>CM026395.1:15587750-15635204 GCA_014843695.1 Archivesica marissinica | reverse complement strand
ACAAGTTCATTTATCCTCTGAGGTTATGTATAATAGTTATACAACTTGCAGCCAGTGCAGATCCTGATGAGACAGATGTACGAGCCTGCTCGATCTAGGTTACACTTTTTTGTAACGTGTGCAATCCAGATAACACGATTTTTGTAAGATTTACAGTTATGCCTCTAGGTTTACATATATGTGTTTTACTACGTGTGCATCCAGCATACACGATTATGGTACAGATTTACAGTTATCCTCTAGGTTAACATATATGCGTTATACAACGTGTGCATCCAGCATAACACGATTTTGGTACAGATTTACAGTTATGCTCTAGGGTTAACATATATGCGTTATACAACGTGTGCATCCAGCATAACACGATTTATGGTACAGATTTACAGTTATGCCTCTAGGGTTAACATATATGCGTTATACAACGTGTGCATCCAGCATAACACGATTTATGGTACAGATTTACAGTTATGCCTCTAGGGTTAACATATATGCGTTATACAACGTGTGCATCCAGCATAACACGATTTATGGTACAGATTTACAGTTATGCCTCTAGGGTTAACATATATGCGTTATACAACGTGTGCATCCAGCATAACACGATTTATGGTACAGATTTACAGTTATGCCTCTAGGGTTAACATATATGCGTTATACAACGTGTGCATCCAGCATAACACGATTTATGGTACAGATTTACAGTTATGCCTCTAGGTTAACATATATGCGTTATACAACGTGTGCATCCAGCATAACACGATTTATGGTACAGATTTACAAGTTATGCCTCTAGGGTTAACATATATGCGTTATACAACGTGTGCATCCAGCATAACACGATTTATGGTACAGATTTACAGTTATGCCTCTAGGGTTAACATATATGCGTTATACAACGTGTGCATCCAGCATAACACGATTTATGTTACAGATTTACAGTTATGCCTCTAGGGTTAACATATATGCGTTATACAACGTGTGCATCCAGCATAACACGATTTATGGTACAGATTTACAGTTATGCCTCTAGGGTTAACATATATGCGTTATACAACGTGTGCATCCAGCATAACACGATTTATGGTACAGATTTACAGTTATGCCTCTAGGGTTAACATATATGCGTTATACAACGTGTGCATCCAGCATAACACGATTTATGGTACAGATTTACAGTTATGCCTCTAGGGTTAACATATATGCGTTATACAACGTGTGCATCCAGCATAACACGATTTATGGTACAGATTTACAGTTATGCCTCTAGGGTTAACATATATGCGTTATACAACGTGTGCATCCAGCATAACACGATTTATGGTACAGATTTACAGTTATGCCTCTAGGGTTAACATATATGCGTTATACAACGTGTGCATCCAGCATAACACGATTTATGGTACAGATTTACAGTTATGCCTCTAGGGTTAACATATATGCGTTATACAACGTGTGCATCCAGCATAACACGATTTATGGTACAGATTTACAGTTATGCCTCTAGGGTTAACATATATGCGTTATACAACGTGTGCATCCAGCATAACACGATTTATGGTACAGATTTACAGTTATGCCTCTAGGGTTAACATATATGCGTTATACAACGTGTGCATCCAGCATAACACGATTTATGGTACAGATTTACAGTTATGCCTCTAGGGTTAACATATATGCGTTATACAACGTGTGCATCCAGCATAACACGATTTATGGTACAGATTTACAGTTATGCCTCTAGGGTTAACATATATGCGTTATACAACGTGTGCATCCAGCATAACACGATTTATGGTACAGATTTACAGTTATGCCTCTAGGGTTAACATATATGCGTTATACAACGTGTGCATCCAGCATAACACGATTTATGGTACAGATTTACAGTTATGCCTCTAGGGTTAACATATATGCGTTATACAACGTGTGCATCCAGCATAACACGATTTATGGTACAGATTTACAGTTATGCCTCTAGGGTTAACATATATGCGTTATACAACGTGTGCATCCAGCATAACACGATTTATGGTACAGATTTACAGTTATGCCTCTAGGGTTAACATATATGCGTTATACAACGTGTGCATCCAGCATAACACGATTTATGGTACAGATTTACAGTTATGCCTCTAGGGTTAACATATATGCGTTATACAACGTGTGCATCCAGCATAACACGATTTATGGTACAGATTTACAGTTATGTCTCTAGGGTTAACATATATGCGTTATACAACGTGTGCATCCAGCATAACACGATTTATGGTACAGATTTACAGTTATGCCTCTAGGGTTCGTCTACGTGCACGGTGTAAAGTACAGATACGAGACCTTAGTTTAAAGTCCAACCGAAAAGACTATTAATTTTATTAGGATCAGACGGGGGATCGAACATGCGTTTCCTGGATTACCAGTCCAATTAACTATTGGACTACAATTGGACCACATATCCGTCTGTTGGTGCATTATATTTCTCTACTGGCAGTTCACTTTATCGGTTAGTTTATACACATTTATTTCAGCTCGATAGCGAAACAAGTTCTTACAACTTATATTAATCACTCTCGATACCTCATTTCTGATGGAATCCATCGCCATGAGGGAGAGATAAGAGGCGACGTGGAATTTAAATGTCTTGCCCTAAGGCACAATGGTAATGGCTCCAGCCGGGGCTCGAACTCCGGGCACTTCGCACCTGAGGCGAACGCGCTACCACAGCGCTATCACGACTTCCAACAGCTAAAACTTCATTTGACGTCGATAACTACCGTAACATATTGATACACCTAAAGAAAAACAAACGTACATATGAGCAGATTGCTTGCTGCAGATGCAGTAATTATGAACAAATTGCTTGCTGCAGATGTAGTAATTATGAGCAGATTGCTTGCTGCAGATGCAGTAATTATGAGCAGATTGCTTGCTGCAGATGCAGTAATTATGAGCAGATTGCTTGCTGCAGATGTAGTAATTATGAGCAGATTGCTTGCTGCAGATGCAGTAATTATGAGCAGATTGCTTGCTGCAGATACAGTAATTATGAACAGATTGCTTGCTGCAGATGCAGTAATTATGAACAAATTGCTTGCTGCAGATGCAGTAATTATGAGCAGATTGCTTGCTGCAGATGCAGTAATTATGAGCAGATTGCTTGCTGCAGATGCAGTAATTATGAGCAGATTGCTTGCTGCAGAGGCAGTAATTATGAGCAGATTGCTTGCTGCAGATGCAGTAATTATGAGCAGATTGCTTGCTGCAGATGCAGTAATTATGAGCAGATTGCTTGCTGCAGATGCAGTAATTATGAGCAGATTGCTTGCTGCAGATGCAGTAATTATGAGCAGATTGCTTGCTGCAGATGCAGTAATTATGAGCAGATTGCTTGCTGCAGATGCAGTAATTATGAGCAGATTGCTTGCTGCAGATGCAGTAATTATGAGCAGATTGCTTGCTGCAGATGCAGTAATTATGAGCAGATTGCTTGCTGCAGATGCAGTAATTATGAGCAGATTGCTTGCTGCAGATGCAGTAATTATGAGCAGATTGCTTGCTGCAGATGCAGTAATTATGAGCAGATTGCTTGCTGCAGATGCAGTAATTATGAACAAATTGCTTGCTGCAGATGCAGTAATTATGAACAAATTGCTTGCTGCAGATGCAGTAATTATGAACAGATTGCTTGCTGCAGATGCAGTAATTATGAGCAGATTGCTTGCTGCAGATGCAGTAATTATGAGCAGATTGCTTGCTGCAGATGCAGTAATTATGAACAGATTGCTTGCTGCAGATGCAGTAATTATGAGCAGATTGCTTGCTGCAGATGCAGTAATTATGAGCAGATTGCTTGCTGCAGATGCAGTAATTATGAGCAGATTGCTTGCTGCAGATGCAGTAATTATGAACAGATTGCTTGCTGCAGATGCAGTAATTATGAGCAGATTGCTTGCTGCAGATGCAGTAATTATGAGCAGATTGCTTGCTGCAGATGCAGTAATTATGAGCAGATTGCTTGCTGCAGATGCAGTAATTATGAGCAGATTGCTTGCTGCAGATGCAGTAATTATGAGCAGATTGCTTGCTGCAGATGCAGTAATTATGAGCAGATTGCTTGCTGCAGATGCAGTAATTATGAACAAATTGCTTGCTGCAGATGCAGTAATTATGAACAGATTGCTTGCTGCAGATGCAGTAATTATGAACAAATTGCTTGCTGCAGATGCAGTAATTAGTAGATGTCTGGTGATGCAATTAAATTAATTAGAAAAACAACTATTCGACGAAGCAATTAAGCAATGAAGTCGTGATAGTGGAAGTCGTGATAGCGCAGTGGATGCGCGTTCGCTTCAGGTGCGAAAGGTCCGGAGTTCGAGCCCCACTGCAGCCATTACGATTGTGCCCTTAGGCAAGGCATTTAAATTCCACGTTGTCTCTTCTCTTTCCCTCATGACGATGGATTCCATCAGGAATGAGGTCTCGAGAGTGATTTATATAAGTTGAAATAACTTGTTTCGCAATCGAGCTAAAATAAATTTGTATAAATAAAAAATGAAGCAGAGCTTCGAGTATGTTAGAGTTTTGATTTGTTATTGGAGATTACACAGACGGATCTGTAGTCCAGTGGTAACACGCTGGACTGGTAATCCAGGGATCGCAGGTTCGATTCCCCGTCTGACCCTAATAAAATTAACAGTCTTTCAGATGGGACTTTAAACCGAGGTCTCGTGTCGGTGCGTTAAACCGTGCACGTAAAAGAACCAGAGGAGACTATGGAATGGGTCTCCGTCCGTATCATTGCACTATCCTCCAAAAATCTAAAATGACTAATCTCTTCAGGAGGCGTCGCTCATATGGGCAACCGGTAGCGACGATAAATAAACGTAAAACACATTGGAGTTTAAAGTAGTTCATACAGCTTAGGTCATTTGGCGGCTCTCCATGTATTCGTGGTGTAGGAAGACCCACGTGCATATCAAGTAGTTCGGACACGCGCAAACACCCGGGTAGAACCGTTTGTCATCCGCTAAATTTCCTCACTTGAAATAATTCGAAGCCCACAGTGGCGAGGGACAAGTGCATTGAAACAAACGAACTGTTAACCACTCGACCGGGGGCCTCGGTTATAAGGGTTTTGAAATATTAAGGAATATACCTATGTAATTAAAGTGACATTACATCGCAAAAAGCAAAGCAGTCATTTTTGTACGTATAAATAGCATTGCTACTACAAATTCTTCCAAACTAATTGGAACACTAATCTTCAATCAATAAACTGTCTCTCGAAAGGTCCGGAGTTCGAGCCCCGCTGGAGCCGTTACGATTGTACCCTTAGGCAAGGCATTTAAATTCCACGTTGCCTCTTTTCTCTCACTCGTGGCGATGGATTCCATCAGGAATGAGGTCTCGAGAGTGATTAATATAAGTTATAAGAACTGGTCTTGTTTCGCAATCGAGCTAAAATAAATTTGTATAAACTAATCTGTCTCTTCGGTCTACAAACACCCAACGGTGAAAGTAGGATGTCAACATACTCTGCCGTTTTAAAGACAATTTAAATCATATTAGTCTAAACAGACGGATCTGTAGTCCAATGGTAATACGCTGGACTGGTAATCCAGGGATTACAGGTTCGATTCCCCGTCTGACCCTAATAAAATTAACAGTCTTTCAGTTGGGATATTAAACCGAGGTCTCGTGTCGGTGCTTTACACCGTGCACGTAATAGAACAAGAGGAGAATCTGGAATGTGTCTCTGTCTGTATCATTGCACTATCCTCCAAAAATCTAAAATGACTAATCTCTTCAGGAGGCGTCGCTCATATGGGCAACCGGTAGCGACGATAAATAAACGTAAAACACACACGAATAGGCTAGAATAAATGTGCGTATGTAGACATAGAAATGTTGAGATATAACGGGTATATGTGTACCGTTATTCAGACAGTTGCCAGGCAGACTCATGCTTAAATATGGTCATTTTACAGATGCGTTCCCATTAATATTTCCACGGGAAAGTCCCTGATTCGATCAAGTTTCCAATGTATCGTACCAAATTATATGTCTGTGCTATCTTCTTAACGATAGCAACAGCATAACCACGATTTCTTACAGTACCGCTACTTTTATATTGGAACATTTAACGAATAACTAAACGACAGCCCACGTTTATTTAATCGGCATAATAAACCTAGAACGTTCAACATTTGCGAATGGAAGTAGTAAATCCTAGCATGCCCCGTACCATAACGGACATAGTGTGCAGCAGCAGGTATTGTATGTTGTGAATAGTTTCAAGTCGTTTGGTTGGTTTTGCGAATGTTGTTTAAAGTTTAAACTTGATTTAATGTACAACGATTGCGAAGCAAGTTCTAACAACTTACATTAATCACTCTCGTTGGCGCGGATGAAAGCGTAAATGTTATTATTCGTGTGGGAGGAAACCGGAGTACCCGGAGAAAACCCACATGGTTGCATTGGTGAGGAGTGAGCGCGCTAACCACTGTGCTAATCGGACAGCCCTGTTGTTCCACAGTCCACAGCCGAATCAGGCTTTGTGTAGTACTGATGAGATGCATCAATTGACATTGTCATCGGATTTATCCCTGTGCTATGGAGACCACTGTTAGCTTATTAATGTTGTTTGACCGAATGGTGGAGCCTACTTTTACTATATTGTTCAGAAGTTTGGGGTTTATACAATACATCTGTTAAAGATTGAATACATGTGCAATTTAATACAGTCACGTAAAAGATGTTTGGGTTTTAAAGCCACAGGTACTTGGGGAGGAATTAATGTAAGTTTTCTGAAAACTTGTTTTCCAATCCAAACCATTCACAATTTATGTAATTTGTAACATGTTGCAAGTTATACATGTACATTTATTGGAATAAATACTGTTTAAACCAAAGCCACAGGCACTCGTGTCGTCTAATAAGCATCGCCTTATTATTGAACTACGTAATTTGTTAAAGGAGACATATGTTCTAAGAAATTGATTTACATTGATAAGTAGTTAGTTACTGTTTATTAGCACTTGATATATACCGAGTGTTGATTTCGTGGAATTGTCATTGTAGTACTTGATGTATACTGAGTGTTGATTTCGTGGACTTGTCATTGTAGTACTTGATGTATACTGAGTGTTGATTTCGTTAGAATGTCAATGCAGTACTTAATATATTGAGTGTTGATTTCATGGGAATGTCATTGTAGCATTGACATATACTGAGTGTTGATTTCGTGGCAATGTCAGTGTATCATTGATATATACTGAGTATTGATTTCGTGGAAATGTCAGTGTAGCATTGATATAATTATACTGAGTGTTGATTTCGTAGGAATGTCAGTGTATCATTGATATATACTGAGTGTTGATTTCGTGGAAATGTCAGTGTATCATTGATATAATTATACTGAGTGTTGATTTCGTGGACATGTCAGTGTATCATTGATATAATTATACTGAGTGTTGATTTCGTGGAAATGTCAGTGTATCATTGATATATACTGAGTGTTGATTTCGTGGGAATGTCAGTGTAGCATTGATATATACTGAGTGTTGATTTCGTGGCAATGTCAGTGTAGCATTGATATATACTGAGTGTTGAGTTCGTGGAAATGTCAGTGTAGCATTGATATAATTATACTGAGTGTTGATTTCGTGGGAATGTCAGTGTAGCATTGATATATACTGAGTGTTGATTTCGTGGCAATGTCAGTGTAGCATTGATATATACTGAGTGTTGATTTCGTGGGAATGTCAGTGTAGCATTGATATATACTGAGTGTTGATTTCGTGGCAATGTCAGTGTAGCATTGATATATACTGAGTGTTGATTTCGTGGCAATGTCAGTGTAGCATTGATATATACTGAGTGTTGAGTTCGTGGAAATGTCAGTGTAGCATTGATATAATTATACTGAGTGTTGATTTCGTGGGAATGTCAGTGTAGCATTGATATATACTGAGTGTTGATTTCGTGGCAATGTCAGTGTAGCATTGATATATACTGAGTGTTGATTTCGTGGGAATGTCAGTGTAGCACTTGATATATCTTAATGTAATACAATTTCGAATAAAGATACAATTTGTAGAATATACAATACATACTTATGTTAGCAAATATATATATTTTGTACAACAAGATGAAATGGAGTATTACCCTAAGAAACACAAGTTGGGCTCACTCATTATAGAAGAGCTTTGTTCTCTTGTATTGTATTGGTTTAACGAGAACGTTGGGTATATTGAT
Source organism: Archivesica marissinica (assembly GCA_014843695.1). Taxonomy (NCBI): domain Eukaryota; kingdom Metazoa; phylum Mollusca; class Bivalvia; order Venerida; family Vesicomyidae; genus Archivesica; species Archivesica marissinica. The sequence continues at coordinate 15,626,951 of CM026395.1, read as the reverse complement.
GTATTCCTGCCTTATAATAAGCAACGCATCAAAGACTACTGTTTACACAATGGGTCTGGCTTATTAACTGTTTCTTGTAGAGCGTTAGTTACAGAGGGATGTTATATTTTCATTTCTAGCTTTGCTTAAAGCGACACTACATCGGTGAAAACGCAACTGTCTGCAGAATGTAATTTGTTATTATATGGTATAATTAGTTTCCAAATAGTTGCCTCAAAAACTGAGTATTTCCATAAATAAATAAACAAACGTCGTATACGCGGATTGTTGACATAACAAAATAATGTAAATAGGGTCGACATTCATGCGTAATACAAAGCGTTTATCCTGAATAACACGAGTTCTGCTACATATTTACCGTGATATCTCACATGTGTGCCTATGCATATTTATATGTAGACTAATCTTAATTAAATAATTAAATTATCTCTAAATGATGGTATCGCTTGTTTTGTATTGACTTCAGTGACAACAAGCGTCAATTCAGCGGCGCGGGTGACCGTTTTATGAAATCCTGGTTTCACGTTTAAAAGTTTGCATACCACAATAAAACTGATTGATTCAAGTTTTATTAATTTATTTACGTCTCATCAATGTACAACAATAACAGAACAACATTAAAATAATACATGGTATAGTACATTGCCACTCATAAATGAGTTACAAGAGACGGTATTTATCAAAGTATAAAACACATCACATTATGCAGTTGTAATAATATAGTATGATATAACATATGTATATACATACATGTATTTGTAAACAACACATGATAAATCTGAATAGCCTACGCTAATCTAACCTAAAATAAGCTTACAATCAAAATGATATCATAAAATGCTGATGATTGTATGAGAGCACTATTGCGCATATTAAAAAATGTTTTGAAAAAGCAAATATCAACTCTGATCAGATCAGAATTGAACTGATTAGCATAGACTATTCAGCTGGTATTAAAAATACATTGGATTATTAAGAAAAATTGAAGCATTATGTACAAAGGTAAAAATAACGTCTTTGTAGAATATTAAAACAGGTTTTGGCACTTAATCTCATAATTTCTGCGTTGGAAAATATAAATATTAGCTTATCATTTGGAGAAAGAGCAGCAAAGTAAAAGTTCATCTCTGTTGCTTTCTTAAATAGGATTTGTCTTAAATCTTGATACAGCATACATTCCAAAATCACATGGGCCTCAGTTTCAATACAATTGTCACAAAAGGGACATATACGATTTTCTAATGACAAATTTTCATATCTACCTGTCTCTAGTCTCAATGGTGCTACACCACATCTAAATTTAGCAAACGCTGCTCTACGGCGTAAAGGAAGTATAATTTTGCAATATTCTTCTGTTTTATATTCTAATTTGAATAAGCAATAAGTTTGTAATTTATTTCTGCCTCTGCCGGAAGGGCCGACAGTATTATTAATATGTGTATACCACATTGCCTTAAATTCATTCATAGCAGCAGCTTTGACTTTACATACAGATGAAGAAGAGATAGGATGCGAAATATGTAATGGAAATTCTATTCCCAGTTCTAATATACACTTCCGGAATATGTAAAACCAATTTTTACAACGCAAAGAAGCCATTGAATCTGCCCACAATGCAATTCGTTTATTTAACCGTGATGCGTTGGTGATTGAAAATCGTTTGTAGTGCCTAACTGTACACTCCAGTTGGCGAATATATGATGGATCCCACCCCATCTCTCCTAACAAAGCAACATTCGGTGTATATTTACCAACACCTAAGAAAAATCTGATAGCTCTATTTTGGACAGCAGTAATACAAGAATATTGTTTATAACCCCAAATGCATGCACTGTAACCAATCACTGGCCATACCATAGAATCATATAATTTTGTAAATACTGCATACGGAAGGCCTCCTGCCAGTTTACATCTTGCAATCAATAGACCAAGAGCTCTGCTTGCACTCTGGGCAACATGTTTAGCTGTTGCTTCAAAATCAAGATGTTCAGTCATTAACACACCAAGATACATGTATTTTTCTACTATAGTCAGGACAGTGTTGCCACATTTAAATATAAAGTTTGTCTTTGGACTAGACTGTTTACGAAAATGTACAATATTACTTTTATCATTATTTACACGCATGTCATTTCTATTGCACCAGTCATGTAATGCATTTAACAGCAATTGTAAGTCATGCTTCAATGTTAGTGTTCGATGTATTCAGAAGAATTTGTAGCAGCAATGCATTTATACGTGAAAACAAAATGCATTGTATTTGCATGCTGCGATGTAGTGTCGCTTTAAATGTACTAGATAATTATAATATCGTGCCCGTATATCTGACAAAGCTGAGAGTATCGATACAGATTATTTGTAAAAAGCAAGAAGATGGTCACAAGTAAACAGTCCGTTGATCAATAGTCATGTATGTATGTTTTGCAATGCACTAGAGGATGAATACCACACTGTTTTACAATGCGACATATAACAAGATGTATGCATATTGTATACATATCCAGCTATGTCTGAAAGCTTCAATATACCGACATGCAAGCAGCGCCTGTCAGTGATCGAACATAAGTAGCACGCGTATTGCATTGTAATTCTAAAACATTTTAATAGCAAATGTTATCACTGTTTATACAGTGGCTCTCTGGCTCCACTATGACAATGCTTTACACGGTAAATGACGTCAGAAAAATGCTACGTAGGAGGCCCGAACAGGGTTACACATTTTCATGGTCATCAGTAGCCCTCGAACACCCGTCTAAGAGTTTGTCGATTAATCTTAGCCTGGTATATTTTGCCTGGACAGTCAAATAAATATATTTTTAACACCGAGACTTTTAATTGGGCCCGTATTGAGTTAAACCATTAATTGGGCCGTATTGAGTTAGATCATTAATTGGGCCGTATTGAGTTAGATCATTAATTGGGACGTATTGAGTTAGACCATTAATTGGGCCGTATTGAGTTAGATCATTAATTGGGCCGTATTGAGTTAGACCATTAATTGGGCCGTATTGAGTTAGACCATTAATTGGGCCGTATTGAGTTAGACCATTAATTGGGCCATATTGAGTTAGACCATTAATTGGGCCGTATTGAGTTAGACCATTAATTGGGCCGTATTGAGTTAGACCATTAATTGGGCCGTATTGAGTTAGACCAGACCATTAAGTGGGCCGTATTGAGTTAGACCAGACCATTAAGTGGGCCGTATTGAGTTAGACCATTAATTGGGCCGTATTGAGTTAGACCATTAATTGGGCCGTAGTGAGTTAGACCATTAATTGGGCCGTAGTGAGTTAGATCATTAATTGGGCCGTATTGAGTTAGACCATTAATTGGGCCGTATTGAGTTTCTGATCATATCAAGTTAAAAAGTGAAAAATGGACAGACTGGAACCCAGGCTAGATTAATCTATATGCAGAATGAAATACTCGACATTGAGGTAACTAGATAATTATGTTATGTATTTAGTTGACTAAGATATTAAACTACATCTCACACCTCTCTAGGATGAACCTCTTCAGCGCATGCGCATAAGAACAGGATGTTGCGTGTGCGAAAAGTTTTTGTTACCTGGGAAAACATTTCCAGTAACGTCTTCATAGAAACGTGTATCCGAAGCATACATTGATAGCATGAATCAAGTATATAAAAACAGGTGTACGGTGATTGCTCCACTGCGACAATTACGTATGCTTATTCTGCTAATTGAGAACAATTGTGGCTGAATTTGTTGTAACAAAATAGAGGCTATATGTGTTTTAGTACATATTTAGATGATCACTCGACGAAATAACGGATCTGTAGTCCAGTGGTAACACGCTGGACTGGTAATCCAGGGATCGTAGGTTCGATCCCCCGTCTGACCATAATAAAATTAACAGTCTTTCAGATGGGACGTTACACCGAGATCTCGTGTCGGTGCTTTACACCGTGCACGTAAAAGGACCAGAGGAGACTCTGGAATGGGTCTCTGTCTGTATCATTGCACTATCCTCCAATATCTAAAATTACTAATCTCTTCAGGAGGCGTCGCTCATATGGGCAACCGGTAGCGACGATAAATAAACGTAAAACACACACACACAGCATTTACATACATGTTATAATTCTGGTTCACACCGAATGCGACATATGTACGCTAAATGACCACCACATATCCGTCATAAAAACAGCAAAGCCGCACACGAACAACATTTTAGGAAACGTGTACCCGTTGTGCAAAAGATAGTAAAAACAAACATCTATTTGCACGAATAAATATTGTCATATATAAATAGAAAAGTATTTTATAAATACATTTATTTATTTATATATATGACACATTGTTAACCATGTAAGATTATGATTGTATGTAATATGTATAATCGTCTGCTATTATTTTCGCGCCTAAATTATCAGTTCACTGTTTGCGCGGGAACAATTTTCACTACCGAGTGCAGGTGGTCAGTTATGTAAGATAATAGCCGCTTTATTGATGACAGAGAAACAAGTAATAATATTGTATAACATCACAGATGTTTGGCGCCGTTATGTCTGTTATAGATGTTAATTTTGCTATTTAAGAAATGAGAAATGATGAAGAAATTAGTGCATTATTATCCTGCCAAGGAGGCATTTAAGGAATATATGTAACTCACTTTTAAGATATAAACTGTTTCTATGATAGTTAGAAAAATTAATATTTAAAGAAGTATTAACTCTTAAATATTAAAGTCGTATTAAATACGTGAACGGAAGATAATTAGGCCGTTTAAGAAACGATTGTTTTGGCTAATATATCTATTGGAATAGTTTGATGAAGGAAGGAAATTCAATATAGTCATATGGGACTATTATGAACATATGGAAATAGTGAGGCGAACAATAAGATACGAGATATTACGAATATGTGATACATGTATGGAGATAAATTAAAGTCGATTGTTATAAATTATATTATACAAAGGAAAAGGATAGACTGTGTTGAGTTATACATTATTGAAGGACCATAGAGAAACCCCATAGACATCGCCAGCGAGTCTACGATAGGATAGACCCTGGTTAGAGCATTTATACCGGACAATATATATAAGTAGAAAGAGAGGTTTGCTACACCGTAGCAATGCTCTTAACTGCTTCTCTGGATATAAGACGACGGGATATTTTAATCTTATGGTACCCTGTATGTCCCTCTTACACAAAAACACCATATAATATAATATATTCATGTGAATATTCATCTATGATCCGATGTACCAAGTACCGGTATTGAAACTATTTCTGTCATATAAGCAAATTAGTTTCTAGAATTTCAGTATAAAATGTGAATTTGAATATTAAATATCGATAGCCCTCGCGTTGTCCTAACGTAGAAGTGATTACCACATACACTATCCCCTATAAATACCCTTCATGAACATATGTCTGCATAATAATCCAGGGATCGCAGGTTCGATCCCCCGTCTGACCCTAATACAATTAATACATTTTAAACTACTAAGATAAATATCTAGCAAACTATATCGATATAATATCAAACCTCAATTTACCTAATAATGTTACTTTTTTCTTACAATAATTGTTGTGAGTCTGCACATATTATAGATTAGAACAATCTCTTACACTTAGGCTTAACTATATTTTTCTTATTAGCATTCCTCAACATTATAATATTCTGACCTCTATTATTATAATGTCTTTTTTCTTATCTCAACTACAATATCGTATTCTTTCTATCTAAATCGCATTATGAATCTTGTATTGTTAAACATTTCAAGCAAATTATTTTACCGCCAAATTTACAGCAAACGAGTTTCTATGGAGAGCCCTTTATAAGCTAATCTTAGCTATCGGATCTAATCCTTTTTCAAAACATAAAATATTATATTGTAATGCAAATGCTATATGTATATATGTTACATTGTTTGAAATAAAATATGTTTAAACTAAAATTAATAGTCTTTCAGATGGGACTTTAAACCGAGGTCTCGTGTCGGTGCTGTACACCATGCAAATATAAGAACCAGAGGACACTCTGGAATGGGTCTCTGACTATTTTATATTGCACTATCCTCCAAAAATCTAAAATGACTAATATCTTCAGGAGGCGTCGCTCATATGGGCAAACCGGTAGCGACAATAAATAAACGTAAAACACGAAATACTCGCCTAATCCGCACTGCGAGGGGTTCGACATTAAAGGAAGATAGTATTTTGTGTGCACAAGCCGTGCTAAGACATTCGTTCTCAGCTATACGATGTATCGCAGAGAAAGTACAATAATCTTAAGAATGCTCGCCCACATGGTTCGCCGACGGCGAGGAAAAATAAACAAAACTCTCTTATTGCATTTGGTCGATGTGTATGTTCCAGTAGTCAATGCGATGCATTGCTCAGTGTTATATAATATTGCTCAGTTTTATATAATATTGCTATAATATTGCTCAGTTTTATATAATATTGCTCAGTTTTATATAATATTGCTCAGTTTTATATAATATTGCTCAGTTTTATATAATATTGCTCAGTTTTCTGCTATTATGTCCTGTGCACTCTAGTCGATTGTTTTCCAGGATTAGTTTAACCTTTTCGCGTGTTATTGTCCTCTGGCAGCAACTACATTTAATTACTTTGCTTTTAGCACATTCAATTTGATGCACGAAATGGAGTGAGAATGCTACAAATCACGCTATATTCACGCTATGAATTGAATTCAATTACTCCTCTTTAAATGTCAAATATCTCAGTCTGCTGAATTGTTATATAATATAAATGTCCCGCTGAAACAGGAAGATGGCGCGACACGCACGTGTCATACGATGTTCGTAAAAGAATGTTATGCCAATTAAACGAAATTGGCGATGAATTTCATTACATACTTGTATGTCCTTTTTTGCACAATTAGAAAACGAAATATAAATAGATATTATTATAATCGACCAAATATACCCATATTAGTTTGGTCTTTCTTAAATATGTTAAAAAAGATGTCCAAACGACATAGTGGGCTGAGGACATAAATGTGATATTTAAACACAATGATAAGTTCCCATGTATATGGGAGATCTGTTATTACCAGCTATATATCTGTATGACTGGTTATAATTATATGTACTCGGGGGATCAGTTATTACAGGCTATATATCTGTATGACTGGTTATAATTATATGTACTCGGGAGATCTGTTATTACAGGCTATATATCTGTATGACTGGTTATAATTATATGTACTCGGGAGATCTGTTATTACAGGCTATATATCTGTATGACTTGTTATCTTCTTCTTTGTTTAAGCAGCACTCCTTCACTTATGAAGATTAGGTGCTGGCGCCGTAATAAAAAGTGTTAGTTAAGTGCTTGATCAGAAAGTGCTCATTAGAACGGATACAGTGAATAGACATATTTTTAGATATATTTTTAAGTGTTTTTTATAAAACTATGTACATAAGTGTGGCAATTTATGCAAAGTATATTGGGGTAAGGACATACACAGGGATCAGGGCCTTGAAGGCGTCCACTGTGTCTGCGGCATATATGGTGGGCGGTAGCATGTTCCACTGAGTGACGGCTCTAGGATAGAAAGAGTATTTGTACGAGTCTTTAGCTGCGTGTATGTGTTTGTAGGTATAGGTGTTACTGTGCCTGGTTCTGGGGTCTGAAGGAATAATTAGATTACAGGGTGGTTGGATGGCAACTACGTGGTGTATGATCTTATAAAATATGATGAGTCTGGTACGGATTCTTCGAATTTCCAAGGTGGGCCAGTTGAGGGTAGTGAGCATTGTCAGTTACAGAACTTGTATTGTGGTAGCGGTTGGATGTATAGCGGGCTGCACGGCGTTGTACTTTTTCAATTTGACTAATTTGGCTTTTGGTATGTGGGTCCCAAACAGAAGAGGAGTATTCTAGTTTGGGTCTGACGAGGGCTTTATAAGCATGGTCTTTTACTTTGGTAGAGTTGATTTTTAAATTTATGCGGAGGAATCCTAGTGACTGATTAGCTTTGCTTGTTATAGAGTTTATATGCTTATCTCATTTTAAGTTATTCTGTAAAGTGAGGCCTAAATATTTTGCATGTTTGACAATTTCAAGGGGGTGGTTGTGAAGTTTGTATGTAAATTTAACTTGGTTTCTTATAATTATATGTACTCGGGGGATCAGTTATTACAGGCTATATATCTGTATGACTGGTTATAATTATATGTACCCGGGGGATCAGTTATTACAGGCTATATATCTGTATGACTGGTTATAAGTATATGTACTCGGGGGGGATCAGTTATTACAGGCTATATATCTGTATGACTGGTTATAATTATATGTACTTGGGGATCAGTTATGAACTATCTTAGTACAGATACACATTAAGACAGTCCACTTGTTCTTAATCCTCGTGGTATTACCATAGTACACATATGTTAAACTTCGTAGTCTTAACTATACGTATTTTAATACATAACTTGTAAGTTTAATGTCAATTGTCGGATGCTGGATGGATATGGATGCAATACTTTATTGTCTTGTGACATGTAGATCACAGTAATATAGTGTAACGCGACTTTGCACATGTAACAAGGTACTCTCGTCACATAACCGTATTAGAAATGGTAAACATATATTTATATATATGCAGTCTTAGACATCTTAGAATGTATACATGCACCGGGTATTGTATTCACCCGGTCTACTCCCGACTGTCGTTGGCACACATTCTTCTGTGAGCGACAGTCGGAGATATGAAAACCGAACACACACTGAGATTACAGCAGCCCTCGTAGCCCTCTAAACATCTAGTTATAATAAATACGATAGGCAAAACCATCACTTTTAGATTATGTGTATTTTAATCTTCTTAGAAAACTCAGTCGCCCAAATGCATTTATGCGGTGGCGACTTTAAATGAACTTATTAGTCAAGTCAGTTGACCAAATATATTAAAATTCAAAGTAATTCAGTCAGAAACTCATAAATATCTAAATACACTTACTTACCATGTCCGCCATATAATTAACCATTTTAGATATATCGTGTAAATTAAATAAAATAGAAACTTACCAGCACAGTCGAATCATCTTCATAAGTAATCCAAACATATGCACACTATAACACGGACGAATCTGATAATCCAGGGATCGCAGGTTCGATCCCCCGTCTGACACTAATAAAATCAGTCTTTCAGATTGGACTTTAAACCGAGGTCTCGTGTCGGTGCTTTACACCCTGCACGTAAATGAACGAGATGGGACTCTGAAATGGGTCGTCTGTATCATTGCACTATCCTCCAAATATCTAAAATGACTAATCTCTTCAGGGTAACCGGTAGCGACGATAAATAAACGTAAAACACACACTCACACTAAAACAGTTTCACAATTGAATTGTAACGTAACCTAGTCAACCCATTGACGACACTAACACGAATGAAGATATAGTACACAGAAATCACACGTGATATTTTTTGAGTTGATCTTTCAATGGACATATTAATACATGCTCATGTGTGAATCATATGTCACCATAACAACCAAACGACAACAAATGACCATAGAATACGCCCTAAGCGATTGAGCACACTTTTTTCGTGCAGTACTTGTCCAATTGAAAATCACAGTAATTTAACGGTAATAATGGTTTAGTACTATGGTAATACCACTATCTGAAGTGTACATTACTTTTAGCATTTGTCTATTTCATGCATGCGTGCTTATTTAATTAGTTGAAATGTATTTTCATATACTACTGTCAATTGTGGAAGTCGTGATAGCTCAGTGGTAGCGCGTTCGCTTCAGATGCGAAAGGTCTGGAGTTCGAGCACCACTGGAGCCGTTACGATTGTGCCCTTATGCAAGGAATTTAATTCCACATTGCCTCTTCTCGGCGATGGAATCCACCAGGAATGAGGTATCGAGAGTGATTAATATAAGTTGTAAGAACTTGTTTCGCAATCGAGCTACTGTACTATACTGGTAAGGTAGCAGACACGTTTTCAAACAGCCTGATGAAATATAGCAACTTAGATATGAAGGTTTGCCGTTATTTGCCTAACACAATATTTCTATAACACAGGTCTATACGCTGTTTTTTCCAGTATGATATCACGTTTTCTGGTTTGATACGGCTTGTGCCCGTATTTAACCAACTCCTGGTGAAATAACGCATGCAGTACCAGTACTAGTTCATTTACTTCCTGTAGCGTCTCTGTGTTGTATCAATTTATTATAATCAGTCTATGCCAATTCTGCTTACTATTAAGCATTTCAAAGTAATAAACCTTCGGTCTCAGTCTCATATCAAGTTTCCCGGGTCGCTACCTATCTATGGCTAGTTTAATATCAGTATAGGTATCGACCCGAGGTAACTTGATATCAGCCTGGGACCGAAGGTTACCCAGTGTCGATACCTCGGCTGATATGTAACTAGCCACATAATAACGTCTTTATACGTGTACATCGAGCTTCACGATGTCGACGATGAATAGTGCAAAAATAATCACTAAAATTCATGAATTCTGATAATTCAGTTCTACATCCGCTATGTCAAAGGGGCCGGACACAAGCCTTTTAAGGGGCCATACTATTATAGTATTTGTATCCAAAAAGGTTGCCACCAGTTCCTATGACCAAGTCCCCTTCATATCCAAATAGTGATTGACCATGTCTAATTTGGACAACCTTTGTGACGTACAGCCTACATCAGTTTTGTCAAAGTCGGTTATGTTCAATTATCCGGTTATCTCGAAGTCGGATCAAATACCGTTTTAGACACTATCATTTTACATATAACTTGCTCCGTTTATATCGAATTTCGTTAAGTCAAGCTTCGGTTATATCTAAGTATTGTGTTCGGTCCGACGGAATTCGACATAACGGATGCAGACTGTATATACAAATCGGTAGTTTCTTATTTTTGTTCAATATATATTTGCATTTGGTTTTGTTAATATGTCAAAAATATACAAATTAAAATAATTGTTACAAAATGATGCATAAAGAATATAGTTCTAAGTTTTGACCAGAGCGTTTGATTAGGCGAACTTGATTCAGTATTGCATCTGCTGACACGAACGTTAATTACATCAATATAATACCAATTGAACACAGCTTTATTCGCACTTCGACTACTAGTTTTATGGCATGCAATCGTTAGTGTTCGAATGTACATATTACATGCTTGATTCCAATTCTCTGCTAAGATAGCAACTTGTAAATCTAATTTCGTATACCCACTCTTTTAATTTACAACGTGCAATAACGCACCCTTAACGACGTGCGTTGTCGTGGAATATCGAGAAATCTCCCTGAAACATGGAAACACAGCATGCAATCAATACACCCATGCTTTACTATATATTGACGCCTATATCTACCATGATATATAATATTATTACTTAGATATGAGCTTTAGCATATAGTAGTGCCGTTATTTGCCTACCACAATAATGTCTACCACCTTAGGTCACGAACCCGTATCAAACCAGTAAAACACATATCATAACCAGTTCCTGAGAAAATAACGCATGCGCACTCGGTGCTAGTTTGTTCACTTCCTGTAGCGTCACAGCATGTCAAATTTTACAGATAACATGGTTTGCATGGTTCGATGTGTCCCGTGTGGTTTTCGGTCAAATTTTACTTGTCTTGCTAACAAAGTTCGGGAGTTCACTCCCAGCTATAGCAGTTACCAGTGTGCCCTTAGCCAAGATACTTAAATTCCACATTGGCTCTTCTCTCTCCCTCCTTGTGGCGATTGTTTTCACCATGCATGAGGTCTCGAGAGCGATTAAGCTATGTAATATGACCTTGTTACCAAACCGAAACATGAACTATATTAATTATCAGGAATACATTTGACTTCGGATGCACTTTCCTCTATTTACGTATATACAACCCCAAGACCGCAATATCATGAACATGCATTAGCGCAATCGATTCCAAACTGCAAGTTCTAACTACTTATATTAATCACTGCTAAAAACGTAAATGTGGTCTTTCGTGTGGGAGGAAATCGGAATATCCGGAGAAAACCCACCTGACCTGTCCGATCTGGCGACCACCGTACCATCACACATACTTCCCGGTCCGAGGATCGAACCCAGGTTGCATTGGTCTCGTGGTAGATTAACTTTTGTTAAATGAGTTCTCTCATAAATTAAAATCTGTATTATTATTATTAATTTTAGGAATTACTGCTGTACATTAAGTTAATTCTGATTCGATTTTCGCATTGTATCATTCATATATTGCCAACCAATATAGATAACTATTGCAAACCCTTTCCACTTGGTCAGTTATTCATGAAACTGTTTTGTCCTGGAGCGGTATGTGTCTTACAGAACTGGTTCGATAAAATTAACAATTTGTTTTTCAATTATAAATGTTATTTATTTTACGATTGCGAAACAATCTGTGGCATCTTATATTAATCGCTCTCGTTGGCGCGGACGAAAGCGTAGATGTTATTATTGTGGGAGGAAACCGGAGTACCCGGAGGAAACCCACCTGTCCGAGTTGGCGACCGTACCATCTCACATACTGCCCTGTACGAGGATCGAATCCGGCTTGCATTGGTGAGAAGCGGGCGTGCTACCACTACGCTAATCGGTCAGCCAATTATTCAATAGCGCCTTTAGTTTAAACATTATTTATTTCAGTATTTGTACATGTAATCAAGAAATGAACATTTTACATGTAATTTAACAACAGTAGTCTGAAAGGGATTAGAACGAAAGAAAACGTATATAGTTCGTCTCCCTGTTAACGACCTGTGCTAAGCAGCCACTTTCTGTGATTCCCTTGACTAGCTGTTTAAGACAGGTTTGACTGTTTATCGAATACAAGACATTTATCGTGCTTAATTTTTTCAGAACATAATTAGATAAGCTTCTCGGGTTGGTTCGTTTTATTGCCTAGTCATTTAACTACACTATATACTGACACCAATTCGAAACAGTGTATTTGCCCTAGATGTAAATCCAGGGTCGCAGGTTCGATCCCCCGTCTGACCATAATACAATTAACAGTCTTTCAGATAGGACTTTAAACCAAGGTCTCGTGTTGTTGCTTTACACCGTGCACGTAAAAGAACCAGAGGAGACTCAGTTTATTATCAAATCAAAACACAACACAACACAAGAAACCAATTCTTCGTTTTATTTGGAGTGATATTTATAATAAAATATATAGAAATTGAATAATATATACATACGTAGTGGACCATTTTGGATAAATAACAATTATAGAATGGCGAGTAACATTCAACACATAGTTTCGTTTTGGTTGAAACATTTATAAAACGTTACAAACGTTACAGGCTGTCCGATTAGCGCAGTGGTTAGCGCGCTCGCTTCTCACCAATGCGACCCGGTTTCGATCCTCGGACAAGGAAGTATGTGAGATTGTACGATGGTCGCCAGATCGGACAGGTGGGTTTTCTCCGGGTACTTCGAACCGCCCAACGCTATTATTCATGGACAAAAGATAGACGGTCAGTGTTTTAACAAGAGATGTCACTTTTTTGACGTTCTGAAATTTCAATTACCAGAAAAAAGAGAGTCTGATTATGATCTGCACTGTTCGCAATGGGAAAATATCAAGCCAATCTGTAATACGACAAAACAAATATATCTAGTCAAATTATTTAAATAAAGTGTAAACAATTGATGGTTACGTTTTACGAAACATATTCTGTTTGCTCTCTGTAAATTAGATTAATTTGCTATGTACCGCTGTTTAAAACCGTATTACTATATATATACCTCATGTTTGTATCATGTATGATGCACTGAGTGAATAAATTTGATTTGATTTGATTTGGTTTCCTCCCACATGAATGACCACATATACGCTTTCATCCGAGCCAACGAGAGTGATTAATATAAGTTGCTAAAACTTGCTTCGCAATCATTGTAAAATAAATAAAGTATAAAAAAAAACGTTACAAACACCTTTCCGCTGATTGGAATAGGTACAGACACGGGACATGTTCAGGAAAGCAATACGTCAAACAATGGATGATTTATACAGACGAAGGTATACATGTACCGTATCAGAATATATGTGCAATACATAAATGTGCTTAAAACACTGGAGTGACGTCATACCTTTATACTTGCCGTCCACAATGTTGTGGAAGTCGTGATAGCGCAATGGATACACGTTCGCTTCAGGTCCGGAGTTCGAGTCCCGCTGGAGCCGTTACGATTGTGCCATTAGGCAAGGCATTTAAATTCCACGTTGCCTCTTCTCTCTCCCTCGTGGCGATGGATTCCATCGAGAGTGATTAATATAAGTTGAAAAAACTTGTTTCGCAATCAAGCTAAAATAAATTTGTATATATTAAATTATTATTAATATTGGACTGCTGTCAAAAGGCAAGCGTATTATATTAAATCCTACGCGTACATGTACGTAATTAACAATTGTAATTACTAGGATCTTGTTATATAAGTATGTGGTTTAAGTAAGATATAAGCCTCAAACGGATCCAATATGTAAAATATTGGAACTGTCGTCGGCGCTATGCCCCTCACACAGTCCAATATTTTACATATTGGATAGTTTCGGCTTATATCCTTTACATAACTACATAACATCGGATAGCAAAGTTGCATACCTGAATTGTAAGATGTAGCCGAACTTAGACATTGACACGACTCGTAGACATAGATCAGATTCATAGACATACACCAGACATAGATCAGACCCATATACCAGCTCAGACATATACCATACTCATTGAAATACACCAGCAATAGACAAGGTTCGTAAACATAGACAACATATAAACCAGACTGATAGACATTGACCAGAATCAGACCAAACATAGACCAAACTTAGACCAAACATAGAGCGCATTCAATATTGTGAAGCATTGTCTGGGTATGGTTATCGGTTTACTTAGTCTGTAGGTATACTTCATGGCAGTAAAATACACCCATTACATTATAAAAGTATTAGCTGGAAGTTGCTACCAAACAAAACCTTAATAACTATGAGTTATGTAGAGTACAACGAATTAAAACATCATCATTTCATACATAAACATCTATTATTTTTTTCTGAACAATGAACAGAGAATAAAACACGATACATTTCATTCATGTATAACGAAACATTTACAATGCCCCACAACCTGTATATATATATATGAGCAAACGACGTGAACAATCAAACATTTATTGTTTCAAATGTTATCCTTTCTTTGTTAGCGTAGCACCGCAATCTGACCTCACGTCTCCTACTGGACCAAATTGGATACACTCCCCGGACATAATCCCCCATGTTCTTAACACAGGAGGACACATCCCCGTCTATATATAGGATTAGGGTTATTGTCCTACCTTGAACAGACGGATCTGTAAGTCAAATGGTTGACACGCGGGACTGGTAATCCAGGGATCGCAGGTTCGATCCCGCGTCTGACCCTAATAAAATTAACAGTCTTTCAGATGGGACTTTAAACCGAGGTCTCGTGTCGGTGCTTTACATCGTGCACGTATAAGAACCAGAGGATACTCTGGAATGGGTCTCTGTATCATTGCACTATCCTCCAAAAATCTAAAATGACTTATCTCTTCAGGAGGCGTCGCTCATATGGGCAACCGGTAGCGACGATAAATAAACGTAAAGCACACGCAGTCCTACATTGAATCTGAGTGTTATTATTAACGTCGCTATCGGTTGCCCATTTGAGCGACGGGAAGTTTACCTAACAACACCTTTCCTGTGCATGCTCCATCGGTTAACCAGTACTTGGTGCACCAACCTCCGTAAGAAAATACCAAATAGTTCATATAAAGATACACGGTCTGAGCGCGGCTCGAACTCGCGATCAGGGAGCGGTTTATGTCATACCTGGTTTTTATATATGGGGATTATGTCCGTCTGTGTTAAAACATGGGATGGTTTATGTCTGGAGAGAGCATGTCCTACACTCGGACCATAGCGCAGCCAAGCCAAGCAAGCAACACTTGACAACTGTGCGTGTTTTACATCACTAGCATAATATAAATGACGAGTGAAAATAAATAAAAAATAAAGTATAATTATTTGGTCAAATAGGTAAGATAGAGAACGATTGTACAGCCAACTTACACTCCCAGCGCTATTGCGCAATGAAATAATGTGCACAGAACGGCGCCATGAAATAGTGTGCACAGAACGGCGCCAAGAAATACTGTGCACAGAACGGCGTCATGAAATAGTGTGCGCAGAACGGCGCCATGAAATAGTGTGCGCAGAACGGCGCAGTGAAATAGTGTGCATAGAACGGCGCCATGAAATAGTGTGCGCAGAACGGCGCCGTGACATAGTGTGCACAGAACGGTGCCATGAAATAGTGTACATAGAACGGTGCCAGGAAATATTGTATACAGAACGGCGCCATGAAATATTGTACACAATGCTAAGGGAACGCCATATACAAGCGCATGTTGAGGGGGTGGGGTGGGGGTGGGTTTACTTCTAAAATAGTTGAATGTCAATTATTCAAAAATTGCCACGTTAGCATCTGCAGAAATATGTAGTGAGCAAAGATGTTTAGAATAGAATGGATTAATGCTATTTAACATTTATACCGGAAATACGGTATAGTCGCTACTTCCCGCCACACATTGTGTGAACAGTGCTCTTCGAGCCAAACAATGCTACAGCACGAGCATAGACAAAACGACTAACGTCTATAAGTGTCTCGTTGTATACAAAAGTACAGGTAGCGCTAACACACCGGATAACATGAGAAATGTGTAGCAAAAATATAGTTTTCTGTTGTTTTTAACAAACAATTTAATGACTGTTTCGTATGCATGGCCTACACATCATCCAGGTTACTCAACGCGTAAACAAATTTTCACATTCGTGCGTCGATGCTTTATAATGGTTCTTCTTAAAGATGAAGTTTAATAACTTCTTTGGGCCTGGCATAGCGCACTTGCCCAGTCTATCCCTCGACATGGCTTCGAAATCTGGGCGTTGCATGTGCATATCAGGTGTTTGAGTGAGGCGTATCTGGCTAAGTATGCCCACCAATAGCTCGTCCACATGGTGATTAAGTGCCGCTGACGTCTCTGTATACTTGCTGTCGTATTGTTTTGCTACAGATCTGGCTTCTGAAAAGCGAAATAAATGTTACAATCGTCATGGCAGTGGTACATCTGTTTATAATCATATGTTCACGGAAATATGTATTATTCTATACAGGTATACACATGTATTGGAAGCCGTAATAGCCCAGTAGTAGCGCGCTAGCTTCAGGTGCGAAAGGCTCGGAGTTCGAGCCCCGCTGGAGCCGTTACGATTGTACCCTTAGGCAAGGCATTTCAATTTCACACGCCTCTTCTCTCTCCCTCGTGGCGATGGATTCCATCAATAATGAGGTCTCGAGAGTGATTAATATAAGAGGTAAGAACTTATTTCGCAATCGATATAAAATAAATCTGTATAAACTAATTCTAACACGGTTAGGCATTTTGTCTATATACGCAACGAAATTAGTTATCGTTCATGTTTAAATCTGCGATACATCACTATTTAACGATTGACCTCAAACGTCATTCACGCATTTTTATAACACCGACTATTTTTGCGCTGTTTATCTCTTGTCAAACCTTGCTAATCGTATTGCCATATTTGACCGATACTAATTTCGAAAACAACGTAAATAAAGTGTTGGTTTTGTTTATTTAAGACTTCGATTAATTCCATATAATAAAACAAGTATTCACTTCTCTTCAGGTCAATGGTTGAAACTATTCTTCCCATGGAAGGACTGTTGACCCGAAACAGGATAGCCTTCTGTTTCGGGTCAATAGTCCCTCTCTAGGAAGAATAGTTTGAACTATTGACCTGTATAGAAGTGTATACTATATCAAATACATGTACTATAACATATATTCTAACACGACCCAGCTAATAACATACATACTTGTAGAGTAAAATCTACCTCGGGTTATTCTGCGATATACCTACCTTGAACTATGCTGCGCGCGCACCGTGTTTTGGCTATTCCATTTATACATAATACTACCGTGGGAATTCGCGGAAGTGAGCTATTTTTAGAATCAGATAATCTCTTGTCCGTCTTGTTTTTCTGTTAAGCAACGGTTCAGTTACTATTCTGTACAGATTTATTTGACAAATTAAATAAATCATTGATCAGTTACAAATTGTGTTCATTTATGCACTAGATTGATATTTTCCATAAAAAATAACGTCATCACCCCTTACGCGGGAGGAAATTTCGAAAGCCAAATGCACGGCCCAATTATTTCTTAAATAATAGTCTTCAAAATAACTGGTACGGACTATATGTGTGTACATACTTGAAGCTCAGACGAGATCTGTCTGTTCACATTATTCATTGCAAATGTCGTCTGGCACAATGCACATCGTGGTCGTAAATAGTTGGATATTAAAGCCCCTAATCCCATATAAGCACGGATTGACACGGCAGTCCCGGAAAGCACAGGATCCCGCCGGATCAAGATCCGGGACGATCCGTGCTCTTTTTGGGGGTTTTGAGCGTCGACGGTCGTCCAACGACCATCACGCCGGTGGCAACACGGCAGTTACACGGACGAACCTGTACAAACGTACGGACAAACCCGGACAAACACGCCAGCAACACGCAATCAACACGGCGCCCACACGATGACCAAGGACTGTCCCGAACAGTCAAGGCCAAGCGACGGACTAACATGGACCAACACTACAGAGACACGGACATCCCCGGATAAACACGGACACACACGGCGTCTACGCGGACCATCCCGGACCTACACGACAGTGACACGGAACACCCCGGATGTTGCTATCTCTCCGGACCGTCACGGAAGAACAAGGCAGTGTTGAAATTCACAAACTGCCGTGTTGTCCTCCCGGAGACTCAAGGACATTCTTCCCGGACGTTCCAGGACCAACAGGGATCTACGCGAAGCTACACAGCGGCTACACGGTTCACACGCCGGATCGTGCCGGGTGTGATCCGTGTAGATCCGGCACCTATATGGGACTGGGGATTAAGAAGCAATGTCAAATGCCCCGATTATTGGGAGGCGGTGTTTATTGTGGGGTGTCGTTAATTGGGAGGTGGTGTTCATTATGAGATGGCGTTTATTTGGAGGTGGTGATTAGCACATATTTGACTGCATACGGTACACACCTTCCTTAGTCACCCTCCGCTTGCGCACTAGATCGATCTTGTTGGCTATGAGTATGGTAGGTTTCTCCTTGAGGAAAAGTTCATGCCGGATGTTGTATAGGTTGTCCACGGCTGTCTGATAACTTGCCCGGTCTGTTATAGAATAAACGACGGCGTAGGCATCGAAACACTGATCGGAGAGTTCCTGAAACAGTACATTTAATGTCAAAACACTGGTCGAAGAATTCCTGAAATAGTACATTTAATGCGAAAACACTGGTCGGAGAATTCCTGAAATAGTACATTTAATGCCAAAACACTAGTCAGAGAATTCCTGAAATAGTACATTTAATGCCAAAACACTGATCAGAGAATTCCCGAAACAGTACATTTAATGCCAAACCACAGGTCGAACAGTTCCTGAAATTGTACATTTAATGTCAAATCAAGAGAGTTTTCGACTTTTCGCGATGAGTACTGACTACGAAAATTGGACGTTTACGCGTTTTAAATCAAGTTTTGGCTTGACGAAAGGTCACCATGTCGATAGCGGAAACAGGATTCCGTATCTATGTAATCAGCGTGATTGATTATGCATATTATTATGTAGTATTCGTAATTCTATTTCCGACTGAATGGTTGCGGACTTGTTTTTATTGTTTATGAACTATTGCCAAGTAAACACACGTCAGATAGCAGAGGGAAGCAGAACTACTTAGATAAATAGAACGAATTCCGATAGGGTATCAGTGATATGTCTAAGATTAGCAGGTCCAATCCACAGATGCTTGGGGTCCGGACAAGTGGTTCCGGGTTTAAAACCAAATTATTTTTTTTAAGAACATTTTGATAAACCATAGTCTTGACAATATACATAAACACATTTTAGGCAATATCCAAGCATATTTAAAAATGACACCCAGTCCCTATTATGTCCACAATGAGGCCTAAGATTAGCAGGTCCAATCCACATACGCTTGGGGTCCCGACAAGTGGTTCCGGGTTCAAAACCATATTTTTTTTAAGAACATGTTGATAAACCATAGGCTTGACAATATACCTACACACATTTTAAGGCAATATCCAAGCATATTTAAAAATGACGTCCCGTCACTATTATGTCCACAATGAGATACATCTCTAATTTTCTATTACCTCCCTTGGCAGATAAAGTCTGATTTATTCCAAAATGTAAATAGGTTATTTTAGTTGGAATCCTTTGTTTTTACTGTTACCAGATGTTGCGGTATGATAAATGTGATTTTATCAAAATTGTGTTAATTAACTGATAACTTTGTTTTACAAATAAGTACCCATTGATAATACTGTAGGAGATATGTCGATATCTAGTAATTTGATAATCATAAGAAGCGATAGTGGAATAAAATTGCTAGCATGTTGTGCAAAGGAAACAACGATAAAAACAGAGGAAATCACTTAAGAGGAGCTATCTACTTTTAGGGAGTATCCAGGGGCAGTAACTGACCGGTGTCTCTCATTACTCTGGTAATGCATGTACACTAACCTGGTTGTCCATTTGTCTGTCGATGAATTCTAGCGTTGATTCTTCTGAATTCAGTAATACTGATACGTGCCTGTCAGACTCCGGCTCATCTGAAACACAATAAACACGTATATCTAACTGTATGTCACGCATATCTAACTGTATGTCACGTATATCTAACTGTATGTCACGTATATCTAACTGTCTGTCACGTATCTCTAACTGTATGTCACGTATATCTAAATGTATGGCACGTATCCATAACTACATGTCACGTATATCTAACTGTATGTCACGTATCCCTAACTACATGTCACGTATCCCTAACTACATGTCACGTATATCTAACTACATGTCACGTATATCTAACTACATGTCACGTATATATAACTGTATGTCACGTATATCAAACTGTATGTCACGTATCTCTAACTGTATGTCACGTATATCTAACTGTATGTCACGTATATATAACTGTATGCCACGTATATCTAACTGTATGTCACGTATATCCATAACTACATGTCACGTATATCTAACTGTATGTCACGTATCCCTAACTACATGTCACGTATCCCTAACTACATGTCACGTATATCTAACTACATGTCACGTATATCTAACTGTATGTCACGTATATCAAACTGTATGTCACGTATATCAAACTGTATGTCACGTATCTCAAACTGTATGTCACGTATCTCTAACTGTATGTCACGTATATCTAACTGTATGTCACGTATATATAACTGTATGCCACGTATATCTAACTGTATGTCACGTATCTCTAACTGTATGTCACGTATATCTAACTGTATGTCACGTATCTCTAACTGTATGTCACGTATCTCTAACTGTATGTCACGTATCTCTAACTGTATGCCACGTATATCTAACTGTATGTCACGTATATCTAACTGTATGTCACGTATATCTAACTGTATGTCACGTATCTCTAACTGTATGTCACGTATCTCTAACTGTATGTCACGTATCTCTAACTATATGTCACGTATCTCTAACTGTATGTCACGTATATCTAACTGTATGTCACGTATATCTAACTGTATGTCACGTATCTCTAACTGTATGTCACGTATATCTAAATGTATGTCACGTATCTCTAACTGTATGTCACGTATATCTAAATGTATGTCACGTATCTCTAACTGTATGTCACGTATATCTAAATGTATGTCACGTATATCTAACTGTCTGTCACGTATCTCTAACTGTATGTCACGTATATCTAACTGTATGTCACGTATATCTAACTGTATGTCACGTATCTCTAACTGTATGTCACGTATCTCTAACTGTATGTCACGTATCTCTAACTGTATGTCACGTATATCTAACTGTATGTCACGTATATCTAACTGTATGTCACGTATCTCTAACTGTATGTCACGTATATCTAAATGTATGTCACGTATCTCTAACTGTATGTCACGTATATCTAAATGTATGTCACGTATCTCTAACTGTATGTCACGTATATCTAACTGTATGTCACGTATATCTAAATGTATGTCACGTATATCTAACTGTCTGTCACGTATCTCTAACTGTATGTCACGTATATCTAACTGTATGTCACGTATATCTAACTGTATGTCACGTATATCTAACTGTCTGTCACGTATCTCTAACTTAGCCTACTGTTTTGCTGTGGTGATAGATATACATGGTATACACATGCCTTTCATACGTATGTATCGTTATGAAACGATTCACCATCCAATCATTCCTACAAAACTCTCGTTTCATAGAATTGCAAGCCTATAGCACAGGATACCTGACATAGTGTGCATACCACTTCCCACGAGATACCGCTCCTTACAGCAACACGTAAACATTCGCTGTCACATAATACCACACATCTATGTTATAATGATCTTGACGTATGAACATGGCGTGAGCTATATTCATGCATTCTGTGAACTATCTATCAATGCACAGATCGCACACAATGTATTTAGAGATTGCTATGTGGCTAGTTTCATATCAGGTGGTACGCTGATATCAAGTTACCGAGGGTCGATACATAGGCTAATATGAAACTAGCCGCATAATGACGTCTTAATTACTTTGATATGAATTTGAACATTTAATAATCGAAATCAGGCTCTCCTTTATCCATTTATGAGGAATAAATCACAATTACTGAATTAGATACACGAATACGATTGAAATATTACCATGAAACTACAAACATCTGTTATCTGTCAAATTTAACACTGGGACGCTACGGAAGTACAGTCAAACCTATATTAAGCAGCCAGCCAGCCAAGGGAATCACAGAAAGTGGTTGCTTAGCACAGGTGGCTGCTTAATAGAGGTTAAATGTATAATAAAACAACATATTGGGAATCTGGAAACTGGCTGCTTAATACAGATTGGCTGCTTAATAGAGGTGACCACTAACACAGGTTTGACTGTAAACAACTAGCACCGAGCATGCATTAGTTCTCAGAAACTAGTTATGATACAATTTTCTGGTTTGATACGGGTTCGTGACCATATCAAACGAACAAACGTAATAGCCGACTGGAAAACACAGCCTGCGTGGAAGACAATAACGGCACAAAATAGGATAAAATTCATATCTAAATAGTAAAAATTGATATATCTTCAACTGATATTGGTTCTTCAATATTGAAATATATTGCTAAAAATATGTAACATTAGAGATTAGATAATTATTTATGACGGATTTCCTTGAAGCGACACACAAGTGACACTAAATCGTATGGAATAAAAATAGTATAAAATTTGAAATTGTACGTAAAACAAGCAATGTTACTACCAATCCCTCCATTGATATTGAAGATGAATATCACTTTCTTTTGAAATGTACTGTATGTAATGGCATAAGAAAGCATTTACAAAAACACAAGTATGCTTAAGTTTATCGAATTGTTAAATTCAGAAAATTCCAGAGTTTTAGAAAATCTTGGTAAATATATTACAAAAGGGAACGAAAGAAGACATTCGATTTCCTCATCTGTTATATACAACTCGATCGTAGACAATATTATCTATCACATGCCAAGTATGCTCTTTTGCTACATACAGGTAATCGACGGTAACAATAAAAACAGCCATAAAATGTGCATCAACCGCTTAACGTATACTGTAGTTATATGTGTATCAACCGCTTAATTTATACTGTGGTTATATGTGTACCAACCGCTTAACGTATACTGTGGCTATATGTGTACCAACCGCTTAACTTATACTGTAGTTATATGTGTATCAACCGCTTAATTTATACTGTGGTTATATGTGTACCAACCGCTTAACGTATACTGTGGTTATATGTGTACCAACCGCTTAACTTATACTGTAGTTATATGTGTATCAACCGCTTAACGTATACTGTGGTTATATGTGTACCAACCGCTTAACTTATAATGTAGTTATATGTGTACCAAACACTTAATTTATACTGTAGTTATATGTGTACCAACCGCTTAACGTATACTGTAATTATATGTGTATCAACCGCTTAACGTATACTGTAGTTATATGTGTACCAACCGCTTAATTTATACTGTAGTTATATGTGTACCAAACACTTAATTTATACTGTAGTTATATGTGTACCAACCGCTTAACGTATACTGTAATTATATGTGTATCAACCGCTTAACGTATACTGTAGTTATATGTGTACCAACCGCTTAATTTATACTGTAGTTATATGTGTACCAAACACTTAATTTATACTGTAGTTATATGTGTACCAACCGCTTAACGTATACTGTAATTATATGTGTATCAACCGCTTAACGTATACTGTAGTTATATGTGTACCAACCGCTTAATTTATACTGTAGTTATATGTGTACCAAACACTTAATTTATACTGTAGTTATATGTGTACCAACCGCTTAACGTATACTGTAATTATATGTGTATCAACCGCTTAATGTATACTGTAGTTATATGTGTACCAACCGCTTAATTTATACTGTAGCTATATGTGTACCAAACGCTTAAGTTATACTGTAGCTATATGTGTACCAACCGCTTCGCTTAATTTACACTAGTTATATGTGTACCAACCGCTTAATTTATACTGTAGCTATATGTGTACCAACCGCTTAATTTACACTAGTTATATGTGTACCAAACGCTTAATTTATACTGTAGCTATGTGTGTACCAAACGCTTAAGTTATACTGTAGCTATATGTGTACCAAACGCTTAAGTTATACTGTAGCTATATGTGTACCAACCGCTTAATTTACACTAGTTATATGTGTACCAAACGCTTAATTTATACTGTAGTTACATGTGTACCAAACGCTTAACTTATACTGTAGTTACATGTGTACCAACCGCTTAACTTATACTGTAGTTATATGTGTACCAAACGCTTAATTTACACTAGTTATATGTGTACCAACCGCTTAATTTATACTGTAGCTATATGTGTACCAACCGCTTAATTTACACTAGTTATATGTGTACCAAACGCTTAACTTATACTGTAGTTATATGTGTACCAACCGCTTAATTTATACTGTAGTTACATGTGTACCAAACGCTTAACTTATACTGTAGTTACATGTGTACCAACCGCTTAACTTATACTGTAGTTATATGTGTACCAAACGCTTAATTTATACTAGTTATATGTGTACCAACCGCTTAATTTATACTGTAGCTATATGTGTACCAACCGCTTAATTTACACTAGTTATATGTGTACCAAACGCTTAACTTATACTGTAGTTATATGTGTACCAACCGCTTAATTTATACTGTAGTTACATGTGTACCAAACGCTTAACTTATACTGTAGTTATATGTGTACCAAACGCTTAATTAATACTGTAGTTATATGTGTACCAACCGCTTAATTTATACTGTAGTTACATGTGTACCAAACGCTTAATTTATAATGTAGCTACACGTGTGAACAATTTAAACTATGCTATAGTTACATTAACAGCAACGCATTGGGAGATATTCCTTATTGACGTTATTCGTCAATTCTCATTAAAATGCCATCATATGTTTCCAAGCCGATTATCTACGCTGCTAAACGACGCGTGGAGAAGAGGGTTTTAAAGAGCGTATCGTGATAGTCTGATTTCCTTGTCTAAGTTGAACCCAGGTCGAGGTTATATTCTCTTGTTCAGCTTTCAAACTCAAGGCCATACCACATGATGTGTTAATTTGTGTTTTTCTTTCTTCTGTAAATCGTATACAAATGAATGCACATTAAAATATTTCCATTTCATTTGTAAATCTAATAACTATTTGGAGAGCGGCCAGTGTAGAACTGTCAGTTTGGCATTGAAGACAGTGCAGTGCGATTGTTCATAACAATGGTAGCATGTCGTTTGGAAAGGCTCTGTAGAAGAAACGAGGCTGCTATGAGTGATATATCAACATAACATAAATAGTACCTTGTGTCCCGCTACTATACTAACATAAATAGTACATTGTGTCCCGCTACTATACTAACAGAAATAGTACATTGTGTTCGCTACTATACTAACAGAAATTACAACAGACTGAGTTGTAAGCGGCGCAAACTACGGTAGTGCTTTTTACATACAGGACAAATAAAATCGAAAATATATATAAATTCGGATATTTGGATAGTCATATGAGGAGGTGAGAGACAATAAACATTTACTTGAACATTTAAGCTATTAAAAAAAACATCAATAATGGCTACTAGAGATGAAAATCAAGGCGATCACGAACCTGTATACGTGGACAATGAACAAGGTGAAAACCAATATGGCGGCGCTCCTTTGCTTTTCATGAGAGAGACTAGCATTTTCGGCAAAAGAAGGCCCACACAGGCCGAGTGGTTAAAACATACTGAGTTCTTTGAAGCCATAGCCAACGTAATAGATCCTTCACATATCACTGGATTACAACGAGTCAATGGTATGTGGAGAATATATGTCGACAATCTGGATGACAAAGTGACCTTGTTAGCTGAAGGGGTTCAGTTAAGGGGAAAAACAATCAAATTGTTAAAAACAAGTCCAAATCGCCTTGATAGCGAACACACATTGAACATCCGTATAAAAAACATTCCACTCTCCGTCGACGATGGTGTAATCACAAGAATCCTGATCCTAAAAGGATTGGATATCATCTCAAACATGAGAGAGAAACTCCGAATTAACGGAAAACTCACGAACTGTGAAACTGGCGATAGACTCTACAACGTGAAAAGGTCTTCCCTTAAAGCACCCCTCCCAAAGTTCATGTATTTCGGGAGGTTCAGTGCAAGGGTTATTCACTATGGTCAGACCATCTTTAGCAACAAAAACGAGGAAACGTGTAACAAGTGTCTCGAAAAAGGACATAAAATGAATGAATGTACAAATGAATGGAAATGCCTAACTTGTAAAAAGTCTGGGCACAAGAAAGATGAGTGCGATGCCGATTTCCCCCCTGATGAGTCTCCCGAACACTCCGGTGACGACGAGCGTCAAAACAAACAATGGGACAGCAAATCCACTGGGAATACAAAGAAACCCGTGCTTGACACACATCCATCCAAAAAAGGCAACAAAAACATCGCTCAAATACCAGGCCAACAGGCCATCGACAAGTTTGTCAAAAGCGTGCGCAATAACTGTGAAACCCCGAATAAAGGGAGAAAACAGAACGCAACTGTTCGTTCTCCACCTACACCCATCGAGGATCTACGAGATAAACCAAAAAAGCACAAAACATCCGATGATGGCAACTCTTCCAGCAAGAACGACAGCGATGCTGACTGACTGTTTTGTGGGATATTGTCGCTATAGAACTTCTTTATTAGGAAACGAACTATGGACTATGATATTTGGACTAGCGGAACACTTTTGGTACATAAATACCACAAACATATTACTCTGTGAAATCTCACAGTTGATATACGAGTAAAATGTGATTGCACATTAAAGTATAACAGTTTTGGATATAATCTATGAAAAAATAGACACTGCCATATGTATAAGCAAAATGACATGCATGTATATAACTACAAGGGTCAATAATTGTATAGCATGTTTTATAATAACTTAACTTTTTTGTACAAAGCAGTCATAAACCGTTATATATACATTCTAAATACACTACGGTAGTATATCACACAGGTATAACAGTTTATCGTTATCGCAGCACCATTCGTTATACAATGAAACTTCCTTTGTTAATTTTGAAACCGTTACAAGACGCGGTCAAACAGTCTCGCTCAGTGTTCATTCACCGTGAAACTGGTGTTAACCAGCTAGATATTTAAACAAAATGCAAGCGTTGTCATGCCTAATAACATACATATTTTGTCGCTGAATGCCCAGGGACTAAGGGATAAAACTAAACGCGGTCGCATGTTACAATGGTTAATGCAGCAGAATGCAAATATCTTATTTGTACAAGAGACCCATTTCACAGACGAATTAAGCAATTTAATACGAAAAGAATTTTCTGAGTGGGAAATATATCACTCATACGGTACAAGCAACAGTAAAGGCTGTTCTATCTTTTTAAAAAAAGAGTTAAACTTCAATATCATTGATTATCACACCGATGTAAACGGTCGGTTTATAATAATAAATACGGAAATTGCCAATAGTGTATACACACTCGTTAATATATATGCATTTAATGATATGAAGTCAAGAGACAACTTTTTTCAATCGTTACATAAACTACTAAATGAATTTACACAAGGTTTGAAAATAATTGCTGGTGATTATAACGACACTCTTAGTAAAACTGATAGAATTTCTAAATCAAATACAAAACAACAAAAATGTCCAGTTAAATGTTTGGAAAAAATAATTAAAGAATTTAACTTGATTGATATTTGGAGAGTGAAAAACCCAAACGCCTCTCAATATACGTGGAGAAGGAAAAATAATAGCGAAAAAAGTAGAATTGATTTCTTTTTGACAGACGAAAACATCCTACCTTTAATTGAAAACACAGACATAAGACCAGCCCAAATTAAATATACAGACCATATGGCAGTATCCCTTAAGATAAGAATACCAAGTAAAAGAGGGCCCGGATTCTGGAAATTAAACAATTCTTATCTACTTGACGATACATATAAAACGTTAATAAATAATACAATAGATACTTGTCTAAATGAGTTAGGCGATCATGAATGTTATCAAACTATCTGGGAATATTGTAAATACGAAATAAAGGAAACTTCTATACAATTTGCAAAACATAAATCTAAACAACGAAAAACTATACTTAAGGACCTCGAAACGAAACTACAAACATTACAATCGTTACCAGAAAACGATTTAAACGATAATATTCTGTCCGAAATAGAAAACACTCAAAAACAAATAGAAGAAATATACCATTTTAAAGCGGTAGGTGCACAAGTTAGGTCTAGAATTCAGTACTTAGAAGAGGGCGAAAAGAATAGCAAATATTTTCTCAGTCTAGAAAATTCAAGACAAACCAGAAAATTGATGACTTCTATAGTAATAAACAATAAACGATTCACAAATACGAAAGAGGTACTGAAAGAAGAACGAAAATTTTACGAAAACTTATTTAAATCAACACAAAGTAAAATCAATATAAATGAATACCTATCATCGGTTAAATTGGAAAAAAAACTTACTAACGAGGAAGCAGACATTTGTGAAGGACTTTTCACTTTTGAAGAATGTAAACAATCAGTTGAAGATTTTAAGATTAATAAAAGTCCCGGAAGCGACGGTCTAACAGCTGAATTCTATAAAATATTTTGGCCTAAAATAGGTAACCTCGTAACAAATACTTTAAATAACTGTTATATGAAAACAGAAATGTCAAGAACTCAAAAGCAAAGCATAATATCTTTAATCTTTAAAAAAGGAGACCCGGAAAACATCGAAAATTGGAGACCTATATCATTACTCAACACAGATTACAAAATAGCTGCTCGTACTCTTGCGAAACGTATCCAAAAAGTGTTACCCAAAATCATAAGTCTAGATCAACAGGGTTACATCAAAAATAGATTTATTGGATTTAACATCAGACAAATTCAAGACATCATAGACTACACTGATATATTTGAGATAGATGGTGCCATTCTGTTTCTAGATTTTCGAAAAGCTTTCGATACACTCGAATGGGCATCACTTCTTGAAGTCATTAAACATTTTGGTTTCAAAACAAACTTTATAAACTGGGTAAAAACTTTATACAAAGACATAAATTCTTGTATCATCAATAATGGTTGGAAATGTAACATGTTTGCAATCAGCAGAGGCGTCAGGCAAGGATGTCCTCTGTCTGCACTTTTATTCATCATAGTAGCAGAAATTCTTGCAATTAAAATAAGATCCTGTGACATTATTAAAGGCATATCAGTAAAAGTAAACAATACAACACATGCTTTAAAAATATCTCAGTTGGCAGATGATACAACTTTGTTCCTTAAAGATGAAAATGACATCGAGCAAGCACTTAAAATAATATATGAATTCGGAAACTTTTCAGGATTAAAACTAAATAAAAACAAAACCTCAGGACTTTGGATTGGTGCATCAAAAGCTAAAAGTAAAAACATATTCAACATCAGTTGGAGTGAAAACCCTATTAAAGCTTTAGGAATATACTTCGGTCATGATAAAGTTAAATGTGAAAATCTTAATTGGGAAAATAGACTACAACAATGTGCAGATACAATAAAAAATTGGCAAAAACGGTATTTAACATTCTACGGAAAAATTCAGATAATCAAAACATTATTAATTCCAAAATTCACATACCTTCTACAATCATTGGTCGCACCAAAACATATCATTAACAAAATAAATTCAATGTTGTTCGATTTCTTATGGAATGGCAAGAGAGAGAAAATCAAGAGAACAACGCTTATTGGCAATCGCGAAGAAGGTGGTTTAGGAATGATAGACATTGAAACTTACATGAAATCTATTAAAATTAAATGGATACAACATCTATTAAGCAACGAAATCGCTAACTGGAAATGTATTCCTCACTTCTTTTTAGACCAGTTCGGTACAAATTTCCTGATATTTTACATGAATTATAACTCGCCGAAAACTTTACCACAAGTAAAATACAAAATTCCATCGTTCTATACTGACATCGTATCAATTTGGTCTGAAGTCAATAATAAACATAAACAATTTCCCAACAATTTTTACAACATCAGAAAAGAAATTATATGGGGAAATAAACACATATTACTTAATGGAAAGAATTTAATCTTTAAACATTGGATCGACTCTGGAATATTATTCTTAAATGATCTAATAGGCGAAAATGGTCACATACAAGAGCAACACACGTTCCTAAAACTTAAAAATAAAACTAATTGGCTATCAGAATTCAATAGAGTTTTAAAGTCGATTCCCTGCTCATGGAGAAACATACTGAAAACAAATAACTCAGTTATGACTAAAGTCAAAACTAGCCTGTCGATAAGTCTAGACCTAAAAATCAAATTCACTGATATGACAAATAAAAACATATACAGAACATTGCTTAAGTACAAATTCTGCAAGCCTTACATACATAGTTATTGGGAACACACCCTAAATTCTCGAATCAATTGGAACGTTTACTACAACATACTCAATCAACTAATAGATAACCGTGTTAAACAGTTCAAATACAAAACTATACATAGAATACTCCCAACAAGAGTCTACATAAATGGAGAATATCAGATTCTTCTAATTGCTTATTTTGTAATCAAATAGAAACTATTGAACATATGTTGATATATTGTAAATGTCTTGATTCATTTTGGAATTTAATCACTTCGGTTTTTGTAAAATGCGGCATATCAAAATGCATGAGGACATTACACTTCCTAATAGTTGGATACAAAATCGAAATAAAGCAGTATATTGATGTAAATAGAATTTTAAATCTTATATGCTTTTGCACTTATAAATCGTACTTTTTAAGTGAAAAACGAACAATTTTCTATCCTATACATCGACTTTTTCATAACGAACTCACCACAATGTTACAGCACTTAGTAAGTAAAAAAAAAAAATTCAGCTTTTTTGCAAAAATTCAAATTTGAATTAGATACTATCTTACAGATTACATATCTTCATTGAATACAGACATGTTTTCAATTTATTCAATTTATCTTATCAAATAATTATGTATATATTATGTTCAATGTACGTATGTATATTTGTTACATGTAAAAAAATAAACGGATTATCAGAGTGATAATTGAAAAAAAAAAAAAAAAAAAAAAAAAAAAAAAAAAAAAAAAAGAGTGATATATCAAAATTTCAAAGGAAAACGACTGCACCGTGCGATAATTTGGCATGTTGTACATACAGTATACAATATGGGACGCGTGGTAAGGTAAGGCAAAGAATACAAGTATGTAGCGTACATAACTTGGTAAATGTTTGCAATATGGAACAGACGATAAGGCAAAGAATAAAAGTATGTAGCGTACATAATTTGGTAAATGTTTGCAATATGGGACGGACGGTAATGTACCTTATTTGTAGGGCACGGAACTTGGTAAATGTTTGCAATATGGGACGGACGGTAATGTACGTTATTTGTAGGGTACGGAACTTGGTAAATGTTTGCAATATGGGACAGACGGTAATGTACATTATTTGTAGGGTACGGAACTTGGTAAATGTTTGCAATATGGGACAGACGGTAATGTACGTTATTTGTAGGGTACGGAACTTGGTAAATGTTTGCAATATGGGACGGACGGTAATGTACGTTATTTGTAGGGTACGAATGTTGCTACATACACATATATGTTTCTACATAGGGTTAATTGTGTGTATACATGTGTCTTGATATATTTCTTATTTTTACGTTTAATTATTACTCTTAAAATAAATGTGCTTCTTTTTAACAATATATCACCGTACACGAATTTAACTACTGTTCATTAAGCTTCACCAGGGAGATTCTGTGCAAGCGGCCCAGCTAGCTGAGTCGGTAGAGCGGTTATCACTGTACACGACACGTCCTGGTAATGTAATGTGTGATAGCGAACGTGATAAGTGAATGCACGTGATAAGTGAATGCACGTGATACGTGAATGTGCGTGTACGTGAATGCACGTGATAAGTGAATGCACGTGATTGATAAGTGAATGCACGTGATAAGTGAATGCACGAATACTTCTCATCTGCGTTCTTGCTTTGTAAATGATTTATTTTTTAGGTCAGACACTGCTATTGAAATGTCCATAGGCCACCATTATAACACACCGTGCCATTAGATTCTCACCAAAACTAGTTCCCACAACAGACAAAGGTTTTCAACAGACTGGCCTTTGAGCCACAGGAAAATATCAAACTCCAATGAGGTTGACCAATTGCGGTTTTTTAAATTTCCCACTAAAGGCACTCACCCCCTACTCTGAAGGCAATTTGGTGGTGAATGTTGCACTGACATCTGCATTTATAATATGGTGTTTATTTGTCATCAAATAGTATGCAAATATTCTAAAATATTCCAAATAGTATCTCATATATGGATTTTAAAATTAGAAGTCATTTTCATTATTTGTGACAATACCTACTCAGCCAATCAGTTCATGTATCAATAACTCTTAAGGGCTTCCCTACTCTTTTTCAACGAATCCCAGACCACTATATCAATAACACCGTCTGACCTGTACGCATTCTACCTTATTTATTAACGTATTACTCATATTGTATAAAGACACATGGACCCTTAAGCTATTATGGGCGTATAGTGGTACAATTCTTGAGCATGATGTAGACATACAATTTCTAAAGCGTTCATACAGGTAAGTGCTTGATTGTATGAACATACTAGCACGTGCATGTGAACAATGTGACTGCTACTAGTGAAATGAATGCCAGGTATATGAAACGATGCAACACGACCAAACGTTATCCTGCAAGGAGCCCAGGTTATCAACATACATGTATAGGCCTACACACGCATTGGTAGCATAACCCATAGTGTTGTGTTTTTACATTTATTTATCGTCGCTACCGGTTGCTCATATGAGCGGCGCCTCCTGAAGAGATTATTCATTTTAGATTTTTGGAGGATAGTGCAATGATACAGACATAGACACATTCCAGAGTCTCTTCTGGTTCTTTTACGTGCACGGTGTAAAACACCGACACGAGATCTCGGTTTAACGTCCCATCTGAAAGACTTGTTAATTTTATTAGGGTCAGACGGGGGATCGAACCTGCGATCCCTGGATTACCAGTCCAGCGTGTTGCCACTCTGCAAGGAGCCCAGCTTACCACCATACATGTATAGGCCTACACACTCCATACATACGCTTAATTTTTTTTAATTTATGTTTATTTAACGTCGCCACCGGTTTCCCATTTGAGCGACGGGCAGTTTACCTAACAACACCTTTCCTGGGCAGGCTCCAGCGGTTAACCAGTACTTGGTGCACCAACCTCCGTAAGAAACTGCCAACTGTTTCATATAAATGAGACACGGCCTGAGCGGGGCTCGAACCCGTGACCATCAGAGATGATAGGTTACAGTGGTATACAAGTCAGCGACCTTAACCACTCGACCACGGAGGCGGTTTTTACGCTTAATTATGCTATATATGTGTATTGTATGTATATAGTATACAGATTATATAACATATATTATAATAATATATTATGTTGTTGTTGCTGTTGTATAATAGCAAATTGTACAATTGTCTATGTTTGTATATACCATGCATAACTTCTTAATGGAGGAAATCAAGATTTTGAATGAGAGACATTACAGGTTTTTCTATTACCTCAGTTGATGGATAAAGTCAGAGATATTCCTAAGTGTATATTGGTCCTTTTAGTTGGAATCCTTTGATTTTACCGTTGTCGTCTAAACAGATGTTGCGTTAGGATGAATGTAATTTTATCAAAATCGTGTTAATTAATTGAACCAATTTTTACAGTAAGGTATCCATTGGACATGCTAAAGGATATATGTCGAGATTTAAGCATTTCATAATTATAAGACGAGAATACGGATGAGAATGGAAAGCATGTGGTGCAAAGGAGACAACGATAAAAACAGAGGTGAATGGCTTCTTGTCAGTCTGTTTTAGCAGGCGAAATAATATTACTAAGTAAAGTGATCATTTTTGAATCGAAAAAAGTACCCAATTTCGGCCGACCTTGAAAATTCATGTAACAGAAATATTGATTACAGTTCCAAAAAGCTAGTTAACATTTTGCATAGTAATAATTGTTACTCGAAACGGAAGAATTTAACACCCAACAAATTATGATTACTCTTCAATATGAGGTAAGTTGTGACATGGAGAGAAATGTCACTTAATGTGGAGAGTGGCACACCATACTGTATTGCTTCCGAATTTACTGGCAAACTAATGCCTCTAACAGCCTGATATGCATTTGTCAGTGCACTTGGTGAATAGAGACGCCAGGTTGAATTTGAAAAAAATGGATGAAACTGAATTAGCATAAATAGTAAATATCTTGGACAATAGTATTTCTGAAGAAAAAATGTTAAAAAGCTGTAAGAGGAACAGTATATTTGAATTGACCTGTAAATTGCGCATTATGACATTGTCACATAACTATCACGTGACCTTCCTCAGCAGACGATGATATTTCTCATTTTACAAAACAAACACATATTTCTTTATATTTACCTCTGTTTAAGGGATTCTTAGGCTACACATATATGGGATTAATGAAAACAACATTTGCAAAACTTTCAAATAAAATGTGAATATTTATCTGTTTTACGCGCAGTTTGCTCTTTGACAAGTAATATGTGAACCCCATAAATACAAACGCATCTGTTTTAGAGCAATGACGTCATTCGCGTCCCGCAAGTACAAAACTCACGTGAATAAACAAAGGCCGAAAACAGGCGAGGGCCGATATCAGGGATGTTGACGATAATACAGGTTAGACAGGGGACCGAACCTACGATCCCTGTATTCGCCGTCCGTCCAACGTGTTAACTAACCACTGAACTACTGACCAGTCTGTATATTCGAATGCCCTGCATGAACCTTTTACTAATTATGTATTGTAATACAGATTCAGAGTGTATACGATTTATTCCCGACATTTCCCCCGCAGTTACACCAGCTGCTACGCAGTCATTGGCCACACTGTAATTTCCATTCCCGTTTCCTGAAGGCACAGCCAGTATGTGTATAACATCAATATTGACAACAAAGAATAATTGCTTCCTTGCTTGCTTGCACAAGTAAGTTTCGCTACTTATTGATAACAATTGTTTACAGTCCACGTACGTGACCATGCGACAATATATTATATTGATAATTGTCCATATCAGATGAGGTCGTTGGTTCTAGTCACGACTTACCACTGACAAATCGACAGATGTTATTAGAAAATAAATCTGGCTTATAATTGATAGGTGGATGTTAAGTTAGCTTGGGAACAGTCGTTGCTATAGGTTTCCTGGTCAATCATATAAATAAATATATGCGGGTATACTAGCAATAACGCCGGTGTCTGTAGATATACTAGCAATAACGCCGGTGTCTGTGGGTATACTAGCAATAACGCCGGTGTCTGTGGATATACTAGCAATAACGCCGGTGTCTGCGGATATACTAGCAATAACGCCGGTGTATGTGGGTATACTAGCAATAACGCCGGTGTATGTGGGTATACTAGCAATAACGCCGGTGTCTGTGGGTATACTAGCAATAACGCCGGTGTCTGTGGGTATACTAGCAATAACGCCGGTGTCTGTGGGTATACTAGCAATAACGCCGGTGTCTGTGGGTATACTAGCAATAACGCCGGTGTATGTGGGTATACTAGCAATAACGCCGGTGTCTGTGGGTATACTAGCAATAACGCCGGTGTCTGTGGGTATACTAGCAATAACGCCGGTGTCTGTGGATATACTAGCAATAACGCCGGTGTATGTGGGTATACTAGCAATAACGCCGGTGTCTGTGGATATACTAGCAATAACGCCGGTGTATGTGGGTATACTAGCAATAACGCCGGTGTCTGTGTATACTAGCAATAACGCCGGTGTCTGTGGGTATACTAGCAATAACGCCGGTGTCTGCGGGTATACTAGCAATAACGCCGGTGTCTGTGGGTATACTAGCAATAACGCCGGTGTCTGTGGATATACTAGCAATAACGCCGGTGTATGTGGGTATACTAGCAATAACGCCGGTGTCTGCTGGTATACTAGCAATAACGCCGGTGTCTGTGGGTATACTAGCAATAACGCCGGTGTCTGTGGATATACTAGCAATAACGCCGGTGTATGTGGGTATACTAGCAATAACGCCGGTGTCTGTGGATATACTAGCAATAACGCCGGTGTATGTGGGTATACTAGCAATAACGCCGGTGTCTGCTGTATACTAGCAATAACGCCGGTGTCTGTGGGTATACTAGCAATAACGCCGGTGTCTGTGGGTATACTAGCAATAACGCCGGTGTCTGTGGGTATACTAGCAATAACGCCGGTGTCTGTGGATATACTAGCAATAACGCCGGTGTATGTGGGTATACTAGCAATAACGCCGGTGTCTGCTGGTATACTAGCAATAA
The DNA here is from genome assembly GCA_014843695.1 of Archivesica marissinica. NCBI lineage: Eukaryota > Metazoa > Mollusca > Bivalvia > Venerida > Vesicomyidae > Archivesica > Archivesica marissinica. The sequence goes on along the minus strand of CM026395.1, from coordinate 15,589,798 downwards.
CGCCGGTGTCTGTGGGTATACTAGCAATAACGCCGGTGTCTGTGGATATACTAGCAATAACGCCGGTGTATGTGGGTATACTAGCAATAACGCCGGTGTCTGTGGATATACTAGCAATAACGCCGGTGTATGTGGGTATACTAGCAATAACGCCGGTGTCTGTGGATATACTAGCAATAACGCCGGTGTATGTGGGTATACTAGCAATAACGCCGGTGTCTGTGGGTATACTAGCAATAACGCCGGTGTATGTGGGTATACTAGCAATAACGCCGGTGTATGTGGGTATACTAGCAATAACGCCGGTGTCTGTGGGTATACTAGCAATAACGCCGGTGTATGTGGGTATACTAGCAATAACGCCGGTGTATGTGGATATACTAGCAATAACGCCGGTGTATGTGGGTATACTAGCAATAACGCCGGTGTCTGTGGATATACTAGCAATAACGCCGGTGTCTGTGGGTATACTAGCAATAACGCCGGTGTATGTGGGTATACTAGCAATAACGCCGGTGTATGCGGGTATACTAGCAATAACGCCGGTGTATGTGGATATACTAGCAATAACGCCGGTGTATGTGGGTATACTAGCAATAACGCCGGTGTATGTGGATATACTAGCAATAACGCCTGTGTATGTGGGTATACTAGCAATAACGCCGGTGTCTGTGGATATACTAGCAATAACGCCGGTGTATGTGGGTATACTAGCAATAACGCCGGTGTATGTGGATATACTAGCAATAACGCCGGTGTATGTGGGTATACTAGCAATAACGCCGGTGTATGTGGATATACTAGCAATAACGCCGGTGTCTGTGGGTATACTAGCAATAACGCCGGTGTATGCGGGTATACTAGCAATAACGCCGGTGTATGTGGGTATACTAGCAATAACGCCGGTGTATGTGGATATACTAGCAATAACGCCGGTGTATGTGGGTATACTAGCAATAACGCCGGTGTATGTGGGTATACTAGCAATAACGCCGGTGTCTGCTGGTATACTAGCAATAACGCCGGTGTATGCGGGTATACTAGCAATAACGCCGGTGTCTGTGGATATACTAGCAATAACGCCGGTGTATGTGGATATACTAGCAATAACGCCGGTGTATGTGGGTATACTAGCAATAACGCCGGTGTATGTGGATATACTAGCAATAACGCCTGTGTATGCGGGTATACTAGCAATAACGCCGGTGTCTGTGGATATACTAGCAATAACGCCGGTGTATGTGGGTATACTAGCAATAACGCCGGTGTATGTGGGTATACTAGCAATAACGCCGGTGTATGTGGGTATACTAGCAATAACGCCGGTGTATGTGGACATACTAGCAATAACGCCTGTGTATGTAGGTATACTAGCAATAACGCCGGTGTATGTGGGTATACTAGCAATAACGCCGGTGTATGTAGGTATACTAGCAATAACGCCGGTGTATGTGGGTATACTAGCAATAACGCCCGTGTATGTAGGTATATTAGCAATAACGCCTGTGTATGTGGGTATACTAGCAATAACACCGGTGTCTGCTGGTATACTAGCAATAACGCCGGTGTCTGCTGGTATACTAGCAATAACGCCGGTGTCTGCTGGTATACTAGCAATAACGCCGGTGTCTGTGGGTATACTAGCAATAACGCCGGTGTCTGCGGGTATACTAGCAATAACGCCGGTGTCTGTGGGTATACTAGCAATAACGCCGGTGTCTGTGGGTATACTAGCAATAACGCCGGTGTCTGTGGGTATACTAGCAATAACGCCGGTGTCTGTGGATATACTAGCAATAACGCCGGTGTATGTGGGTATACTAGCAATAACGCCGGTGTCTGTGGATATACTAGCAATAACGCCGGTGTATGTGGGTATACTAGCAATAACGCCGGTGTCTGTGGATATACTAGCAATAACGCCGGTGTCTGTGGATATACTAGCAATAACGCCGGTGTATGTGGGTATACTAGCAATAACGCCGGTGTATGTGGGTATACTAGCAATAACGCCGGTGTATGTGGATATACTAGCAATAACGCCGGTG
>CM026395.1:15465520-15586750 GCA_014843695.1 Archivesica marissinica | reverse complement strand
TCCACTGAACTGCACGACCCACTGAACTGCACTACCCACTGAACTGCAATATCCACTGAACTGCACGATCCACTGAACTGCAATATCCACTGAACTGCACGACCCACTGAACTGCACGACCCACACCGAGGACATAATGTAAATTACACTGAAATGCACGACCCACTGAACTGCACTATCCACTGAACTGCACGACCCACACCGAGGACATAATGTAAATTACACTGAAATGCACGACCCACTGAACTGCACTATCCACTGAACTGCACGACCCACTGAACTGCACTATCCACTGAACTGCACGACCCACACCGAGGACATAATCTAAATTACACTGAACTGCACGACCCACACCAATCACACTGAACGGCACGACCCACACCGAGGACATAATCTAAATTACACTGAACTGCACGACCCACACCGATCACACTGAACGGCACGACCCACACCGAGGACATAATCTAAATCACACTGAACTACATGACCAAATACCACAATTAAGATACAATAAAGTAGTTCCTACGCGCTATCATTATTAATTATTTCGCTAATTGCTCTCGTGGGGTTTTATTGTCATTTTTCATATTCACCATTGCTCTTCAACAATTGGCATTTAGTTGAGCGTGATGGCTGAATCTCATTAACAATAAGCACTTAGTGATGTACGTGACATAGATATCAGTCTCCAGGGCAGGTGCTTATATTGACTAGTTACATTCCTTACCCAGTGCCCACGAGAGGTATCAGATGGCAGTGTTGTATGAGTTATGGCCGAACCGGGAGTAACAATGAACATGATGGAAGCCAGGAGGAGTTCATGTAGCTACTATCAAAAATCTATTAATGTATACACATTTATGTTAGCCTGATTGCGAAACAAATCTTGCAACTTATATTAATCACTCTCGAGCCATCATTCCTGATGGAATCTATCGCGGGAGAGAGGAGGCAATATGGAATTTAACTGGCTTGCCTAAGGGCCCAATCCTAACGCTCTAGCGGGCTCAAACTCCGGACCGTTACCACTTGAAGCGAACGCGCTATAACTGCGCTATCACGACTTCCATTCCGATTGTAATATCCACCTATACACCATCCTCTCTCCTAGCCTTGTAATATCCACCTATAAAACATCCTCTCTCCTAGCCTTGTAATATCCACATATAAAACATCCTCTCTCCTAGCCTTGTAATATCCACCTATAAAACATCCTCTCTCCTAGCCTTGTAATATCCACCTATAAAACATCCTCTCTCCTAGCCTTGTAATATCCACCTATAAAACATCCTCTCTCCTAGCCTTATAATATCCACCTATAAAACATCCTCTCTCCTAGCCTTGTAATATCCACCTATAGAACATCCTCTCTCTCCTAGCCTTATAATATCCATCTATAAAACATCCTCTCTCTCCTAGCCTTGTAATATCCACATATAAAACATCCTCTCTCTCCTAGCCTTATAATATCCATCTATAAAACATCCTCTCTCCTAGTCTTGTAATATCCACCTATAAACCATCCTCTCTCCTAGTCTTGTAATATCCGCCTATAAAACATCCTCTCTCTCCTAGCCTTGTAATATCCACATATAAAACATCCTCTCTCCTAGTCTTGTAATATCCGCCTATAAAACATCCTCTCTCTCCTAGCCTTGTAATGTCCACATATAAACCATCCTCTCTCATAGTCTTGTAATATCCGCCTATAAAACATCCTCTCTCTCCTAGCCTTGTAATATCCACATATAAAACATCCTCTCTCTCCTAGTCTTGTAATATCCACCTATAAAACATCCTCTCTCCTAGCCTTGTAATATCCATCTATAAAACACCCCCTCTCTCCTAGCCTTATAATATCCATCTATAAAACATCCTCTCTCTCCTAGCCTTGTAATATCCACATATAAAACATCCTCTCTCCTAGCCTTGTAACATCCACCTATAAAACATCCTCTCTCCTAGCCGTGTAATATCCACCTATAAAACACCCCCTCTCTCCTAGCCTTGTAATATCCATCTATAGAACATCCTCTCTCCTAGCCTTGTAATATCCATCTATAAAACATCCCCTCTCTCCTAGCCTTGTAACATCCATCTATAAAACATCCTCTCTCCTAGTCTTGTAATATCCACATATAAAACATCCTCTCTCCTAGCCTTGTAACATCCACCTATAAAACATCCTCTCTCCTAGCCTTGTAATATCCATCTATAAAACACCCCCTCTCTCCTAGCCTTGTAATATCCATCTATAGAACATCCTCTCTCCTAGCCTTGTAATATCCATCTATAAAACATCCTCTCTCCTAGCCTTGTAATATCCACCTATAAAACATCCCCACTCTCCTAGCATTGTAGCATCCACCTATAGAACACCCTCTCTCTCCTAGTCTTGTAATATCCACCTATAAAACATCCCCTCTCTCCTAGTCTTGTAATATCCACCTATAAAACATCCTCTCTCTCCTAGCCTTATAATATCCATCTATAAAACATCCTCTCTCCTAGTCTTGTAATATCCACCTATAAACCATCCTCTCTCCTAGTCTTGTAATATCCGCCTATAAAACATCCTCTCTCTCCTAGCCTTGTAATATCCACATATAAACCATCCTCTCTCCTAGTCTTGTAATATCCGCCTATAAAACATCCTCTCTCTCCTAGCCTTGTAATGTCCACATATAAACCATCCTCTCTCATAGTCTTGTAATATCCGCCTATAAAACATCCTCTCTCTCCTAGCCTTGTAATATCCACATATAAAACATCCTCTCTCTCCTAGTCTTGTAATATCCACCTATAAAACATCCTCTCTCCTAGCCTTGTAATATCCATCTATAAAACACCCCCTCTCTCCTAGCCTTATAATATCCATCTATAAAACATCCTCTCTCTCCTAGCCTTGTAATATCCACATATAAAACATCCTCTCTCCTAGCCTTGTAATATCCACCTATAAAACATCCTCTCTCCTAGCCGTGTAATATCCACCTATAAAACACCCCCTCTCTCCTAGCCTTGTAATATCCATCTATAGAACATCCTCTCTCCTAGCCTTGTAATATCCATCTATAAAACATCCCCTCTCTCCTAGCCTTGTAACATCCATCTATAAAACATCCTCTCTCCTAGTCTTGTAATATCCACATATAAAACATCCTCTCTCCTAGCCTTGTAACATCCACCTATAAAACATCCTCTCTCCTAGCCTTGTAATATCCATCTATAAAACACCCCCTCTCTCCTAGCCTTGTAATATCCATCTATAGAACATCCTCTCTCCTAGCCTTGTAATATCCATCTATAAAACATCCTCTCTCCTAGCCTTGTAATATCCACCTATAAAACATCCCCACTCTCCTAGCATTGTAGCATCCACCTATAGAACATCCTCTCTCTCCTAGTCTTGTAATATCCACCTATAAAACATCCCCTCTCTCCTAGTCTTGTAATATCCACCTATAAAACATCCTCTCTCCTAGCCTTGTAACATCCACCTATACACCATCCTCTCTCCTAGTCTTGTAATATCCACATATAAAACATCCTTTCTCCTAGTCTTGTAATATCCATCTATATAACATCCTCTCTCCTAGCCTTGTAATATCCACCTATAAAACATCCTCTCTCTCCTAGCCTTGTAATATCCACCTATAAAACATCCTCTCTCTCCTAGCCTTGTAATATCCACCTATAAAACATCCTCTCTCTCTCTCCTAGCCTTGTAATATCCATCTATAAAACATTCCCACTCTCCTAGCCTTGTAACATCCACCTATAGAACATCCTCTCTCCTAGCCTTGTAATATCCACCTATAAAACATCCTCTCTCTCCTAGCCTTGTAATATCCACCTATAGAACATCCTCTCTCCTAGCCTTGTAATATCCACATATAAAACACCCTCTCTCCTAGCCTTGTAATATCCATCTATAAAACATCCCCTCTCTCCTAGCCTTGTAATATCCACCTATAAAACATCCTCTCTCCTAGCCTTGTAACATCCACCTATAAAACATCCTCTCTCCTAGCCTTGTAATATCCACCTATAAAACATCCTCTCTCCTAGCCTTGTAATATCCACCTATAAAACATCCTCTCTCCAAGCCTTGTAATATCCACCTATAAAACATCCTCTCTCCTAGCATTGTAGCATCCACCTATAGAACATCCTCTCTCTCCTAGTCTTGTAATATCCACCTATAAAACATCCCCTCTCTCCTAGTCTTGTAATATCCACCTATAAGACATCCTCTCTCCTAGCCTTGTAACATCCACCTATACACCATCCTCTCTCCTAGTCTTGTAATATCCACATATAAAACATCCTTTCTCCTAGTCTTGTAATATCCATCTATATAACATCCTCTCTCCTAGCCTTGTAATATCCACCTATAAAACATCCTCTCTCTCCTAGCCTTGTAATATCCACCTATAAAACATCCTCTCTCTCCTAGCCTTGTAATATCCACCTATAAAACATCCTCTCTCTCTCCTAGCCTTGTAATATCCATCTATAAAACATTCCCACTCTCCTAGCCTTGTAACATCCACCTATAGAACATCCTCTCTCCTAGCCTTGTAATATCCACCTATAAAACATCCTCTCTCTCCTAGCCTTGTAATATCCACCTATAGAACATCCTCTCTCCTAGCCTTGTAATATCCACATATAAAACACCCTCTCTCCTAGCCTTGTAATATCCATCTATAAAACATCCTCTCTCCTAGCCTTGTAACATCCACCTATAAAACATCCTCTCTCCTAGCCTTGTAATATCCACCTATAAAACATCCTCTCTCCTAGCCTTGTAATATCCACCTATAAAACATCCTCTCTCCAAGCCTTGTAATATTCATCTATAAAACATCCTCTCTCCTAGCCTTGTAATATCCATCTATAAAACATCCCCTCTCCTAGCCTTGTAATATCCATCTATAAAACATCCTCTCACCTAGCCTTGTAATATCCATCTATAAAACATCCTCTCTCCTAGCTTTGTAATATCCACCTATAAAACACCCTCTCTCCTAGCCTTGTAATATCCTCCTATAAAACATCGTCTCTCTCCTAGCCTTGTAATATCCACCTATAAAACATCCTCTCTCCTAGCCTTGTAATATCCACCTATAAAACATCCCCTCTTCTAGCCTTGTAATATCCACCTATAGAACATCCTCTCTCCTAGCCTTGTAATATCCACCTATAAAACACCCTCTCTCCTAGCCTTGTAATATCCACATATAAAACACCCTCTCTCCTAGTCTTGTAATATCCACCTATAAAACATCCTCTCTCCTAGCCTTGTAATATCCAGCTATAAAACATCCTCTCTCTCCTAGCCTTGTAATATCCATCTATAAAACACCCTCTCTCCTAGCCTTGTAATATCCACCTATAAAATATCCTCTCTCCTGGCCTTGTAATATCCCCCTATAAAACACCCTCTCTCCTAGCCTTGTAATATCCATCTATAAAACATCCCCTCTCTCCTAGCCTTGTAATATCCACCTATAAAACATCCCCTCTCCTAGCCTTGTAATATCCACCTATAAAACATCCTCTCTCTCCTAGCCTTGTAATATCCACCTATAGAACATCCTCTCTCCTAGTCTTGTGTACTATACAGTTGTATATGGAGGCACATGTCTTGTCAACACTGATTAGTGGTTATTGTTGATTAGGTAGTCTGGTAGAATAATTTGACTGATTTGCAATTATCCCAGCTTCAGGATATCCGGAATCGAGAATGATTAATTGTGCAGTTTTACTAATTTGCCAAAGGATGGTGTTTCGGCAGATGCTATGTTCTATAGTCATGACTTACGATGGACAATATTTAGTAATATATTTAAATATCGACTAACAAGTAAAGCGTGCGTGTGACTCTACATTGTGTTATACGGTTAGCCTGCTAAAGCGTCAACGATGACAACGCAATATTACATGGGTGGTCAGAGATTGATAAAAGGTGATAAAACCTGTAAGAACTTTGAAAAGCAGACGACAAATGTTAAAGTTACGGATATTTTATATTTTCAATTTTTCATATTCGTCTCTTTGGATAATCACCGCCATATTGGGCACGGTGACACTGGGTCGTCCGTTCTTTTATTATATGGCCGTTACCATGTTCGTTGATATTCCGGTGTTTATCTACACTTATTATCAATCAAATCTAGTTCCGGTGTTTATCTACAACATTTACAATCAATCAAACCTAGTTCCGGTGTTTATCTACATTTAAAATCAATCAAACCTAGTTCCGGTGTTTATCTACATTTATAATCAATCAAACCTAGTTCCGGTGTTTATCTACAACACTTATAATCAATCAAACCTAGTTCCGGTGTTTATCTACAACATTTACAATCAATCAAACCTAGTTCCAATGTTTATCTACACTTATAATCAATCAAACCTAGTTCCGGTGTTTATCTACACTTATAATCAATCAAACCTAGTTCCGGTGTTTATCTACAACATTTACAATCAATCAAACCTAGTTCCGGTGTGTATCTACACTTATAATCAATCAAGCCTAGTTCCGGTGTTTATCTACAGCACTTATAATCAATCAAGCCTAGTTCCGGTGTTTATCTACAACATTTACAATCAATCAAACCTAATTCCGGTGTTTATCTATGCCACTTATATATACAATCAATTACACATTGTTCCCGTGTTTATCTACAACATTTACAATCAATCAAACCAAGTACCAGTATGTATCTACAAGACTTACTTCTGCTACACATATATCGGTAGAACATGCATGTACTGACAAAGTATAGACACAAATACTATAGTGTAAGCAAGAAATACCTATACCAATGACAAGGATGTGCTCTTCGACACATGCTATATTGAATGTACAGGCTTGTACAGACGGATGGACGGACGTTATGGAATGAAGCGAAATGGTATAGCATAAATATATGTATACATAGGAAGATCATATTATTGCTATTGTTTTGTTTAAATGTTTATATATATGTCTATGGACCAAACAATCCACAGTATGTTGTTACTTCATAATGATTGTTGGAACTATACGTACACGAAAAAGAAAGTGTGCACATGGTTAGAGAGAAAATTGTATACTTATATTCACACGTAAAACAATGTTCTGATAATTATCAAATTACAATTAAAACAACAAAAACATCGTGTAGCCAATACCTTTTTGCACATTTTGATATCAAATGTGCCTATATTTTGCTTCCATAGATCTATAAAGTATAACATTCTCCCCCTAACCAAGCCAAGTGCACACTTTCTTTTTCTTGCGAGTATATTTCTGACAGACTCATTGTGTTTGGGCGAGAATAACAATTGTTTCAAGCCATCATGATTTGATAACTAACACTAATTCTATATGTGTGTGTTACGTTTATTTATCGTCGCAACCGGTTGCCCATATGAGCGACGCCTCCTTAAGAGATTAGTCATTTTAGATTGTTGGAGGATAGTGCAATGATACAGACAGAGACCCATTCCAGAGTCTCCTCTGGTTCTTTTACGTGTACGGTGTAAAGCACCGACACGAGACCTCGGTTTAATGTCCAATCTGAGAGACTGTTAATTTTATTAGGGTCCGACGGGGGATAGAACCCTGGATTACCAGTCCAACGTGTTACCATTTGACCACAGATCCGTCTGTAATTCTGTATTTCTTCATGTGTGCACCATTTTACATTTATACACGTAGTCGTAGATGGGGAGGAGGGCCAGGAGGGCCAATCACTAATGTTCGCGGAGGTCGTGATAGCGCAGTGGATGCGCGTTCGCTTCAGGTGCGAACGGTCTGGCGTTCGAGCCCCGCTGGAGCCGTTACGAGTGTGCCCTTAGGCAAGGCATTTAAATTACACGTTGCCTCCTCTCTCTCCCTCGTGGCGATGGATTCCATCAGGAATGAGGTCTCGACAGTGATTAATATAAGTTGTAAGAACTTGTTTCAAAATCGAGCTAAAATAAATGTGTATAAACAATCACTAATGTTGTTAGAACTTTTGGCTCAACCCATTTGCTAATGTGTCTACTTGTATAATGAGAGTGATTGTTATATTGTTATATACATGTGGTTCGAGCCCCGCTCAGACCGTGTCTCATTAATATGAAAAAGTTGGCAGTTTCTTACGGAGGATGGTGCACCCAAGTACTGGTTAACCGTTGGAGCCTGCCCAGGAAAGGTGTTGTTAGGTAAACTGCCCGCCGGCGATATAGCCCAAACTGGTGCTTGCTGATGCAGGCGTAAAACCCGAAATATAACATAAAATATAACATAATGTTATATACATGTATATAGAGAAATGCTATATTATCAAATCTGTCGTAGATAGAGTTTCGGTCTGAAATGCATTAAAATGCGATCACACAAACTCAGTATAAATACATACATACCTTGGTCAATTTCAAATGCTACAAATTCTGATGTCATAAACTGATTTGTCAATGACGTCTTCCCGACTCCTTTGTCCCCTAACATAGCCACTTTATAAACCTGTTTCTCACATGAGGACCCAGTGCTTTCAACAGTTCCGCTATCCTTAGAATGTGTACTATTTACTCTATGCCTGTTATTGATGTGTCCGGAAGTAGCTGCAACTTCGGCATTGGGAGCGGTTGCCACACTTCCGGTGGAGTTCACGCTATTAGAACTTCGCTTGAACGAATCACCCCTGTTTACGATTCTTCCTTTTGTAGTCGTTTTGAAAGATCTGACGCGTTGTAAAGGTTGTTGTGCGCGATCGTTTTGTCTATGTATGTCATCAAACGACACTGAAAGATAAGTTACTACCGGGGACGGCAAGCTACTTCTCCTCGGGCGTTCTGTTTCAACATTTAAAAATTTCGGTCTCGGGCGATTCCGGAAAGAGCATGACCTGCCATGAGCATTTGTGTTTAAAGTCAACGTATCTAAGTTTGGTATATCGGCATTCAGCAACTTTCTTCTTTGTAACAGATTGTTCTCCTGTCCGTTGCCATCTCCTTCGTCGTCACCGTCGCCTTCAAACTCATGACAAATTCTAGGAACGCTTAGCTTTGTCTCTGCTCCGTCTTGATCCATGACTATTTCCTTTGTCATTTCTATAACGCAAAAAGATTGAAAATTATATCTGCACGTAACAGTATATCCGTTCAAAGCATTGTACACAGATTGATAATTACTTGTAGTGATAACTTGACACGTTGCACTGATGTTATCATTCACGTGACTTGTTTATAATTTAAAAAACATCCATCGTTTGTTCTATTTAATGCGATATATATTCTGGCTATATCTTATTTAATACACAAGTATAACAATACTCGCAGGTTATTGCTGGAATAACTTTCCAGTTCCTGGTACTAAATTCAACAACTCAAAACGTAGCAGCAAGTTGAAATACCAGCGCATTTAGTACACAAAAACGAATAGTTCAAAATGAATACGTTTCAAAATAGTGCAAGGTACAATGTTTAAATTTTAGGAATATCGTTACACATATCTCTACGCTATCCAATACGTGTTAACGAAGGCACTCTCCTATCAGGTATATTACCAACAAGCTTACTACCTGGAATCGATATGTTCCACGGTCGGTATAGAATACAATGAGCTCCAATACCTAAGCTAGTGAGATACTCTCCAGTCGCTCGAACAGGAAAAGGCGCTCGCTTTATAACTGTCCCGATCACGTGGTACGCATATTGATAAACAGTCTGTTATTCTTTGTTTCTACGCACGAGCATAATGTCAAAGGAAGATAATAAGGTTGACATTAATTGCAACGATTTTACGGCCGCCATCAGGTACATATACTACACTGAATCACGCGTGTACGTTGCACGTACCTGCTGCTGACTAATATTGATATAGAAACAAAACATGAATCTACAGTTGTAAATGATTCAACCGGGTTTCTAACCTATTATTTACAGACACACCATTAGTGGTCACCTCTATTAAGCAACCAACCTGTATTAAGCAGCCAGTTTCCAGTACATATCAGCGGTATATGTAAAACATATTCAAATAGTAGATGTACATACCAGCAGTATATGTAAAACATATTCAAATAGTAGATGTACATACCAGCAGTATATGTAAATCATATCAAATATAGATGTACATACCAGCAGTATATGTAAAACATATTCAATTAGTAGTTATACATACCTGCAGTATATGTAAAATATATTCCATTAGTAGATGTACATACCAGCAGTATATGTAAAACATATTCAAATAGTAGATGTACATACCAGCAGTATATGTAAAACATATTCAAATAGTAGATGTACATACCAGCAGTATATGTAAAATATATCAAATATAGATGTACATACCAGCAGTATATGTAAAACATATTCAATTAGTAGATGTACATACCAGCAGTATATGTAAAACATATTCCATTAATATATGTACATACCAGCAGTATATGTAAAACATATTCAATTAGTAGATGTACATACCAGCAGTATCTGTAAAAACATATTCAATGGCACAGTGGTACCTTCAGACAACTCGATAGCTGTGCTTGGTTGAGTTTGTGGTTTAAAGTCGCACCAACTCCTTATATCATATGATGAATCTCTAGCTATTACTGATGGAGGAGACAACTGGTACCCAGAACAATGTTTCCGACACGTACTGGTACCTCGGTACAAGGTAGAACAACCGACCTTCCGCAAGTAAGCTGGATAGGTTCTTCGCATGAAATAATTTGAAGTCTCCAGTGGGATTAGAACATACAACGGTGCGGGGCAAGTGATGTGAACTCAACGACATTACGGCTTAACCACTCAGCCGGGAGGCCACACATGTTGCACAGTCCCTATGGGCGCAATATAAAACACGACCATGTTTTCTTTAATCCATTAACAGACGGATATGTAGTCCAGTGGTAACACGCTGGACTGGTAATCCAGGGATCGCAGGTTCGATCCCCCCGTCTGACCCTAATAACATTAACAGTCTTTGAGATGGGACATTAAACTGAGGTCTCGTGTCGGTGTTTTACACCTTGCACGTAAAGGAACCAGAGGAGACTCTGCAATGGGTCTATGTCTGTTTCATTGCACTATCCTCCAAAACAAAACACGCACGCACGCACGCACACACACACACATAATACATTAGAAACGTATACATGTAGTTAATTTGTCTGTACACAGAAATAAAAACTTTGTAATTAATTGGTCTGTTGATCAATTGTTTGATCATATCTGGTTTTATCATTAAGTGTGATAAAATGCACTACAGGTATGCACACTTTCATAAAATCAGAATATAGGACATGACAGAACTCATGCAATCAATCATTATGCTCCCAGAATTTATGTATAGGATATAGGCCGAAAACGATCCAATATGTAAATTATTGGACTGCGTGAGGCGGGTAGCGCCGAAGAAACTACCAATATTTCACATATTGTATCAGTTTGAGGCTTATATCTTACTTAAAGCACACACTTATATAACAAGATCCTACTAATTAAAATTGATAATTTCGTACATGTATGCGTAGTATTTAATATAATACTCTGGCCTTTTGCCACGAGTCCAATATTATTAATAATGTACTGCAAGTACAAAGGTATGACGCCACGACAGTGTTTTAAATCCAATTAAAGACAATGGAACGACTAATACGACTATAAAAGGAATAAATTGATAATTTTAACAATATGTTGCCCATATGAGCGACGCCTCCTGAAGAGATTAGTTATTTTAGATTTTGGAGGATAGTGCATGATACAGACAGAGACCCATTCCAGAATCTCCTCTGGTTCTTTTACGTGCACGGTGTAAAGCACCGACACGAGACCTCGGTTTAGCGTCCCATCTGAAAGACTGTTAATTGTATTAGGGTCAGACGGGGGATCGAACCTGCGATCCCTGGATTACCAGTCCAGCATGTTACCACTGGACTACATATCCGTCTGTGATGTAGTGGTCAATCACGGATATCTGGTATCTATAAGCTAAGAATATGGGGAGGACCGAATCTATGGGGAGGACCGAATCTAATGTTGTTATAACTTGTGGTCCAACCCATTTGTGTATGTATGTAATACCTGTATGATTGTGATTGTATTTATGTATACATATACAATAAAATATGATTAAACTAAACTAAGAATATGGACGCCTATGACGAAAATGGTTCTACATCGTTGAGGAGTTTGACAAATTTCCACCACCACAAACATCTACAACTGCCAACAGACAACTCGACCCCCAACACCTGTAATTATAATAATCAAATAGATGCTAGGAACATTCCAGGAAATTTGATAATTATGTAATGCTGCCAAACTCCCTATCTTGAGAGTCATACATAATACGTAGCTTCACAAATTAAGATCTTCTAATATTTTAAGGATTAGTAAGACTGGAGAAGTACTTGTACTTGTATCTGTCGAGAGATGAACATCTCAAAACTTAGGAATATATACATGTTTGGCGCCATCATGTTAATTGAATACGATTAGTAGCAGATGCGATATTGATACAATCTCGTGTACTATGTTGGCAAGGGAACCCATTAACGTCAATCAATGATAACATTAACAACTCATTCCGTCCCACACTCAAGAGTATTGTCTCAAGATGAAAATGTTCACGTAAATGTCGTGTTCAGTCACACTGTAATATAATTATTTTAATGGGTGTTGATCAATGTGTTCATTAGTTCTAACGTTTACTAGTGCCATTTCCACGTTTGTGTTCTTAGCTTCTGCATCGCTGTCTTTATGAAGGGCTATCACATTAACACTTACATGGTGTTATACGGCTATTATATAAACTTCATATAATTTGAAACCATGAACGTTTCCATAAGTTATTCGTTAAAGTAATTAACAAGTTCTTTAAAAGTATCACTATCTTTATGAAGGGCTATCACTATCTTTATGAAGGGCTATCACACTCACACTTACATGATGTTATACAGCTAATATATAAACATCACATAATTTGAAACCATGGACTTTTCCATACGTTATTCGTTAAAGTAAATAACAAGTTCTTTAGTTTAAACTTATATTTATTTTACAAAGATTGCGAAGCAAGTTCTAACAACTTATATTAATCACTCTCGTTGGTGCGGATGAAAGCGTGTATGTGGTCATTCGTGTGGGAGGAAACCGGAGTACTCGGAGAAAACCCACCTGTCCGATCTGGCGACCAACGTACCATCTCACATACAAGTTCTTTAAACGTTGATATATAATTGGTTCTTATGAAGTGTGTGGCGCTTGTTGAATACTCTCTAAGATGGTGATGTTCACTCAGATTAACTCTCTTTTTTAGACTTTGACTGATCTTGGAATGGCTTGTTCATGTTATAATGCTGCTAGTTTGTGGAATGTTTGGTCATTGGCTCATTGTCTGTGTTAGCCATTACGCTGTTATGTTTGATGGTCAGTTATGTTATATGTCGGGTTTTACGCCTGCATCAGCACCATTTTGGCGGGAAATTTACCTAACAACACCTTTCCTGGACAGGCTCCAGCGGTTAACCAGTACTTGGGTGCACCAACCTCCGTAAGAAACTGCCAACTTTTTCATATAAATGAGACACGGCCTGAGCGGAGCTCGATCCCGTGACCATCAGTGATGATAGGTTACAGTGGTATACAAGTCAGCGACCTTAACCACTCGACCACGAAGGCGGACTTGTTTGATGTTCAGATAACTACTCACAATTAGAACTGTGTGAAGCCACATTCTTAACTCCACATAAAGAGCGGGTATTGTAGACACTAGTTGTTCTAGTGTGTGCCTGCTGGAGATGATTTGCACTCGGATAGGTTATTGAGTACATCTTAGCAATATATATATTAATGACATGTGGTGATATTCGCAATTTCTTCATGTCATCATTTCTAATACAAGAATTCACGATTTCAACCTCACTAATTCCAAATTTCAGCTTCAGGAGTTTACGATTTCACGGTTTCAGGAATTTACGAGTTCACGGTTTCAGGAATTTACAATTTCACGGTTTCAGGAATTTACGATTTCACGGATTCAACTTCACGAACACGAATTCTCGACTTCAACGTCATGAATTCGAGATTTCACGATTTTTCAACTTCACGAATTGATGTGTTCAACTTCATGAATTCTCGATTTCAACTTCGCGATTTCATCATTTCAACTTGATGGTGTAAACTGAACTCAACAATAATATACCTACAGTTTCCATCACACTGGGATGGGTACGGTAATATCGCGTAGGGAAAGCGTTGATCCGATTGCTTCTGTCATATGGACTTGATGGTCTGTGTTGTAGTCCTCATCGATCTCAGTAAGTTGTCAAGTCGGTTGTATTGTGCAGAGATTCGAGAAAATCGACACTATGCGCCAGATCAGCATTGACAGTTTTAAAAGTATTGTTTCCCGTTTGATTCGCGGATGTGGTGCACCAACCTCCGTAAGAAACTGCCAACGTTTTCATATACAGAGACACGGTCTGAGTGGGACTCGAACCCGTTAAATAAACTTAAATTTAAAAAAAAAAGAAAAAAAAACTGTGCACTTGCCTTAGAGGTAAACTTTATATCCTTTTAGAAAATAAATATACAGGCAAATTTGGTATAAAACTGCGACATAATTATTTGCGTAAATTAGTGAAGGATTATTTGATAATTCTAAAATTTGTAACGAAAAAGTAACGCTCAATATAAAAGTGCACAGTGTTTAATGGGGTCAGCAATCAGACGGATATGTAGTCCAGTGGTAACACGCTGGACTGGTAATCCAGGGATCGCAGGTTCGATCCCCCGTCTGACCTTAATAAAATTATTAATATTAACAGTCTTTCAGATGGGACGTTAAACTGAGGTCTCGTGTCGATGCTTTACACCGTGCACGTAAAAGAACCAGAGGATACTCTGGAATAGGTCTCAGTCTGTATCATGCACTATCCTCCAAAATCTAAAATGACTAATCTCTTCAGGAGGCGTCGCTCATATGGGCAACCGTAAATAAACGCAAAACACACACATGGGATCAGCATAGAAGTATAGTTATTATCTTCTTGCTCGAGGAAGGTGCCAATTTATTTGCTTGTTGAATTGATAGATGTGGATATAATGTACAGTGGAATGTTTGCATCTAAACACTTAGTAATCTCGCGGAGATGGCATGGGCTCCTCCTGTAATTAGTAAGGACAATTCTTTCCATTTATGTCACAAGTCTGGCGGCAGTATCTATTACAAACAACTAATTGACACGACCATGAGGTAGAAAACCACTCATTGACCTGACATTGTTCTCTAACTGGATGTAATTACGAACTCACAAAGATATATGATAAATCACTGGGCATACATGTAGGAATGACGTGGTAAATAAACTGTTGTATTGACAAAATCTAAACAATACATGTTTTTATTTAAGCTTATTGAACGTCGCTACCGGTTGCGTGGTTAACAAGTACGTGGTGCACAAACCTTTGTAAGAGACACACCTTTATGCATACAATATGGTATGCTTGATGTATACCAGCCTGTTTATAGATATAATATATGTTTGTATGCATACAATATGGTATGCGTGATGTATACCAGCCTGTTTATAGATATAATATATGTTTTTATGCATACAATATGGTATGCGTGATGTATGCCAGCCTGTTTATAGATATAATATATGTTTTTATGCATACAATATGGTATGCGTGATGTATGCCAGCCTGTTTATAGATATAATATATGTTTTTATGCATACAATATGGTATGCGTGATGTATGCCAGCCTTTTTATAGATATAATATGTGTTTTTATGCATACAATATGGTATGCTTGATGTATACCAGCCTTTTTATAGATATAATATATGTTTTTATGCATACAATATGGTATGCGTGATGTATGCCAGCCTGTTTATATATACAATATATGTTTTTATGCATACAATATGGTATGCGTGATGTATGCCAGCCTGTTTATAGATATAATATATGTTTTTATGCATACAATATGGTATGCGTGATGTATGCCAGCCTGTTTATAGATATAATATATGTTTTTATGCATACAATATGGTATGCGTGATGTATGCCAGCCTTTTTATAGATATAATATGTGTTTTTATGCATACAATATGGTATGCTTGATGTATACCAGCCTTTTTATAGATATAATATATGTTTTTATGCATACAATATGGTATGCGTGATGTATGCCAGCCTGTTTATATATACAATATATGTTTTTATGCATACAATATGGTATGCGTGATGTATGCCAGCCTGTTTATAGATATAATATATGTTTTTATGCATACAATATGGTATGCTTGATGTATGCCAGCCTTTTTATAGATATAATATATGTTTTTATGCATACAATATGGTATGCGTGATGTATGCCAGCCTGTTTATAGATATAATATATGTTTTTATGCATACAATATGGTATGCGTGATGTATGCCAGCCTGTTTATAGATATAATATATGTTTTTATGCATACAATATGGTATGCGTGATGTATGCCAGCCTTTTTATAGATATAATATGTGTTTTTATGCATACAATATGGTATGCTTGATGTATACCAGCCTTTTTATAGATATAATATATGTTTTATGCATACAATATGGTATGCGTGATATATGCCAGCCTGTTTATAGATATAATATATGTTTTTATGCATAAAATATGGTATGCTTGATGTATACCAGCCTTTTTATAGATATAATATATGTTTGTATGCATACAATATGGTATGCGTGATGTATGCCAGCCTGTTTATAGATATAATATATGTTTTTATGCATACAATATGGTATGCGTGATGTATGCCAGCCTGTTTATAGATATAATATATGTTTTTATGCATACAATATGGTATGCGTGATGTATGCCAGCCTGTTTATAGATATAATATATGTTTTTATGCATACAATATGGTATGCGTGATGTATGCCAGCCTGTTTATAGATATAATATATGGGGGGTTTTTTGTTGGTTTTTTTTATTACAAACTTTGCATTTATACATTAATTCACTACAAGAATACATAGCTCACTGCTGGATTACACTAACCACTGCTCACTGCTAGCAGCACACTGTTCGCTGCTCACTGCCAGCAATACAGCCATACATTGGCAGTAGACTGCTTAGTTGATACAAATTTAGTTTTAGCTCTTACAACTTATATTAATCAATTTCGAGCCATCATTCCTGATGAATTCCAACGCCACGAGGGAGAGAGAAGAGCCAACGTGGAATTTAAATGCCTAGCATAAGGGCACAATCGTAACGGCTCCAGCGGGGCTCGAACTCCGGACCGTTCGCACTTGAAGCGAGACTGTAGAAAGTAGACTGCACACTACTAACTGCACACACATTGATAATTAACATCTCTATATATGGATTTATTTATAATGTATTTCACGCACGTGTAATGAGCGGAAATCATGCGCTCTGTCATATATTTCAATGTTTCAATAAATTATTCAGCGTTTTAAAGTAAAAGCTTGAAGATACATGCACACATGAACTAGCTATTGTAAATTACCTTGTGAAACGTAACCTTTATGGGCATGTGTTTATAAAGGCCCCAGTAAGCTTGCAACCGGCGCTTTCATAAATAATATATATATATGTATAGGATAAGCATAAATATGTATGGGAAGGATTGTCTTGGGGAAAAGAAACATGCATATACGGAGATTTCTAACAAAACCAGACATTGCTTGGAAACATGTCTTTATTTGCTTTTCGTTAGGTTCATTTTTTTCTGGACGAATGGGAATTTATGTGATACGAATTGCTATGCATTCGTATTTTAGGTCTTAAAAGTGTCCAATTGTTTTCAGGGAACTAGTTCCAAGCATTCACTGGTGTGCACATAGAAATACAGACTTGAGCTGGAACCCAGACATGGCCAGGTCAATCTATTTACTTAGTTGATATTCAATAATTGGCAACACTAATTGGTTCCCATATGATTCGCGGATGTGGTATATACTATTATGTTGGACAGGGTTTCGTGTTATTGTCCACATATTTGCATTTAATTAGTAAAGTATGCACTTTATAATTTATATATTCACTCAATACACTATCCGAGTGTGTATTATGCAGAGTGAGTTTTTCAATCGTCCTTATATTACATATTTATATGTAATAGTTTTTCGTGTTCTTATTGTTTTTCTGTTATGTTATGTTATATTTCGGGTTTTACGCCTGCATCAGCACCATTTCGGGTTATATCGCCGGCGGGCAGTTTACTTAACAACACCTTTCCTGGGCAGGCTCCAGCGGTTAACCAGTACTTGGGTGCACCAACCTCCGTAGGAAACTGCCAACTTTTTCATATAAATGAGACACGACCTGAGCGGGGCTCGAACCCGTGACCACCAGTGATGATAGGTTACAGTGGTATACAAGTCAGCGACCTTAACCACTCGACCACGGAGGCGGACTTGTTTTTCTGTATATGTGTCACAAATGTGCAAATAAGCATCCTTATCAAATAACTCAAGTCAAAGTTTTTATTTGCATTAACGTGTACATGTCCATCGCCAAGAAACATGATTGGCGGTTACATACAAAAGTTTACAGAAAAGCATGATATATTTAAGATTCTAACACGACTTACTTCTAATAATTTTAGACGAGAATCAAAGGAGTAGTTTCTTCAAACGCGGTGCTACTCCGCTGCATTTGGCTTTCGAAAATCCCTCCCGCGTAAGGGGTGATGGCGTTATTTTTTTATGGAAAATATCAATCTAGTGCATAAATGAACAGAAGTTGTAACTGATCAATACATTTATTTATTTTCTCAAATAAAACTGTACAGAATAGTAACTGAAATGTTACTTAACAGAAAAACAAGACGGACAAGAGATTATCTGATTCTAAAAATAGGTCACTTCCGCGAATTCCCACGATAGTATTTACAAACATCACGTGACTTTCATTCATAAAACTTTACACGCATTGTATAAATGGAATAGCCAAAACACGGTGCGCGCGCAGCATAGATCAAGGTAGATATCGCAGAATAACCAGAGGTAGATTTTACTCTAAAAGTATATATGTTATTAGCTGGGTCGTGTTAGAAATATATATAAGGTATGAGTAAGCATAGCAATAACATTTACGATATATATTGTTGTTTAACAACATAATAGGTAGTCAGTGTCCCACACATCATTGAAACTAATGGTCAGTCAGTGTCTCACAAATCATTATTTTATAAGTAGTAACATTCATTTAGTTAATTAATATCATTTCTTTTACTTGTTGCTAAATAAATATATTTAGCTAAATTGACTAGTTTGCTTTTGTGTTGAAATCATATGTACTACAAGTATATAGCTTAGTTTATACAAATTTCATTTATCTCGATTGCGAAACAAGTTCTTACACCATTAGCTAGATCGCTCTCGAGACGGCTTTGTTGGTAGAATTCATAGCCAGGAGTTAGTTGACTTGACTAAGTCAACTACCTGAAACGAAAGCTCTACAACCGCGCTACCAACGTCGTTACCGCCACGCTATCGCTGCGTTATTACCGCGGTACTACTGCGCTATAACTTCACCATCATTGTGATACCACCGCGCTAACACCACGCTACCAATGCACTATCGCTGCGTTATTACCGCGATACTACTGCGCTATAACTTCACCATCATTGTAATACCACCGCGCTAACACCACGCTACCACTGCGATATCGCTACGTTATTACCGCGATACTACTGCGCTATAACTTCACCATCATTGTGATACCACCGCGCTAACACCACGCTACCACTGCGCTATCGCTGTGTTATTACCGCGATACTACTGCGCTATAACTTCACCATCATTGTGATACCACCGCGCTAACACCCCTCTACCACTGCGCTATCGCTGCGTTATTACCGCGATACTACTGCGCTATAACTTCACCATCATTGTGATACCACCGCGCTAACACCACTCTACCACTGCGCTATCGCTGCGTTATTACCGCGATACTACTGCGCTATAACTCCACCATCATTGTGATACCACCGTGCTAACACCCCTCTACCACTGCGCTATCGCTGCGTTATTACCGCGATACTACTGCGCTATAACGTCACCATCATTGTGATACCACCGCGCTAACACCACGCTACCAATGCGCTATCGTTGCGTTATTACCGCGATACTACTGCGCTATAACTTCACCATCATTGTGATACCACCGCGCTAACACCACGCTACCAATGCGCTATCGCTGCGTTATTACCGCGATACTACTGCGCTATAACTTCACCATCATTGTGATACCACTGCGCTAACACCACGCTACCAATGCGCTATCGCTGCGTTATTACCGCGATATTACTGCGCTATAACTTCACCATCATTGTGATACCACCGCGCTAACACCACGCTACCAATGCGCTATCGCTGCGTTATTACCGCGATACTACTGCGCTATAACTTCACCATCATTGTGATACCACCGCGCTAACACCACGCTACCACTGCGATATCGCTACGTTATTACCGCGATACTACTGCGCTATAACTTCACCATCATTGTGATACCACCGCGCTAACACCACGCTACCACTGCGCTATCGCTGTGTTATTACCGCGATACTACTGCGCTATAACTTCACCATCATTGTGATGCCACCGCGCTAACACCCCTCTACAACTGCGCTATCGCTGCGTTATTACCGCGATACTACTGCGCTATAACTTCACCATCATTGTGATACCACCGCGCTAACACCACTCTACCACTGCGCTATCGCTGCGTTATTACCGCGATACTACTGCGCTATAACTCCACCATCATTGTGATACCACCGCGCTAACACCACTCTACCACTGCGCTATCGCTGCATTATTACCGCGATACTACTGCGCTATAACTCCACCATCATTTTGATACCACCGTGCTAACACCCCTCTACCACTGCGTTATCACCCCGCTACAACGCCAGTGTAACATAATTACAGACTGATCTGTAGTCTAGTGGTAGCACGCTGGACTGGTAATCCAGGGATCGTAGGTTCGATCCCCCGTCTGACCCTAATAAAATTAACAGTCGTTCAGATGGGACATTAAACCGAGGTCTCGTGTCGGTGCTGTACATCGTGCATGTAAAAGAAGCAGAGGAGACTCTGGAATGGATCTCTGTCTGTATCATTGCACTATCCTCCAACATCTAAAATGACTAATCTCTTCAGGAGGCGTCGCTCATATGGGCAACAGGTAGCGACGATAAATAAACGTAAAACACACCTAACATAATTACACTAACAGGTAACTATCCTTTTTATGCTTTCAAAGGCATGTGCTTCGGATGTACGAGGACGGTACACAGATACAAGTGCATTGACGTGTTTGCCGTATAGTATGTTGGTATAGTATTGCTGTGAATGTCTGTCAATGGGAGAGCCGTAAATGTTTACACATCGTTTAACCTATTTCCTGGTTTATTTCAGAATTTAATTCAATCTCTCTAATCAAACACTTACGTTTATAGTACAACAAATAACTTGCTTATTAAATACATAGTAACAAGTAAAAACATACAGGGGTTTTTTTTTCATTTATGTTTCCAATATTTCACTTCCACTGATTCAAATGAAACTGAAAATAAACCCGCAAAAATATTACAATTTATTGTAGAACATTGACAACATTTTCTAGCCTGGGAACAGGCGTCGATATGTTTTGCCTGGCGTAGCGGTTATAAAAAATTCCTCAGATCTCAAACGCAAGCTCAAGTGATATGATTGGTTGATTCTGAGTGTTACTGTCAGCTGAACCAATCAGACGCGTGAGACTGAGTTTTGAGACTGGAGAACAGTTTTATTACCTCCAGGCCTGGTCAGTCAAATACATATAGTTTAACACCGAGATATATTAATTGGACCGTATTGAGCTTCTGATAATATCGTCATTTTGCCAGAAGTTAAAAAGTGAAAAATCGACAGACTGGACCACAGGCTAAACATTTACATGTGTTTACACACTGTATTCTTCTGCCAAATATTAACAGTCTTTCAGATGGAACGCTAAACCGAGGTTTCGTGTCGGTACTTTACATTGTGCACGTAAAAGAACTGGAGGAGACTCTGGAATTGGTCTGTCTGTATCATTGCCCTATCCTCCACACATCTAAAATGACTAATATATTCAGGAGGCGTCGCTCATATGGGCAACCGGTAGCGACGATAAATAAACGTAAAACACACACTGCCAAATATTACAGTATATATATATTATAGTATACCCCACCTTCAGTTTGATTTTAGCTTTCATCTCAATCCTCTTGTATTTATTGTGTACATAATTATGTGTACTATACCCCAACGATAACGTGATTCCCGCGAAAAAGATAGCACGGGCTAATATTATTATAACGGGTAAAAAGAAGTTTATTATCATTTTATGTATGCATTACTTGGCACACAGGATTATTTATTACACCCTACGTATTGATTTGGCTTATTCCAAACCTATTTATAGTAATGCTTGTAAATAACACGTTATCGTTGGGCAATAGTAGTACATTATGTTACATAATGTGGAATAAATATGTTTAAACCAAAATAATCCTTCGCACATTGCACTAATTTACCCAAAATGTCGCACATTTTGATACCAAATTTGCCTATATTTCTTTCTAAAAGGATATAAATTTTACATCAATGGCAAGTGCACAGTTTCCTTTTGGTGTCAGTATATAAAAGCATTAAAAACGCAACTTTTAGAATTTTAATTTCTATGTACATACTCTATATTGCAAATATTTTTCTAGCGACACACTTTAACTGCGAATTATTACATGAAACTGTGATTCATTTAGGCGAGTGTCTAGTGCATAGACTGGCTTCATGAAATTAATAATTCGTTGAAATTCAATGTTGATTATTAAATATTCTTATATATGGTTGCGTTTCTATTGCGTATTCTATTAAGTATATATGGATGAAAATTATTAATAAGCACATTGTTGATAGTTTTAATATGTTATTTAATCAAATTAATCGTAAGCTGAATATAAGCAGGTATATGGTATAAAATATACATTGATACAATACTTGGACAATAACACAAAGCTACTTTATATCAAGTTAATGCATACAGCATCAAGGTCAGCATCAAGGTCAGCATCAAGGTCAGCATCAAGGTCAGCATCAAGGTCGTTCGATCTGGCCCCGTGGCTATAAAACTTTTCTCGGATCTCTAACTCAACGAATTTGATTGGTTGAGTCTGAGTTTTACACCCAGCAGAACCAATCAGAAGCTTGAGTTTGAGATTGGAGAAACGTTCTATAACTTCCGACCATGGTCTGTGGGACTAGGCCGGCATGTTGCAACCAACCAGAATACCTATAACAGTTACCTCAAGTTGTTAATTAATTTAATAATATTGTATTGCCTTTTTTTCATACATTACATTACAATAATTATTATACACACAATGAAATACGTAGAAAACAATATGAAATTATATTATGATTTATTATTATTGCTGTATACGATTTAATCTGGGGGAGCAAATGGGTTAGGCTACAAGTTATGACAACATTATTTACAGCCCTTCCCATGTTTAATTATCAAACTAACTAAATTCTTGGCATATTGTTATGTTATGTTATATTTCGGGTTTTACGCCTGCATTTTTGGGCTATATCACCGACGGGCAGTTTACCTAACAACACCTTTCCTGGACAGGCTCCAGCGGTTAACCAGTACATGTGTGCACCAACCTCCGTAAGAAACTGCCAACTTTTTCATATAAATGAGACACGGCCTGAGCGGGGCTCGAACCCGTGACCATCAGTGATGATAGGTTACCGTGGTATACAAGTCAGCGACCTTAACCACTCGACCACGGAGGCGAACTGGCGTATTGATATACGATTTCAAGTTGTTTCATAGTTGTTGCTGACACATTGACGCAGTGTACATGCAAGTACGAAACATGTTCCACCAGACAGATGCGCAAATATGATTTTTCAGTTAGAAATGTTCATCTGCAAATCGTCTACATAAAACATCCTCTCCCTCATGCCAATGCCACATATTATTATGTTGACTAAAGTAAAAAATAATGTG
Source organism: Archivesica marissinica (assembly GCA_014843695.1). NCBI lineage: Eukaryota > Metazoa > Mollusca > Bivalvia > Venerida > Vesicomyidae > Archivesica > Archivesica marissinica. The sequence goes on along the minus strand of CM026395.1, from coordinate 15,562,676 downwards.
CAAAAAATATTTTTTCCTAGAATAAAACCCCACATTTTCCCCAGAATGTGTGCATCATAATACGTATGATTGTACGCGAGGATAGGTGTTTGGCATACATATGCGACACTAAGTAGAACAACATAATAATAGCTGTCAATGCATGAGTTATTGAATATCAATATAACAGATATATCATTATGGAAATGAATTTATATAAGCTTTGTATAAAGCTTGTTTTCAGATCCTTTTTGTATTACAATTATTTTATGACATTTGTATATGTATACATAAATATGTAATAGAACAAATAAATACTGTTTAAACTAATATAACAGATAGACAGACAGGTACTTTATTTCATATCAGGTTATACACATGACATATAGACCATATTACATGGTATAACAACATGATTGATATAATGATAATAAAAAAATATATTGAAATTTACAATTGCATATGTGGGCAAAACACCGGTCTTAACAATTTCCAGGTTTTCAACAAGTTACAAAATAGTATAATTTATGTAATTTATTATACGGTATTGCCAGTTACTGCTAAATAAAATTGTAAACTGAACAATACTGACCAATAATTATGCCACTGGTGGGGGAAACTGCATTTGGTTCATTATCTTGTTTTCATATAAATATACATGCGTTACATTAAGCTCAAAGGTAGCCAAATATATTGACATATGAAATATATTTTGGGGAACCTCATTTTCAGAAATATGGTCTGGAATTGTACATTCCATTCACTTGGTGCCTACAAACATGTACTGCAATGCCTGGTTACTGTTCCAGTAGTGGAAGTCGTGATAGCGCAGTGTGATGGTAGCGCATTCGCTTCAGGTGCGAAAGATCTGGAGTTCGAGCCCCACTGGAGCCGTTACGAGTGTGCCCTTAGGCAAGGCATTTAAATTCCACATTGCCTCTTCTCTCTCCCTCGTGGCGATGGATTCCATCAGGAATGAGGTCTCGAGAGTGATAAATATAAGTTGTAATAACTTGTTTCCCAATCGAGCTAAAATAAATTTGTATAAATTAGTAGTGGAAGTCGTGATAGCGCAGTATGATGGTAGCGCATTCGCTTCTGGTGCGGAAGGCCCGGAGTTTGAACCAAGCTGTAGCCATTACGATTGTGTCCTTAGGCAAGACATCGTGGTGATGGATTCAATTAGGAATGAGAATTATAAGTTGTAGGAACTTGTTTCGCAATCGAACTAAACAAAATGTGTATAAACTAACAGCCCTTAGGCAAGGCATTTAAATTCCCGACTGCCTCCTCTCTTCCACATGGCGATGGATTCCATAAGGAGCGAGGTCTCAAGAGTGATTGATCTAACCTTGCAAATATTGGTGTCGCAATCGAGCTACAATTAATGTGGGTATACTAAATTGTTCCAGCATGTGTGTTGATCTTGCTGACGGCAGGCTGTGACTAGAGACATTGGCATTCATAATTACATGTACGTAGTAACTGTCCCTTATAGATCATCATTTATAGTCCAGTAAGTGTGTTTATAGTCAGCTCCGCCGATGCATGTGGGCGATTGTATCGTCTATGTTGGTTAATTCGTAATCGACCGTGTATGTATGTATATATATATATGCTTACACCATCAGAATTATCGGCCAGTGGATTTGCCTCGTACTCTGCACCAACTCTCCATCCATTCTCTGAGGAATCTGCTAACTTAATACATTTTTGTCTATGCTTTAAAATGTCGATCCCTTAAGTGATGCTCTTTCTGGCCTTCTCCGCAGTCTCCCCGTGCTCGTCATGAGATGCCGCTTCCTGCATGTAGCCCTCGGCCTGTGTAAGCTTGTCTATAACCTGCTTGTTTACTCGGAACTGTTGCTCGTGGCCCTTTTTTCTGAAGTTGAACCCGTCGGACACCGGAAGCTGCTGTTTTAACGCACTCAACTGGGTCTGCGAGAGCTCCCTCTGCGAATCGCTCATTCTTCTCTCGAAGGTATCTAGTTTAAAATTGATGATTCTCTCCATATGTGTAAGTATGGAATTTTCTTCCATTCCGGCGCCTAATCGTGTTGTGTATATATGATAACTGCACAAAATTTGATGTTATCTGCACGAAATCGTCTAGTAGAATGAATCTTTCAATACTTCTACACGCGATATTTATAACACATATACCATGAAAACCCCGTGCAGTAACTGACCAATACTACCACTATACGGAATACGTTCCGCGGAAAGACAAATATTTCACGCTATTCTTCGTAACGCGTGAAATGTATAATATGCTTACACCATTGTGTGCTTTACGTTTATTTATCGTCGCTACCGGTTGCCCATATGAGCGATGCCTGCGGAAGAGATATAGTCATTTTAGATTATTGAAGGATAGTGCAATGATACAGACCCATTCCAGAGTTTCCCCTGGTTCTTGTACGTGCACAGTGTAAAACACAGACAGGAGGCCTCGGTTTAAAGTCCCATCTGAAAGACTGTTCATTACTATCATTTACGACTAATGTCAATATATATATTGCTGCGGATGGTCAAGTAGAATTGTATGTGTGTTTTACGGTTATTTATCGTCGCTACCGGTTGCCCATATGAGCGACGCCTCCTGATGAGATTAGTCATTTTAGATTTTGGAGGATAGTGCAATGATACAGACAGAGACCCATTGCAGAGTCTCATCTGGTTCTTTTACGTGCACGGTGTAAAGCACCGACACGAGACCTCGGTTTAACGTGCCATCTGAAAGACTGTTAATTGTATTAGGGTCAGACGGGGGTCGAACCTGTAATCCCTGGATTACCAGTCCAGCGTGTTACCACTGGACTACAGATCCGTCTGTGACTATCATTTACGACTAATGTCAATATATATACTGCTGCTGATGGTCAAGTAGAATTGAAAGTGGAAGTCGTGATAGTTCAGTGGTAGCGCGTTCGCTTCACGTGCGAAAGGCCCGGAGTTCGAGCCCTGCTGGAGCCGTTACGATTGTGTCCTTAGACAAGGCATTTAAATTCCACATGCCTCTTCTCTCCCTCGTGGCGATGGATTCCATCAGGAATGAGGTCTCGAGAGTGATTAGTATAAGTTATAAGAACTTGTTTCGCAAACTAAGTAGAATTTATAAGCGGAATCACCTGTAAGATAATTACTTAGACTCAACAATTACTGACATATATCATATGGATCCCGCACGAGTCCTAAAACCGACAGACGGATCTGTAGTCCAGTGGTAACACGCTGGACTAGTACTCCAGGGATCGCATGTTCGATTCCCCGTCTGACCATAATACAATGTTAATATTTCAGATGTGACGTTAAACCGGGGTCTCGTGTCGGTGCTTTACACCGTGCACGTAAAAGAACCAGAGGAGACTCTGGAATGGGTATCTGTCTGTATCATTGCACTATCCTTCAACAATCTAATATGACTAATCTCTTCAGGAGGCGTCGCTCATATGGTCAACCGGTAGCGACGATAAATAAACGTAAACACACAGAAAACAGACCGATCAACCTGTACTATTGTATGACCAGATTGAACTGATGTATTTGCATATGCCGTTTGTTTCCGTATTCTTTCCGTCGATTTCCGAATCAAACCGATCTCATTGAATGTGAATATAACACTTTCGAAACACAGTCCTTACCGTCTCGACTAGTAGTCTAGTGGATACGTCTGTGATCTTAGAAGTAACAGGTTACGGGTTCGAGCCCGGTGAATGCCACTTTATATTTGTTTTTATTATTCTTCAATAAAATATATAATTAAATATGCGCACAAAAATCACGTGCAGCACGATTTGTAGTTTCAGTAACATTCTTTCTAAATTACATGTACATTGAACATAGTCAGTACACCTTTAGGATGCCGAGTAGAAAACAACTTCGTTCTACTGACAAAGCTAAAGTTTTGAAAGTTTTTAATTATTTTAAAGACAAAGAAGCATATACAAAGACAGTATGTATATCAAAGACTGTAGAAGCTACTGGCACCAGCCAGGCTACTATTTGTAGGATATTGAAAGAACTCCGGGAGACAGGAACACTCCTTTCACCTGTTAGAAGGAAACGGGGAGCCTACAAGCCTATGGATGTCTTTGATCAGGATGTGATTAGGAGTTAAGTCCGGGAGTTCTACACGCACGGGCGTGTGCTGCCAACTCTAAAAAAGTTACACGGAGTTCTTAGAGAGGAAATTCATTATCCTGGATGCAGAAAGACATTTAGAAAGACATTAAAGGAATTGGGATTTAGTTGGAGAAGAACCAGCGACAACAGAAAGATGCTTATGGACGGCTTAAGTTTTATGAAAGGAAGCAGGAACTGGAGGAGCAAGGATTTAGACTGGTGTATATAGACGAGACATGGATGGACAGTGGCTATACACAGAGGAAGTGCTGGCAGGGGCCTGACATGAAAGGTGTGTGTCCGCCGTATTGTGGGAAGCGATTGATCGTCGTGCACGCAGGGAGTCGAACCGGGTTCGTGCAAGGTATCAAACTTGTTTACAAGGCATCTTGCTCGACCGGTGACTACCACAATGAGATGGACGGCCCACAGTGCATCAAGTGGATTCGGGAACAGCTCTTGCCTAATCTTGGAGAGAAGTCTGCGATTGTCATGTATAACGCCAGTTATCATTCGATGATGGCGGACAAGTGTCCAACATCTTCTACCAAGAAAGAGGACATCAAGGTAATCTATTGGTAAAGTGTTATATGGAACCATACTTTTACTGGTAAGTGTGTGTACATGATTATGACATGTTCTTCTTTCTATTTTCAGACATGGCTGCGGAATCACAGCATTGATTTTGATGACGTTATGACGAGGCCTAAGCTTCTAGAGCTCGTTACCCTACACAAACCAGAACCGACATACACTGTAGACAAGCTGATTAGAGATTCTGGGCATGAGGTATTACGGCTACCTCCATATCACCCTGAGTTCAACGCTATGGAACTCATCTGGAGTCAGCTGAAAGATAAAGTTAGACAGAGAAATGTGACATTCAGGTAAAGTATATACATGTATATTAATTGCATTGATTAAACTAGTTTACTTACATGAAGATTTCATTGTGTATATTGAAAGGTTTTGCTTTTTTTAAATGTCAGGTTGGACAATATGCAGCGACTAGCAGAGGACGCCTTCCAAGAAATCGATGCAGGTCGATGGAATCGAGCCTGTGATCACGTGGAGAAGACAATCGAGAACATGAAAGTCTCCGACCACTACACGGGTAGACCTTCGAAGGTGATCATCAAATTGACTGGTGATGATGATAGTGAGGACACCAGCTGCACAGACACGGCCAGCGAGTTTGGTACTGACAGCTCAACCGACACGGCTAGTGAAGTGGAATGAAGTCCATGTTTACGATGTTATGTTTGCAATGTTGAAATGTTGAATGTTGTCAGTAGAAATGAAATAAAAAAGTTAAAAATATACATAAAAAAGAATGAATAAAAATATGAAAATATAAAGCAATTAAATTAAAAGAAATACAGGAAACGACAAAAGAAATTTAAAAAAATAAAAAACAAATGTGAACAATTATGAAATACGAATACAAATTATTATGCCGTATGCTAGATTCGAACCAGCGATGTCAGATTTACAAGTTCATATCTCTTTCCACTATACCACGGGCCATTTGATAATCTGGTATCGATATTTAATTATTTATAAGATTATTTTGTTGAAAAAATATACGGAAACGCTCGAAGAAACTTGCCGAAGATTAATTGTTATCAGTTCAATCTGGTCATACAATAGCTATATCAACACTTATCAAACAATAGGTATGTTTCCATACAAGTTTGTTATTTAACAAATGGCTTTTTATCCACCTCAGAATTGTGTCTAGAGTTATTGATTTGGCGTCGTCCGTCCGCACCCATAGAAAAGTAAATGTACTTAGATGGCTAAGAGAACACTACGATTACTGTCTAGTGGCCTATGGCTATTGGCTATGTGGCTATACAAACGTGTGTGTGGCTATGTAGAACAAAGGAATAGCCACTTTGACTTAATATGCAATTTTGGGTCCGTCCGTCAGTGCGTCCGTGCATGCTTCCGTTCTGAGCCAGTTCTCTGTAAGTTAATATGTGTAATTTTATGTACGTTAAGATATATTTATATCACAATAGTTTGGTGGTGCACGTGTGCTTTTCGTGGGGATCGGCACATTAACACAACTGTTCACGGCTGAGGCGAGCCGTTTTACACAATAGTTTGGTGGTGCACGTGTGCTTTTCGTGGGGATCTGCACATTAACACAACTGTTCACGGCTGAGGCGAGCCGTTTTACACAATAGTTTGGTGGTGCAAGTGCGCTTGTCGTGGGGATCTGCACATTAACACAACTGTTCACGGCTGAGGCGAGCCGTTTTACACAATAGTTTGGTGGTGCAAGTGTGCTTTTCGTGGGGATCTGCACATTAACACAACTGTTCACGGCTGAGGCGAGCCGTTTTACACAATAGTTTGGTGGTGCAAGTGTGCTTGTCGTGGGGATCTGCACATTAACACAACTGTTCACGGCTGAGGCGAGCCGTTTTCACATACGTTTGGTGGTGCACGTGTGCTTTTCGTGGGGATCTGCACATTAACACAACTGTTCACGGCTGAGGCGAGCCGTTTTACACAATAGTTGGTGGTACACGTGTGCTTTTCGTGGGGATCTGCACATTAACACAACTGTTCACGGCTGAGGCGAGCCATTTTACACAATAGTTTGGTGGTGCACGTGTGCTTTTCGTGGGGATCGGCACATTAACACAACTGTTCACGGCTGAGGCGAGCCGTTTTACACATAAGTTTGGTGGTGCACGTGTGCTTGTCGTGGGGATCTGCACATTAACACAACTGTTCACGGCTGAGGCTAGCCGTTTTACACAATAGTTTGGTGGTGACAATAGTTTGGTGGTGCACGTGTGCTGTTCGTGGGGATCTGCACATTAACACAACTGTTCACGGCTGAGGCGAGCCGTTTTAAATGTTGCTAAAACGTGTGACCTATACCATTTGTATTACCATGATATAAAATAAAGCAAAGTGTGTGTTTATTGAATACATAAGTAGCCATACACAAATGACATGTATATATGCATAAATAGTTAAATACTAAATAAGTAATTTGTAATTTTAAAGTTTATCCTCACTAAGAACAATCTATATTTATTCCAATTCTATTCTAAAAATTCTGTGTTGTGTGTTTTACGTTTATTTATCGTCGCTACCGGTTGCCCATATGAGCGACGCCTCCTGATGAGATTAGTCATTTTAGATTTTAGAGGATAGTGCAATGATACAGACAGAGACCCATTCCAGAGTCTCCTCTGGTTCTTTTACGTGCACGGTGTAAAGCACCGACACGAGACCTCGGTTTAACGTCCCATCTGAAAGACTGTTAATTGTATTAGGGTCAGACGGGGGATCGAACCTGCGATCCCTAAAAATTCTACTCAAAACATGTTTATTTTAATTTGCTTGTATTATATTGATCACGTGTAAATGGTATGTATAATATGTATATAATTATGACTATGTACTGTCTGTATCACAGGGATTCGGCACGTTTGGGGGTACTAGTATATATATTTAAGTACAGGGATTCTACTCTGTGGTGGATTCTACACGTTAGTGGGAACACATTTTATTGATAATGTTATTCACTGTTAGAACTCTCCCGTCGAAGATTTTTTTTTGTTGCTGACAGAACCCGTGTCCTAGTATGGAAATGTGACCTGCTATGGCCAATGTCTGTGGCAATTGTTTGCAAAGTATACATGCACGCAGCTTAAAGTTGTGTTTTATTTGAAGAACAATATAAAGACTCTGGATAGGCGTTATATTTGGACAGATGTGTACAAAATTGTTTCAGATAGGGCCATTTTACTGATCGATGCGAAATCTGACATCCCACAGAGTAGAATCCCTGTACTTAAATATATATACTAGTACCCCCAAACGTGCCGAATCCCTGTGATCTGTATACGTCTAAATAAACTTCTTCTTTATTATAGTATCACTACTAAAAGTGCCAGACATTTCTGACTTATGAGACACCTCTTTTTATGAACATATGTTTGTGTACATGTGTCTTGTATGCAATAAATATCACGGCCAATAATAACATATGATTAATCTAAAACAACAGAGTTATTGCCCTTTAACTAACCAATTAATTCACCGAACTTGCTTCACAGTTAGTCGATGGTTGAGCTTATTTACCCCAGCCTCCGGCGAACCATGTGGATCGGACAGATGGATCTGTAGTCCAGTGGTAACACGCTGGACTGGTAATCCAGGGATCGCAGGTTCGATCCTCCGTCTGACTCTAATAAAATTAACAGTCTTTCAGATGGGACTTTAAACCGAGGTCTCGTGTCGGTGCTGTACACCGTGCACGTAAAAGAACCAGAGGAGATTCTGGAATGGGTCTCTGTCTGTATCATTGCACTATCCTCCAAAAATCTAAAATGACTAATCTCTTCAGGAGGCGTCGCTCATATGGGCAACCGGTAGCGACGATAAATAAATGTAAAACACACACAGAACCATGTGGGCGAGCGGGCACAGTTAGTCACATTACAGTGTACAATGTGTAAGATGATCGTTAATCAGATTAAAGCAACGTCTGTGTCTACAGAAATTATTGATTTGTGAAATTGCCGCAGAGTTGAGCTGATATTGAAAAGTTTAATCATCGTATATTATACAATTCTATCAACTTAATTAGCAAGTCACGTGTAGTACCTAATCTATCTGATTTATATGGTTATTTGTGTGTGGTGTTGGTGGTTGTACTGACACCCAAAGGAAACTGTGCACTTGCATTAGAGGTAAAATTGATATTCTTTTAGAGAAAAAAACATAGGCAAATTTGGTATCAAAATGTGCGAAATATTGGGTAAATGAGTGCAATATGTGATTATTTTTTACCTAGGTGGTAGACAGTATTATGCTAGGCAAATAACGACAAGTATTAACGTCACTTAAATGTCGACATAACATTAACGATAGACACATTATATATATCACTGAAGTACACATCTGCTCTACATCTGTGAGATACTGCACCTGAATACTACAGGTCATATTAAGTGCTTTGAATAACAATTCTGTATAACTATTCTTTTGTATTATTGGAATTGGGGTAAAAATGGATTTACCCAGCAATTAGGGATGTAATAAAATATAACAATGTTGTATACATGTCAAACATGTCATTTCTTGTCATATTATTAACTTACTAAGTCGTTCTTCTAGTATTAATATGTTGTTAAAATGATATAACTCTATTTATGTATAATATCAGTGTCTGTAAATGCAGATAAAAACCCATCTCCCCCATCATGTAATAGAATCGACCGACCTCACAGACGAACCCAACAATATTAAACTATTTTAAAATAGTTCCATATACTTTTGTTATATTTGTTTATTTATAATAGTCCGTTAAGTTTAGGAACATCAATCCATGGGGTGAAATGTTAGTGAGTTGTTATTGGGAAAATATGTTTGGTGTTGGGCGTTGTTGGCAAAAATAATCACTACACAGTAATTGTATACATACATGTACAATTTAATAAAAAATAGCGCCATTTTACGGAGAACAGAATAGACCAGGATTTCATGTTTTGCAGCCTGTGATATAATGTTAGCAACGTTATATGTCTAATAATAATAACAAGTAAGTAGTATCGTTTTGATTTAGAAATATTTCTTTATGATACTGGAAGATAGATGTAGTCTGTTTGGTGTAATTATTATTAGAACCTGTGTTTCAATGTTGACCTACTTTCCAGAAATCATAGCATTCACTTGATTCAGTTACATTGAACTGCTTTGTACGTAACATCCTTTTCTCGACCAGTCAATCAGATCCCGATATATATTTGTCATTTATCAGAGATAAACCCATTTATCTTGAAGGTCGCAACATATAAATATTGCAACACGTGCGACTATATTAGTTTCCACCAGGTCCTGTTACATAACGGCATTAACAATTTAATGCGTATTATTTATCATAGACTTGAACTGTGGTGGGTGGGGTATTTTGTTAAAACATATTAAAATTGTGTTCCCGTGATACATCATTACATTCTGGTATCAGTAATGTTAATATAATATTATTATATTGTGTTTGTGTATTTATATGTATGTGTTTTTGCATTGTTTAATGCATTTAATGAGTTTGGGTATGTTGGGATCTTTTAAAAACTTTACAATTATGTACACCTGTGTCCTGGATTTCCCATGGAATTGTTGAAGAAAAATGGGTGGCGTCCTTGTAGTAATATTTAGACTTGAAAAATGTGACCTTTTACTATCCAGGCACAGGCACAAGACACACTGTTTTGCCCTATGGTCATATAGTAAGTAACATTAATATATGACCATAGGCCAAACAATGTTTTTTGTGTCTTGTGCCTGTGTATCACTAATCCAGGCATTTTTCAAATTCTAAATGCTAAACCTCAATTATATATTTTATGTAGAGATCTTATATATATATATTGTATAATTATATATCAGTTAGGTATATAGGACTAGCGTCGTTGGTCCATTGGTAGAGCGTCGGATTTGGTATGGAACTGTCCCGGGTTGTATGATCGATCAGGTCACATATGTAGTGTCATTGTTGGCTGTTGCAAGGCACCTAACACACATTGCTTAGTATTTGTCGGCTAACCCTGACCATGAAAACATGGCTAGGTCCGTGCAAGGGGTTTGATATTAATGGAACATACATACAAAAAAGTAAAATGGTGCAGGGATTGAACCCACGACCACCCGCTTGCAAGTTGGCTCTCCTAAGTGGGCATGTGCAGTCTGATGTATAGACTGTGCCGAATCGCTACACTTCTCCCTCCTGTTCTTTGTAAATGTACAGACAAGTATGAGGTGCTGAGAATTACTCGCAAAATAAAGCTACTCATTGTCCTTTACACCATCAACAACACTAAAGATAACCGATGCCGCTACATTGTAAATACCCCTGGCAAGGCAAACGTTTCTTTCCTATGCTTTAAGCAGAAAATGTCATGCACACGCTATATCTGCAATGACTTCTAATTATACAACAACAACACCAATGTTTATTTAGCAAATCCACATAATATATGCCTTTGACTAACGACAAGGAGTGTAGCAAACATGTTTAACTCCCTGAAAACCTGTGTCCTGGGGGCTTGAACACATGGCTGCCGTCTTGCAAGCCTTCCACACTTCCAACTGGATTAACCAATTAACTGGGCAGTCTGAAGAACCGACACCAACTAAAGTAATTGCAATGTCATAATAATCACTGATAAGATTAGACAGTTTAGCATTTCATAACTGTCGATTTATATGCAAAACACACCTTTTATTCTACTAGGTTGACATCACAATGTCCAGGAAGTGGAAACACAGCGTGGTAGACTCGGTTCCAGACAACATGCTACATTGCCTCTGTCGCTAACACAATTATGATACAAAGATGATGATGCAGCGCAATTTGTAATGGATGGGTTCCACCTTGGTTGTGTTGACTTAGACAAGGGAGCGGCTGGGAACCTGTCAAGCCGGAACTGTCCACCAGACTGTATAGATGTGATGACTGAAACCCATCATTATCAAAAAAGGGTAAATTACTGTGCAGACTAGTAATAATTATATCTGCATTTAACTCAGCTCAATAATTTTATAATTTTAGCAGTCAACAATTTATTAATGTGTTTTTCTTGTTTGTGGTTTAGGGGGGTATTCAGGAAATAGTCAAGTGATTTTCATTAGTATTGTGTCATTATTAATCTACACTACTGAAGCACCTCGTTGAAAATTATATTTTTTGATGAATAAACCTGCGTCTTTTGAGTGAAATCTGGCTGGATGCGGTAAACGTTTTGTGAAATTATTATATAACATACATATATACATGCATGTTTTTTTTTTAAATTGTGATTTATTTGAAGAACACTTGTTATATATATAAAGACTCTGGATAGGCGCTATAATTGGAACATATTTCTTTACAATTGTTGCATATAGGGCCACTTTATTGATCAGTGCGAAATCTGACGTCCTACTGAATAGAATCCCTGAACTACCATTTATATATTAGTACCTCCAAACACTTCATATCCCAGTGTTACTATTCCTGAATACTCCCAAAAAGTATATACATCTTAAGTTGTTTCTTCTGTTTTATCTGTGTTTTCTTTGCTCAACATGCTATCAGTTTCCAAATGGAAAATTCAATTTCTCAGCAAGACAAACTAATATTAATTTGTTTTTCAATGAGTAAATACTCAAAAAGGGTGACAGCACTTTAACTGGGCATGGGTTTCGTCGACATGTGTATTACCCTGCTCCTGTTAAAACAACTCACTGGTGTACATGTTTTATTATTTTTAGGACATTCCAACCTAGGATGTTAAGTTACAGATTCAAGCTCAATGGCATTCCTTGGATTTCATCATGGTGTAAGTATTTGCCAAAACAATCCACATGTTGTTTATACAAATTTAGTTTAACTTGATTGCGAAACAAGTTCCTACAACTTATATTAACCCTTTCCCCCATAGAAGCACCTCTTGCTGCCATTACGACATACATTGACAATGTAGTAGCCAAACCAATGTTCATAATGCAAGCCAGAATCTCATGTTTTCCCAGTAATATCTATGGAGTTGGGATAGATATGGTGACTACTTATCCACTGCACTATAATTAAATGGCTGTCGTTTGTATGGAGATATAATAGTATACTAACCTAAATCTCTATGAAGGAAATGGTTAATCCATCGCCACAAGGCAGATAAGACAATAATTATGTGAAATTTAAGTGCATTGCCTTGCAATTGTAACTGCGAATTCCACTTCTACATTCTCTGTAATTTTATTTTCATTATTTAATACCCTTTGTTAGTAGCATCTCTGTATATTTAACACGCATTACTTAATGGTCTCCGTCTGCCTGTCACAAATTTGTGTCCTCTCAAATCTCTTGAACCGCTGGAGGAATCCTATAATCACTTGACATGTATGTTGCTCGAGATGATGTGCAGAGCATATGTTTCAGGCATGTCGGGTAATGTTGATACATGTATGTGTGAAAAATAGGGCTGCCACCTGTACAGATTTTTGTAAACGTGTACACGATCCTTTGTACACGGCATGACAGCATTTACACTGGTTATTCTCCATGATTATTTCCTGCCCCCAGTATTTCCCGGCCAACCTTGACATGTACTAGGTCTCACAAAATTCAGTGAAACGGTCGATGCTATGATTTTATTACGTCACTAAGCTTCATTATACGATGTCATCAATTAAGATAGTGTACACGGTTACTCAATTAGTACACTTGTATTGCTATTACACGACACGGCTCCGTTTACACGTGTAACCGTGAAAACCCTAGTGAGAAATACTCCTCATGTCAGACACATCAGATTTTGTATGCATTTTAATCATTTGTCTGACCAGTGTCAAACTATTAATATCACAATAGCATGGCCTGTAATTGGTGCCTATGGTGCCAAAACAGTTTGTAGTGAAACTCAGATTACATATGTTGATGATAATATGAAGAAATTGTCATTAATATGCAACGGATCGACATAACATTTAGTTTCAGTCCTTGTATATACAAGCCTGCCATAATTGAATTGTGCCAATGTCTGAGATTTTTAAAATCACAAAAGTTAGTATGTGAGGAAGATAATTCGAATTCACAAATGGAGCGACAAACAATAAACCTGAAGATCCTGCCGTTGTCACCACTTTCGAATAAGCACTGCTGCATAAAATTATGTAGATTCAAACATAAAAATAGTACGTCCAGGATTATAAAACTATTTTCAAATTCTGTACCATAGTGTTAGGTTGATACCCAGAATCAGCCAATCAAAAATGCTTGATATTCATCTTGAGAGTTGAGAATGTTTTATCATTTTGGAACATGTCGTAGCATTTACAATTGTATATATGATGGGGAGGAGAGTTGGGGGGTTACAATTGACTGATCAGTGATGTGGTATGGTCCACAAGGTAATGATCATCCTGAAAGGTAACGGCCATGATGTGGGATAGGTCATGTTGATTGTAGCAATTACGAAATAGTCATCTCCATGTTTGGCTGAAGTTTATCACAACTTTGTGATTTATTGACAATTTGTTCTCACAATTGATACCATGTTCTTTGCCAGTATTGTCTGCCGTTTTTTCTTAATCGCTTCTCAAAACTTATACTTGATTCCACGAAACTGCCAATTGCCATTCAATATATCTACCATTTTAAATTAATTTACTATTTCTATTATAATTCCCATAATTTTTGATGATTTTAAGATTTCCAATATGGTGGATTATTTTTGCAAGTACCAGGAACATGTAGATAGGATCCTGGAAATACACATGAAGTCTAGCATTCAACAAACTCAGAGATTGGTCCACATTATAGATTTGTCCGATCAGATCATGTTTCCAAGAACCCACGTTATTGTAGTGCACACATAGTACTCGCAGTAAAGCCACTAAAAATTATAATACCAAAATGTTTGTTCCTGTATTTATTTTTGAATTCCAGTGATTTTGACACTAATGCCAGAAAGCCAATGTCAATTACAGTAATCTACAGCTATTGGGCCTGTATATACAATAACAAGAATTTATATATTGTCTTTTACAGGAATACATATTTGCTGCAGATGGTCACAGATGTTCGGTTGTACTGTATCGTTCCGTATGTGAACAGTCAAATGTGTCATAGTGGTTGTCTGTGATGAGACATAGCAAAATAATAAGATGATCATTGTACCATTTATTGTGATTTATGGAAAACACTCAATACAGTGTCTTGAATGTGTTGGAATATTAGTGAAATTACATGTCACGATAGAGAGCAATAACATATTTATTTACTGTAGGCTATGCAGGTCAATTTGGTTTAACATTTAAACATACATTCTTGAACACAGTAGTTGAAGTTATACTTCTCTGTAAATTTTCAAATTTCTAACTGTATGAATAGTGTGAGAATAAGTTAGGAATAAGTGACTTCTTCCCAAGATTTCAGCCAAACTTAATCACTGACTGCCTGACCCAAACAGCCATCAATTAATTACATATTTAAATTATGGAGAAATATTTCCCAACCACTTGACCTGTTTACTCCTACAGATTGGCGGTAGTTTCTATGGAAAACAAGTGGAAATTACGCACAATGTTCGAAATAGCCGTTATCCATTTTCGATCATTAGTTTATTTCCGTCAATAACCTTTTACGATGTTTAAAGCTGACATCACAATATAGCATCCCCTCATGTAGTTTATAGATGCGTAAATCTTGAAAAACTTTAGCAAGTGTTGAAGAAACTACATACAATGTATATGGTTACCGCTCGTCCGACGTCGTCACAATCAACATGTTCAAGCGTCTTCTCCTCAGCAACCATAGGGTCTATAGTCACCATTTATGATTTAGTATTTACTTGTCATCATGGTACAAATTCTTCCATCTCAAAATATTACAAATTCTTCGGAAAATCTACCACCGACATTTAGTAAAATTGATCAATGTATGATATTCATAGTTGTTGCATGACACCCTTGTGTGAACAATGGAGTCAGGTGAGCGATATAGGGCCATCGTGGTCCACTTTATTGTTAATAAACTAAAACATCATAAATATTTGCTCAAGTTGTTAGAAATGTATAATTTCTTATGCAATTGCATATGTATTTAGACTACATGTATATAAATAATGTTCATCAATGTTTTATGATTTGCATCTTTTTGAATATCTGTGTAGAAACATTGCTGTCATATACTATGATGATATTTGTAGTATCTTACTTGCATTAAACATGTTTATTTCTTAATATTGTTATTAAGTGATTCCCTGACGCAAATCCCCAACCCAGGTCACAGATGATAACACAACTGTTGACTATAGAAATTCCTTGTTTTTTCCCACCAGACTGTTGGCCTACATGTATTTATAAACATGGACAAAATGACTTGGTAGCAACATTTTGTCAATATATATATACTGAGTCAAAAAAGAAACGATACCTGGTGTTTATGTGTCTATAATTTCAACATTTAATAAGAAAATTCTTTGAAAATTTATAACATGTTTGAAAGAGGAGCACATAGAGCATAATGAGCCTCCGAAACTGTCTGCTGCGTGATGACGTAATTCGTCGGACAGGGGTCTAATGGAGTTGTCACACAGACGTCAATACCGAGTATGGGCACCATTTGCGTCTCTCACTGCAATGCACCGCCGTCGCATCGAACGGAAGAGTGTGTGAATCTCTTGCTGGTCAATATTTGTCCACTCCTGACGCAAAACATCCCTCAGTTGGTTTAACGTTACCGTCTGACGCGGCGGTCTAACGTATCCCACAAATGTTCTATGGGTGACAAGTCTGGTGACAAAGCAGGCCACGGCAGGGTTTCAATATTGTTCTGCTACAATAATGTGGTGGAAATCCGAGCAGTATGACACCTGGCGTTGTCCTGTTGGAACAGTGTGATGTTTCTGTTGGCGTTAAAGAACGGCACAACAACTGGCGCAAGGATCTCATCACAGTACCGCTGGGCGTTTAGGTTCCCGTCCACCACTAACAGTTCAGTGCGACTGCCGAAGGTGATACCGCCCCACGCCATAACGCTTCCGCCCCCGAACAGATCGACCTGACGTACACTCCGTGTCAGGATGGGTCCAACTTATGGCCGATAGGCACGAATGCCACGTTCACCGAGCCGGTTCCTGGCTGTTTGTGCACTGATGCGATTGTTGGTCATCCCAGGAGTAACGGCAGCTGTGTGCGTAGCAGGTAGGAACCGGTCACGTAAATGTGACGTCCGAATGTGACGGTCCTGTTCACGCGTCATCACACGTGGTCGACCAGATCTTGGACGGTCATCCACCGATCCATGTGTTCGATAACGTCGAAGTAGACGTGTTATCGTGATCCGCGTAACCCCGAGTCGATTTGCGACGTCACACTGACGTAAACCGCCGTCAATCATGCCAATGGCACGCATTCTCTTATTGCGGTTTAGCCTAGGCATTTTGTTAGAGGTAACAATCGGTATGTAAGGTGTTTTTCCTCGATGATAATGCAATACCAGTACAATAAACCGGTTTTCCGATTTGTACATGTGTAGGAAGTTGTCTTTGTTGAGGAGCACGTGCAAATCGGAAATTCGGCGCTCCAGGATTATCGGGTGTTTATTTACCTGTGTTTATGGTTGACTGACGTTGCAATAAGATACCTGGTACTGATACGTAATAATATATTAAACCTTTCTATGGTTTTATCCGTTTTACGTCATTTTTAGTTTGGTATCGTTTCTTTTTTGACTCGGTATATATGTTTTTATGTCTTAATGTATTTTACCTAACCACTGCTTCCTAATTTTTAATTTCCATTAACTGCTACTTTCTCGTCTAACCTTTCACCCCTATTTACAGGTCGAATATACAAATGTAGGTTTCCCCTACCACCCATCACCACTTATGCAAGTGACCTAGCATATTGAATATACATTAAGATTTAAAGGCATTCTTTAGCTAAATTGGTTTATATACATGTAGTCAGTGCAACAACCCTTTTCTAAAACACTGTCGACATGTTTGCTATATTGTCGTTTCTTGTGCATAACAGTAATCCATGCATAGTTATTCTTAGTATAAATAGTGTGTGTTTTACGTTTATTTATCGTCGTTACCGGTTGCCCATATGAGTGACGCCTCCTGAAGAGATTAGTCATTTTAGATTTTGGAGGATAGTGCAATGATACAGACATAGACCCATTCCAGAGTCTCCTCTGGTTCTTTTACGTGCACAGTGTAAAGCACCGACACGAGACCTCGGTTTAACGTCCCATCTGAAAGACTGTTAATGTTATTATGGTCAGACGGGGGATCGAACCTGTGATCCATGGATTACCAGTCGAGCGTGTTACCACTGGACTACAGATCCACCTAAATGGTGTCCACACGTTGGTTGTTTTATATGCCTGTTGTATAGCAACGAGGCGAGTCTCTCGTTTATAGTCCCATCTGAAAGATTTGATATCGAGAGGGTCAGGCTCATCACTTTTAGATGATGTTTATTTTAAACGTTTTAGAAAACTTAGTCGCCCAAATGCGATGGCGATTTTTAAATATGGGGGGTTGAGATGTCTTGCTAATATATACATCCATTCTCTAACCCCTACATTGTTATTTATAGCAGATGAGTATTGCTATGGCAACAATTGTTGTCATAGCTTTTCTTGTTATCGTTGTTTCCGTTGCACAACATGCCTGCAATTTTATTTCACTTTCGCTTCTTATACTTATTAAATTACTATACATGTATCTCGACAGATCTCCTACAGTATTATCAATGTGTACGTATTTGTAAAACAATGTTATCAGTTAATTAACACGATTTTGATAACATCACATTTGTCATACCACACAGCAGTAAAAACAAAGGATACCAACTAAAAGGACATATTTACATTTTGGGGAAAATCAGACTTTATCTGCCAAGGGAGGTAATACCAAATTAGCGATATCTCTGCAGTTAGCTTACGTGATACGTGTGGACTCTTCAGAAACACAGAGATTAAATTATGTGGGTGGAGATCGCACGAATGGAAAGCAGATATTTTAATATATTGACGACCGAAAGTTTCACATGTTTTATTTGATCTGATATCGTTGTGCAATTCTTTGCATGTTCCGCTTTATTCGTACTCAAGCCGCTACGAGCTCAATGTCGTCTTTTCACTTAACCCTTTCCTGCATAGAGATTTAGGTTAATATACTATTATATCTCCATACAAACGACGGCCATTTAACTATCATGCAGTGGATGAGTAGTCCCATATCTGTCCCACCTCCATAGATATTACTGGGACTACATAGAGATTTAGGTTAATATACTATTATATCTCCATACAAACGACGGCCATTTAACTATCATGCAGTGGACACTTAGTGGCCATATCTATCCCACCTCCATATATATTACTGGGACTACATCGAGATTTAGATTAATATACTATTATATCTCCATACAAACGACAGCCATTTAACTATCATGCAGTGGATACTTAGTGGCCATATCTATCCCACCTCCATAGATATTACTGGGACTACATAAGATTCTGGCCTTTTTATGAACATTGTCAATGTATGTTGTATAGGTAATGGAATCAAGAGGTGCTTCTATGAGGAAAAGGTTAATGATGGCCAGGATTGTTCGGGATGGGGTAATGTGGTGGGGGTAATGTTTGCAGCAACAACATTTATATTTATTCAATGTCAGGCTACAATACAAAGCAACAACATGACATAGCATGTAGCTAACTATTATACAAGGGTTACACATGGGGACAGTGATTGTTTTCTTAAAACGATTACACCTAGCCGTTTTCTTATTCTCAGAGCGACAGACGGATATGTAGTCCAGTGGTAACACGCTGGACTGATAATCCAGGGATCGTAGGTTCGATCCCCCGTTTGACCCTAATAAAATTAACAGTCTTTCAGATGGGACGTTAAACCGAGGTCTCGTGTCGGTCCTGTACACCGTGCACGTAAAAGAACCAGAGGAGATTCTGGAATGGGTCTCTGTCTGTATCACGCACTATCCTTCAAAATCTAAAATAACTTATCTCTTCAGGAGGCGTCGCTCATATGGGCAACCGGTAGCGACGATAAATAAACGTAAAAACACTTCTCAGAGCGACTAACGTGTGACTGAGTGGGTGGCATTTGTGAGGATAATATAACAAATTGTCCCCCGATACGTTGGCATGGGAAATGAAAAATGAGTCATAATAAATATGTCGGTTATACACTAAAGTATAGCAATTAATAATGCATATAAAGTCGTGGGATGTTTAAAAATTTAGTATATTTGTCGAACATTTAAACAACACTGAAACATTCATAAAGGCTAGATGGCACTTAATGAAGTTAATGGACCATTCACCATTGTCTGTGAATATATTATGTATTGTTCATCTTTATTTTAGTCTCATCTATGTACATTACAGCAAACGTAAACACATATCATATTAACACCGTACATAGCGGAGCTGTTGTCCAGTGGTAACACGTAGGTTCGATCCCTCGTCTGACCCTAATACAATTAACAGTCTTTCAGATGGGTCTATAAATAGAGGTATCGTGTCGGTGATGTACACCATGCACGTAAAAGAACCAGAGGAGACTCTGGAATGGATTTCTGTCTGTATCATTGCACTATCCTCCAAAACTCTAAAATGACTAATCTCTTCAGGAGCCGTCGCTCATATGGGCAACGATAGCGACTATAAATAAACGTAAAATACATAAACCGTACATAGTCATTCAATAAATAGAATTACAAGATACTTTATCACAGATACCGACATCATTGCATGTATTCAAAGCAGTATATACATGGTAAAAAATGGGGAGCAGCCGCTAATTGAAAGCTAAAAATGAATTACAATACATAGTGCTAAGACACTGAAGGAAATATGGGCACTAATGCGCAATTAAGAAATGGTCTTGGAAAAACAATTATCATTATGTATGTGTTAATTGTTCGTTAATTCGGTTTTCTGAGAGAAGACAGTAAGTTGAATATGACACTAGAAACGAGCGGGCATGCAGGCCGATGGCAACACCCATTCATCGTTCATCTAGTTAACATTTCATACATTTATTATATATATAAAATATGTTGAATCCTAGAACGTCAGTGGTGCACTCTGGCTCTGATTTTAATTTACGTCTTGGATGTTCAAATTTCGATATTTTCAGAGATATGAATTTGACTTGTTATGTTGTAAAGAATGTATGTGACATCCAACTTGATAACCCAACTCTTCGTCTGTGTGTGTGTTTTACGTTTATTTATCGACGCTACCGGTTGTCCATATGAGCGACGCCTCCTGACGAGATTAGTCATTTTAGAGTTTGGAAGATAGTGCAATGATACACACAGAGACCCATTCCAGAGTCTCCTCTGGTTCGTTTACGTGCACGGTGTAAAGCACCGACACGAGACCTCGGTTTAACGTCCCATCTGGAAGACTGTTAATTTTATTAGGGTCAGACGGGGGATCGAACCTGCGATTCCTGGATTACCAGTCCAAGGTGTTAACCACTGGACTACAGATCCGTCTGTTATATATCTAGCTATAATTTCATACACTTATTATATATTATGGTCTTACTACATAATACGTTTACGTCTTAGTCGCCTATAGTGCACACATTTATATATGTAATGGAGATAATCTCAATAAGCTTTCGATTAATTCCATTTTCATTCTGTATACAATAGATATATATACATTATGAATGAATAAATATGTTTAAACCAATACAGATCGTGGTTTACAGGATAGCGGCTAGGTAACCCTTGACATTAGCTTCTAACGAAACGACTTATGATTTATAAATAGTGCCAATATGAATATGTACTTCTATTTTCAGATCACAAGGGGCTACTTTCAGATCACAAGGGGCTAAGGTTTTCCAAGAACTTCGTGACAATAATCTATAAAATGATGATATTTTGATAAAAATAGAAAAAACAACTTTTATATGTCTTTAAAGAATATTCCTTAAAAGGTGAAAGGTCTGTTTTGTATAGCAAAATACACGGTTTTATTACTTTTATTTCGCAAACAGCAACATTTATATTAAATGAATTATATGATTCGACTTAGTGTTTTGTACTCCGTGTTATTTCTAGTTTAGTAAAGGTCAATGTATGTAACCTTTCCCCCAATCCTAACTGTGCTGTTGCAACTACAGGCAAACCTGTCTTAAGCAGCCAGCAAAGGGAGTCAGAGAAAGTGGCTGCTTAGTTAATCATTGAATAATAATAATAATAAAGACTTTATTTAACGAGAGTACTCATTTAACAAAAGTTAATCTACCATGAGGCCCTCAACAAATATACAATCAAATGCAATCAAAAGATAGCACTATAAGTGAGAACTGCACATTGGAATAATATAGTAATGTAAAAGCTGAAAAATAGAGAAACTATATTTAATATGTAATGGAATATGATGATATATGGAATTGGCTAGCAGAGTAGAAAATGGGAATGAGACAATTAATGATACTAGATCTATCTAACAATGTGCAGATTTGACTTGTAGTGGTATCTTCAAAATATGTATGAAATCAACTTAAAGACAGCAATTTTCCGATTCTAATAAATATAGCAATGGCAATACACGTTTATAATAACAGTAGAAGTACGCGATTAGTTTGAATTGTTATAGTTCCACCTTAAGTAGAGAATTTTGAACTGTTGGATAGTTGGAGCATTTTGAACTGAGTGAGGCAATGAATTCCAAATAGATGATCCTGAAAATTCAAATGTATTACGAAATAATTCACAATTTGGTCTTGGTGTGTATAATTCATATTCTGAGGTTGATCTAAGAATTCTAGGATGTATATCAGAAGTAAAAGTGAAGGACGAGTGTATGTATTCTGGAGCAGCTCCATGTAATGTTTTATACATGTGTATAGCCTTCTGATATATGACACGTTCTGGAAAGGTCATCCATTTTAGTTGGGAGAATAATACAGGTTGGCTGCTTAATAGAGGTGACCACTAACACAGGTTTGACTGTATTCCTATGTTATGTACTATTCTTGAATACAATTTTGTTTAAACTAAACAGTGCATGTGTATATCAAATCCGATATCAATACAAGATAAGAGAAGTACAGTCAAACCTGCGTTAGTGGTCACCTCCATTAAGCAGTCAAACCTGTGTTAGTGGTCACCTCCATTAAGCAGTCAAACCTGTGTTAGTGGTCACCTCCATTAAGCAGTCAAACCTGTGTTAGTGGTCACCTCCATTAAGCAGTCAAACCTGTGTTAGTGGTCACCTCCATTAAGCAGTCAAACCTGTGTTAGTGGTCACCTCCATTAAGCAGTCAAACCTGTGTTAGTGGTCACCTCCATTAAGCAGTCAAACCTGTGTTAGTGGTCACCTCCATTAAGCAGTCAAACCTGTGTTAGTGGTCACCTCCATTAAGCAGTCAAACCTGCGTTAGTGGTCACCTCCATTAAGCAGTCAAACCTGCGTTAGTGGTCACCTCCATTAAGCAGTCAAACCTGCGTTAGTGGTCACCTCCATTAAGCAGTCAAACCTGTGTTAGTGGTCACCTCCATTAAGCAGTCAAACCTGTGTTAGTGGTCACCTCCATTAAGCAGTCAAACCTGCGTTAGTGGTCACCTCCATTAAGCAGTCAAACCTGTGTTAGTGGTCACCTCCATTAAGCAGTCAAACCTGTGTTAGTGGTCACCTCCATTAAGCAGTCAAACCTGTGTTAGTGGTCACCTCCATTAAGCAGTCAAACCTGTGTTAGTGGTCACCTCCATTAAGCAGTCAAACCTGCGTTAGTGGTCACCTCCATTAAGCAGTCAAAACTGTGTTAGTGGTCACCTCCATTAAGCAGTCAAACCTGTGTTAGTGGTCACCTCCATTAAGCAGTCAAACCTGTGTTAGTGGTCACCTCCATTAAGCAGTCAAACCTGTGTTAGTGGTCACCTCCATTAAGCAGTCAAACCTGCGTTAGTGGTCAACTCCATTAAGCAGTCAAAACTGCGTTAGTGGTCACCTCCATTAAGCAGTCAACCCTGTGTTAGTGGTCACCTCCATTAAGCAGTCAAACCTGTGTTAGTGGTCACCTCCATTAAGCAGTCAAACCTGTGTTAGTGGTCACCTCCATTAAGCAGTCAAACCTGTGTTAGTGGTCACCTCCATTAAGCAGTCAAACCTGTGTTAGTGGTCACCTCTATTAAGCAGCCAACCTGTATTAAGCAGCCATTTTCCAGATTCCCAATTGGTTGTTTTATTATATATTTGACCTCTATTAAGCAGCCACCTGTGCTAAGCAGCCACTTTCTCTGACTCCCTTGGCTGGCTGCTTAAGACAGGTTTGACTGTATTGTTTTAGCTTGTAAGAAAATAAGAAATGTCACATAATCTCTTATAAAGCTGTTGAACCTACTATATAGTGCTTAAGTCCGCCCCTGTGGTCGAGTGGTTAAGGTCGCTGTCTTGTATACAACTGTAACCTATCATCACTGATGGCCACGGGTTCGAGCCCCACCCAGGCCATGTCTCATTTATATGACCAAGCTGGCAGTTTCTTGCGGAGGTTGGTGCACCAAGTACTGGTTAACCGTTGTAGACTGCCCAGGAAAGGTGTTGTTAGGTAAACTGCCCGTCGCTCAAATGGGCAACCGGTAGCGACGTTAGTTTATACAAATTTATTTTAGCTCGATTGCGAAACAAGTTCTTTCAACTTATATAAATCGCTCTCGAGACCTCATTCCTGATGGAATCCATCGCCACGAGGGAGAGAAGAGGCAACGTGGAATTTAAATGCCTTGCCTAAGGACACAATCGTAACGGCTCCAGCGGGGCTCGAACTCCGGACCTTTCGCACCTGAAGCGAACGCGCATCCACTGCGCTATCACGACTTCCACAATATACGATTCGACGTTATATAAACTTAAATTTAATAAAGTGCTTTATCTAAGCCGTTGAACCGACAATAGTGCAACATCTAAGCTTTTGAACCGACTATAGTACAATATGCTGTTGAACCGACTATTGAGTGCATTATTTAAGATGTTGAACCGACCGTAGTGCACTATCTAAGCGTTTGAACCGACTATCGTACAATATGGTGTTGAACCGACTATTGAGTGCATTATCTAAGATGATGAACCGACTATCGTACACTATCTAAGCTGTTGAACCGACTATCGTACACTATCTAAGCTGTTGAACCGACTATCGTACACTATCTAAGCTGTTGAACCGACTATCGTACACTATCTAGGCTGTTGAACCGACTGTAATACACTATATAAGCTGTTGAACCGACTATCGTACACTATCTAAGCTGTTGAACCGACTATCGTACACTATCTAGGCTGTTGAACCGACTGTGTACACTATCTAAGCAGTTGAACCGACTATCATACACTATCTAAGCTGTTGAACCGACTATCGTACACTATATAAGCTGTTGAACCGACTATCATACACTATCTAAGCTGTTGAACCGACTATCGTACACTATCTAAGCTGTTGAACCGACTATTATACACTATCTAAGCTGTTGAACCGACTATCGTACACTATCTAAGCTGTTGAACCGACTATTGTACACTATCTAAGCTGTTGAACCGACTAGTGTACACTATCTAAGCAGTTGAACCGACTATCATACACTATCTAAGCTGTTGAACCGACTATCGTACACTATATAAGCTGTTGAACCGACTATCGTACACTATCTAAGCTGTTGAACCGACTATCATACACTATCTAAGCTGTTGAACCGACTATTATGCACTATCTAAGCAGTTGAACCGACTATCATACACTATATAAGCTGTTGAACCGACTATCGTACACTATCTAAGCTGTTGAACCGACTATTATACACTATCTAAGCTGTTGAACCGACTATCGTACACTATCTAAGCTGTTGAACCGAATATCGTACACTATCTAAGCTGTTGAACCGACTATCGTACACTATCTAAGCTGTTGAACCGACTATCGTACACTATCTAAGCTGTTGAACCGAATATCGTACACTATCTAAGCTGTTGAACCGACTATCGTACACTATCTAAGCTGTTGAACCGACTATCGTACACTAAGCTGTTGAACCGACTATCGTACACTATATAAGCTGTTGAACCGACTATCGTACACTATCTAAGCTGTTGAACCGACTATCGTACACTATCTAAGCTGTTGAACCGACTATCATACACTATCTAAGCTGTTGAACCGACTATCGTACACTATATAAGCTGTTGAACCGACTATCGTACACTATCTAAGCTGTTGAACCGACTATCGTACACTATCTAAGCTGTTGAACCGACTATCGTACACTATCTAAGCTGTTGAACCGACTATCGTACACTATCTAAGCTGTTGAACCGACTATCGTACACTATATAAGCTGTTGAACCGACTATCGTACACTATCTAAGCTGTTGAACCGACTATCGTACACTATCTAAGCTGTTGAACCGACTATTATGCACTATCTAAGCTGTTGAACCGACTATCATACACTATCTAAGCTGTTGAACCGACTATCGTACACTAAGCTGTTGAACCGACTATCGTACACTATATAAGCTGTTGAACCGACTATCGTACACTAAGCTGTTGAACCGACTATCGTACACTATATAAGCTGTTGAACCGACTATCGTACACTATCTAAGCTGTTGAACCGACTATTATGCACTATCTAAGCTGTTGAACCGACTATCATACACTATCTAAGCTGTTGAACCGACTATCGTACACTCTCTAAGCTGTTGAACCGACTAGTGTACACTATCTAAGCTGTTGAACCGAATATCATACACTATCTAAGCTGTTGAACCGACTATTGTACACTATCTAAGCTGTTGAACCGACTATTGTACACTATCTAAGCTGTTGAACTGACTATAGATCATAAATGCTTTACCTGACTAATGGAACAAATGAGAGAACCGGAGCTGTGAACGAAATAAAGACAAACATAGTGGAATCAGGATTAAATACGAGTACATTAAGCATGTCAAAATTGTTGAATTTCTTTAGTTTAGTTTCATTATACATTTTCTCTCTATTAAGCAACCACCTGTGCTAAGCAACCGCTTTCTGTGATTCCCTTCGCTGGCTGCTTAACACAGGTTTTATTTTATGTCTATTATGAAACAATGTTCGGATCGAATTGAATCGATTTGGTACACGTATGTATACATAACGCCTTCAGTTAGTCCTGAGTTATGGCTGACAGCTAACCGTAATAAGCTTAGAATTACATCCTCTTCGGCGCTGGGTATTAATTAATTTAACAAATACCTTGTGTGTGTTTTTACGTTTATTTATCGTCGCTACCGGTTGCCCATATGAGCGACGCCTCCTGAAGAGATTAATCAGTTTAGATGTTTGGAGGATAGTGCAATGATACAGACAGAGACCCATTCCAGAGTCTCCCCTGGTTCTTTTACGTGCACGGTGTACAGGACCGACACGAGACCTCGGTTTAATGTCCCATCTGAAAGACTGTTAATCTAGGGTCAGACGTGGGATCGAACCTGCGATCCCTGGATTACCAGTCCAGCGTGTTACCACTGGACTACAGATCCGTCTGTAACAGATACCTTGTTTAATGTTCACATTAAATACACTTGCTAGTACATATCTTGTAGACATAATGATATATATCTTTTATTAAATTGGAGTTTATCTAACGTCGCTACCGGTTGCCCAATTGAGCGACGGGCCTGTCACCTTTCCTGGACAGGCTCCATCGGTAAACCAGTACGTGGTGCACCAACCTCCGTAGACTCAGTCAAATATCTCTAAAAGTTATCCTATTTGGTGATATTACCTTGGCACCTGGACATAATAAAATAATAGTCTTAGATTCATAGAAAAGCCTAAACGTTTCTAACAATATGTATGTACACCATGAACACTGTATGTGTTATTTCATCGCTTTCTACCCCCTCCCATTCCCCGTTTATCTAGCTATAATCTCATACACTTATTATATATTTTGGTCTTACTACATAATACGTTTACGTCTTAGTCGCCTATAGTGCACACATTTATATATGTAATAGAGATAATCTCAATAAGCTTTAAGCTTTCGATTAAATCAATTTTCATTCTGTATACAATAGATATGTACTGTACATTATGAATGAATAAATATGTTTAAACCAACCTCCGTAAAAATCTGCCGACTTTTCATATAAAGAGACACGATCTGAGCGGGGCTCGAACCCGTGACCATCAGTAATGATAGGTTACAGTGGTAAACAAGTCAGCGACCTTAACCACTCGACCACGGATGCGGACTTTGCTAGAAGATGCTGGTGGCAAGCTCCAACCAGGACACATTTGAATTATAGAACGTCAATGGTGCAATCTTGACGCATTTCAATGTACATCTTGGATGTTCAAATTTCGATATGTTCAGAGATATGAATTTGATATTCTTATGTTGTACAGAATGTATGCGGCCTCCACGTGACTGCCCAGCTCCAGAAAATTATGTTATACATTGTATTATAGTATATCCTATATAGAATCCTAGTTATATCTATATATGTATACATTTTTATTTATATTTCCATATAAAAGTAAAGTAAAGTGTTTGTTTATTATAGTGTCACCACTATTTAAAGGGCCAGCCATTTCTGACTTATGAGACACCTCTTTTTTATGAACATCAGTACTTCCCGAATCCTATGCTTGTGTGCCAGACGTCAGGCTGATAGGCAATCGGTAACCATTATTTAACTAGTTGGCGGCTCACCAACCGGCCATATCAGAACGAACCCCTGACGAGATTCGAACCTTCGACCTCCCGCTCCGTAGGCGGACGCCTTAACCACTGGGCTACGGAGAAGGATATATTATTGTCATGGGTAAATGTTTAAAATTGCATCTGTAATTGTGAAGCGCAATAGAATAATATTTGTTGCGCTATATAAATGCTATGCATTTGTATAGTATGGTCAACCGTGTATATATTCTCTTATACGTGCATATTTACACAGTATTATATAAATATGCTCAAATCTCTAACTTGGACATTTTATATATAGTGAATAGTGAATAGTATGTAAAATATGTAAATTATCATGACTATGTACTTACATGTATACGTCTTAATAAACTTATATAATACTTCATATATAAGATTTCTTTTCTCACAAAGCAAAACTACAATCGGACACTATACACTTAAGTTTTAGAGTCTCGAAAATGTCTCTGTCTAGATCCTTTTTTTATCAGGAGAAAAAATGGTGATCTTTTGCTTTGCTATAACGATCAGATTATTGACCGACACCAGCTGCTAATCTCTTGTGTGTTTTTCCTCGATAAAAGTAGGTATCTATCCATAGATAAACGTTGCTGGCGGCAGGTGTTGACAGTTAATTAAATATAAAGGTAAACAAACAGTCATTGCAAATAGTCGGGTCAATAGTTCAGTGGTTAACACTTTGGACTGCGAATCCAGATATCGCAGGTTAGATCCCCCGTCTGACCTTAATAATATTAGTAGTCTTTCAGATGGGACTTTAAACAGAAGTCTCATTTAGGTGCTTTACACCGTGCACGTAAAAGAACCAGAGGAGACTCTGGAATGGGTCTCTGTCTGTATCATTGCACTATCCTCCAAAATCTAAAAATGACTGATCTCTTCAGGAGGTGTCGCTCATATGGGTATAACAGGCAGACGTAACAGTACTTTGAATCTTTGATAGTGCGCTCGCCCACATGGTTCGCCGGAGGCGAGGGTGAATAAGACCAATCATCATCATCATCATCATCATCATCATCACTTTGATAGTATAATGGGTGCTTAACAAATAAAATCTCTAGACGACACAAGTTTGTGTTTTTTGATAGAAGAAATGGGCTAAAAAATTTTAACAAATTGAAGAAATCTTTTTATAGAAAAGATCAATGTGTGTTGTTTTACGTTTATTTATCGTCGCTACCGGTTGCCCATATGAGCGACGCCTCCTGAAGAGACTAATTATTTTAGATTTTGGAGGATAGTGCATGATACAGACAGAGACCCATTCCAGAGTCTCCTCTGGTTCTTTTCAAGCATCAACTAGATCTATATATATGGGTTTTTTCTAAACATAATTCCCCAGCACCCAGTACAATACCAAAGCACTGTTGCGTCCGTCTGATAAACGTAAAACACAAAAGCATTGCCTGTTTCCGTTAGTTCAGTGGGGATCAGAACAAAACGCCATCGACATTCCTGGTACTGTTGTTATACCTAATATTAGGACTTTCACGTATACCTACTATTACGACTTTCACTTATACCTAATATTAGGACTTTCACTTATACCTAATATTAGGACTTTCACGTATACCTACTATTACGACTTTCACTTATACCTAATATTAGGACTTTCACTTATACCTAATATTAGGACTTTCACTTATACCTACTATTAGGACTTTCATTTATACCTAATATTAGGACTTTCACGTATACCTAATATTAGGACTTTCATTTATACCTAATATTAGGACTTTCACGTATACCTACTATTAGGACTTTCATTTATACCTACTATTACGACTTTCACTTATACCTAATATTAGAACTTTCACGTATACCTAATATTACGACTTTCACGTATACCTACTATTAGGACTTTCACGTATACCTACTATTAGGACTTTCATTTATACCAACTATTAGAACTTTATATAACGAATCAAAGGCCACCATTTCAATAGCATCTGACAACAACTCAATATGATGGCATGTCAAGACGAATAGATTAACACAGTAATATTAAAGCGACATTACATCGTAAAAAGCCATAAAAATGCATTGCTCACGTATAAATGCATTGCTACTACAAAGTCTTCCGAATATATTCGAACACAAATATTGAATCAATAAACAGTGTGTTTGTGGTCTACAAACTTTCAAAAGTGAAAGTAGGATTTCATCCACGTTCCTGAATTGACATTTCTTTGTCATTGTAGTCAATACTAAACGCTTGATAGTGTCGCTTAGAGATAATAAATTTAACTAAGATTAGTCTACAAAAGAATATGCATAGGCACACATGGGAGATATAACGGTAAATCTGTGCCATAAATCTCATTATTCGGGATACACAGGTTGTATTACGCATGTATGTCGACCATGTTTACATTATTTTATGTCAACATACCGCGTATACGCCGCTTGTTTATTAGTTGAAATACTCAGTTTTTGAGGCAAATATTTGGAAAATAATGTTACCATCTAATAGGAAATTACATTCTGTATAAATATGCGTATTCACTGCTGTAGTGTCGCTTTAAACCATGCATATTTTAACTGCAATGAGGTTGCAAATAAGGGTGTGGCGATGGACATAATGCGGTCTAAACTAAGAATTTTTATTATAATAAATGTAAGCGTTATTTACGCAATCAGTAGTGGGGGGGACAGCACAGTAGGTCGAGTGCAATACCGTAGCCAGAGGCATATTTCAACCGAGGCAATCTAGGGGGAGGGGGTCCTGGGGCATATTCCCCCCTAAAATTGTTGGGGTAAAGAAAGCGATTTCCTGCGTTTTCTGATTTAATGAGTTTAAACGTATAATTATGTACTGGCCTTTCAGCTCTCTAGCAGTCAACATTTCATACAGCAAACGGATCTTTTTTGCATTTCATTTATTTCATTTTTCCTTTTTGTTTTTGCATTTGGACATTTTAACTTGGGTTTTATTTGGTGTCGTATAATGTCGATGTACAAACTACATGGGACGAAATAAACCTAGTCTGTTCTTGTTCCGAACTAGTCTCCATTTGAGAGAATTCCATGACACAGTCTATCTTAAAACTGTGTCACATTTCTGAGTTGATCAGAATTGACATGATGTCTTGTATGCATTTTATATCATGTACTTCGTTATCATTGTAACACATAGTGTAGTGAAAATTCATTAAAAATGCATAGTCTGTCCACACATCTTAGACAATTTAAACGTGTAACTAAAGTGTCTTACACGTCGATCCTACATCGGTGTGTGTGTGTTACGTTTATTTATCGTCGCTACCGGTTGCCCATATGAGCGACGCCTCCTGAAGAGATTATTTATTTTAGAGTTGTGGAGGATAGTGCAATGATACAGACAGAGACCCATTCCAGAGTCCCCTCTGGTTCTTTTACGTGCACGGTGTACAGCACCGACACGAGACCTCGGTTTAAAGTCCCATCTGAAAGACTGTTAATTGTATTAGGGTCAGACGGGGGATCGAACCTGCGATCCCTGGATTACAAGTCCAGCATGTTACCACTGGACTACAGATCCGTCTGTCTACATTGGTTTACAGACAGGAAGGAGTAGTATATCATGGCATCGTGAATCACGGGGGTTTGAAAACAATTAAGTGTTCAATTCTTTCCCCTTTTTTTCTGTTTCTTGTATTGATTTTTTTGAGTTACCAGTATTATTTTTTCATAATATAATGAGACATTATTGGGTTTTCGGTTACCTCCCTTGACAGATAAAGTCTGATTTATCCCGAAATATGTATTGGTCCTTTTAGTTGAAAACCTTTATTTTCATTGGTGTTCCCTAACCATATGTTGCAGTATGATAAATGCGATTTTATCAAAAGCATATTAATTAATTCATAATCAATTTCTACAGTAAAGTATCCATTGGATATGCTGTAGGATATCTGTCGAGATTTAGTAATTTAGTAATTATAAGATAAGAAAACTAATGAAAACAGATAGCATGTGGTGCAAAGGAACCAACGATAAAAACAGAGGAAGCCAATTAAGAGGACTAATCTATTTTTATGAGTATTCAGGGCCAGTAACTGAGTAATGTCTCTCATTAACAATTACATATGTAAACATATAATATAAATTACAGTTACTTTACACTAATTTATAGATACCACATACTAATATAGTATATATACAAATGCATTTATTAATTTTTATATAGAGAGAAGGAATTAGGCTTGAAAGTAAGATAGCAGAATAGATGACAACTTCCGATCGAGAATACAAACATCTTTTCAATATCAGTTACTAATACGATTGCTGTTACATGCTTATGATTTTACTTCTATCAGTCAATTATCAATTTGTTCCACTTTCTATTGTGAGCTTCTAGTTTAGTTTTCATAAAGGCTATATGTTCTTCAATGCGTTTTCTTTCTCTTAAATATCTGATAACGGTAATGCAGTTTGGAACACATTATTTTCTATTTTGCTTTTAAAAATAGAATATTTTGCTAAAAGAATTATGAAATTCAATATCCAATTCTGATTCCTTACAGCTTTCGCTTCCGTTTAGGGTTGCTACTTAGGACACGCTATGGAATTAATTTGATTCGGTCTTAGAAATAACAACGACTTATCTGTGGTTGGAAAGACTTTCCAACTATGTTCTAAGTAACGTACACATACCTCATTAAATGATTGATCAATTGATAATATATATATATATATATATATATATAAATATAATTAATTTAATTAATTGACGTTCTGGTGCGGGCCGTTGCCTAATGTTGTTAAAACTTGTGGACCAAACCATTTGTATTTTCATGCTATGTATTGTATCTTTATGTGTATGACATATGTACTATTGATTTGCCAATTACAGTCGTCGAGTTGTCGTCATATTTTTAGCGCACGATCACCATCTTGTACAAGATACTATATCAAAATCTACATCGACACGAATTAACCAATTACAGTCGTCGAGTTGTCATCATATTTTTAGCGCACGATCACCATCTTGTACAAGATACTATATCAAAATCTACATCGACACGAATTAACCAATTACAGTCGTCGAGTTGTCGTCATATTGTTAGCGCACGGTCACCATCTTGTACAAGATACTACATGTACATCAAAATCTACATCGACACGAATTAACCAATTACAGTCGTCGAGTTGACATCATATTGTTAGCGCACGGTCACCATCTTGTACAAGATACTACATCCAAATCTACATCGACACGAATTAACCAATTACAGTCGTCGAGTTGTCATCATATTTTTAGCGCAAGAAAAAAAAAAAGAAAAAAGATACTACATCCAAATCTACATCTACACGAATTAACCAATTTCAGTCGCCTACATGCCTGATTGCTTTGTACATTTCAAGAGAACTTTTCGTTATTTGCCCAAAACATTAATAGGAACTTGTAGTTCTACTTAGAATGTGTTAAAATGTATGCGGTAATATTCACTAACGCACCGAGATCAGTTTCATCACTAAATCATAAAGGTCATTTACTGTCATTTCCAGTTAGACAATTAAACTGCATTTTGGTTCACAGAACCTACATGACGCTGCTGAAGTGTCATTACGTGAATGAGCCTCTAGCTATGTTAACAAGTTTCAGATATATTATTTATAATACTGCCATTTTGTCTTTCGTTATTTCGCAGTGAAAACGACATTTACGAACGACAATATCTGAAAACAAAACCAGGAAGGAATAAAGACATCCATGATTCAAATATGACAGTTGCATTAAAGTGTCCAATGTCTACATTGTAAAATAAGAGCACATACGTGGAAGTAGTGATAACGCAGTGGTAACACGGTGGCTTCATGTGCGAAATGTTCGAGCCGAGCTGTAGCCGTTTCGATTGTGTCCTTAGGCATACATTTAAATACCACACTGCCTCTTCTCTCTCCCTCATGGCGAGGTATTCCATCAGGAATGAGGTCTCAAAGAGTTATTCCATCAGGAGTGAGGTCTCAAGAGTGATTAATATAAGTTGTAAGAACTTGTTTCGCAACGGAGCTAAAATAATGTGTATGAACTAAGATAAGATCAATTCAATTCAAACTTGATTTATTGGATGAGAGATTTGAGATTTGTTTTCAGTCGGTAGCGTATAGAACATTTTAACATCAGTTCTGAGTAGCGTTTGACAATACTTCACAGATAACCGTAACGTTAACAAAACAATAAAAGCATTTAACATCAGTTCTGAGTAGCTTAGCTGAGTCGTTACACAAACGTACCACGGAATGAACGTATCTGTATACATTGTAATTATAGAATGATTGAAAGCGAGTATCATTTTCTTCTTATTTGTCCTAAATTTAGAAATTTAAGAAAATAATATCTGAAACGCTACTATTATACTTGGCCTACCAAACAAAGGTGTATTACCTTACTTACACACACTAATAGGAAAAGTGTTCAAAACCTGTCCACATTTATATATTACGCAAATTTAGTAAGAAATTAATTTTTAATTTTTTTTTAAACATAATCATCTATGCTCTTCTGAAAATGTATCCATGTCTTTCCATTGTACTTTGTTTATATATGTATTCTTTGCTATAAGTATGTTGTCATATTTAATGCAATAAATTTATTGAACTGAATTGAACATACTGAATATACTACGCAGATAACCGTAACGCTAACAATACAATAAAAGCAAATCGAACAAGATGATAGCACTCGGTGAGATGCATGTCCCCGCACTGGTATTTGGCAGACGAAAACAATGCTTAAATAGTGGAAGTCGTGATAGCGCAGTGGATGCGAGTTCGCTTCAGGTGCGAAAGGTCCGGAGTTCGAGCCCCGCTGGAGCCGTTACGAGTGTGCCCTTAGGCAAGGCATTGCAATTCCACGTTGCCTCTTCTCTCTCTCTCCACCGTGGCGATGGATTCCATCATGAATGAGGTCTCGAGAGTGATTAATATAAGTTGAAATAACTTGTTTCGCAATCGAGCTCAAATAAAGTTGTATAAACTAATGCTTAAATACACTAGCATCGAAATAAATATCAATACATATAATACGATATATGAGAACATTAAATAATATATGGTAACGAAGTTCATAGCATTGTAAGTTACAGGCTTTAAATGGAGTGACACAACTAACACGTGTATAATGCTTCGTCTCTAAAACGACAATACGCTACAACAGGGCAATGCCATATAACACCATTTGTTAATCCATATTGTTACAAGAGTTTGTAGTCGTTGATTTCGTTTAGATAAATGATATTTTCCAAAGCCACCTACTTATAAATCATAGACCAGAGACTTTAAACCGATGTCTCGTGTCGGTGCGTTACACCCTGCACGTAAAAGAACCAGAGGAGACTCTGGAATGGGTCTCTGTCTGTATCATTGCACTATCCTTCAAATATCTAATCTCTTCAGGAGGCGTTGCTCATATGGGCAACCAGTAGTGACGATAAATAAACGTAAAACACACACAATCAAACAGAACAACGTTTGGAAACAACATATCGAAACATGCAACACACCAATGATTTATTTCATTTGTGTAGCTAGTAGCTACTCGCTGCTGTGAGTCTCTAGCAAGGACTACATGATCTATATTTGCAGTTTCTTCCATTTCAGGTTGAATTCAAGCTTCTAAAGTGGTTGAAATTGTGAATGTTCTAACATATTTTGGCCGAGACCTCCACAGCAGCGGAATTGAATTCTTAGCAAAACTGTATCGGTCTGATGTTCAACTGGGAAATGCAGCAAGCTCAGTATTCAAATTGAGTGTTTATTATATTATGATGTTGAGCTAAAATGTCGAGTATGCTCACATTGCACATCTTAAATATCCGACTAGCTCGACATTCGATTTCAATGCCGAGCTGAGATGTTGAGCCATCTCAGAAGTTGTGCAATAGTTTTAATACAGCAACTATATATACATAATTATGTGTACGTAACATGTAGTTTTTTTAATTAATATGTTTTCTATGTAATTGTATATATGTTTAGGGCTTTACTGGTATTAGCCATGGTGCTATGCAAGCTCCCTTGTAAAATAAAGTGTATATTATTATTATTATTATTATTATTATTATTATTATATGGTAACTATATTCGTTGATCTTTCTATGTTTTCAACGACCAATATGCACAATTCAAGCAGGTTGCTTTCTCCTCAATCCTACATGTATGTACATATTATTTATACTTGACTATGTTTATTCAAAGAAATAAATATTGTTTAAACGAATTCACCTCAACACCTTCAAAAGGGTATATCCGAATGGGCTTGCGTGTCGAGTGAGTAAGAGCCTTGACTTCAAGTCGCCCCCACTTCACCGCTTGGGATTGTAAGTTCTCACCAACAGCTTAGGCAATATGACCACTCTCCAGCTGTTATAGATGGAGGAAACATCCGGTGGGGAATCTTCCAAGTATTTTAGACAAGGACTGGTATGCAGGTAGACCCACATAGCTCCCGTAAACCGGGTAAATTTCTCCTGCACATCAAAGAAATCGACCACCCCAGTGGGAATCCAACCCAACCAACAACAAACAAATAAACACACTTAATATTCATTACTATGATCATTGGTGGCACATTTAACAGTGTATTTACAAACGTAGCTATCTTCACGACTGCTCTCAGATGGCGACATACCTAATAATCCAGGAAAATACTCGGCCAGTTCCTCATCTCAACTATAAACAAACAAAAAAACAAACCACACGCTATGAATTTTGTAATTACATGCAACTTCAATTACAGTGCACTACATCTGGCCTCTAATCGAAAATTGTTATCCATTTCACAACAGTTCAATCACGTACAATTGATTGATGAGCCCACACATTTCACTGAACATTCTGCGTCCTTAATTGATCTTATTTAATTTTCAAATAAAAACAACGCTCTTCACGCATGCGTTGGTGAACATTTGCTTGAAGTAGATCAGAATTACGACAGTCCTGATATTTCGACGTCTTCTGGAATGTCGTGAGTCAAAACAGAAAAGCATAGACATACATGAATGCTGGAGCATATTAGTTATGTACACAACAACACTTGGAACAATATTACTGATGAAAGTTTTCATTAAGTATGCGATAAAACATATTCATAGCTCAGTCATGTCAAGTAAAAAACATTTTATTCTGTCATACATGAAAGAAAGAGGCTTACGTTAACACATATTGTACGAGGACATGGAGCATATTAGTGATGACTATGTGGTAATCTTCGAATTGATGCATACAACAACACTTGGAACAATATTACTGATGAAAGTTTTCATTAAGTATGCGATAAAACATATTCATAGCTCAGTCATGTCAAGTAAACCACATTTTATTCTGTCATACATGAAAGAAAGAGGCTTACGTTAACACATATTGTACGAGGATATGGAGCATATTAGTGATGACTATATGGTAATCTTCGAATTGATGCATACAACAACACTTGGAACAATATTACTGATGAAAGTTTTCATTAAATATGCGATAAATCATATTCATAGCGCAAAGTCAAGTCAAGTCAAAAAACATTTTATTCTGTCATACATGAAAGAAAGAGGCTTACGTTAACACATATTGTACGAGGACATGGAGCATATTAGTGATGACTATATGGTAATCTTCGAATTGATGCATACAACAACACTTGGAACAATATTACTGATGAAAGTTTTCATTAAATATGCGATAAATCATATTCATAGCGCAAAGTCAAGTCAAGTCAAAAAACATTTTATTCTGTCATACATGAAAGAAAGAGGCTTACGTTAACACATATTGTACGAGGACATGGAGCATATTAGTGATGACTATATGGTAATCTTCGAATTGATGCATACAACAACACTTGGAACAATATTACTGATGAAAGTTTTCATTAAATATGCGATAAATCATATTCATAGCGCAAAGTCAAGTCAAGTCAAAAAACATTTTATTCTGTCATACATGAAAGAAAGAGGCTTACGTTAACACATATTGTACGAGGACATGGAGCATATTAGTGATGACTATATGGTAATCTTCGAATTGATGCATACAACAACACTTGGAACAATATTACTGATGAAAGTTTTCATTAAATATGCGATAAATCATATTCATAGCGCAAAGTCAAGTCAAGTCAAAAAACATTTTATTCCCATATACATGAAAGAAAGAGGCTTACGTTAACACATATTGTACGAGGCATGAATTACACGATATATTGCAAATACTAAACATTATAATAATATTATTGTTGATATATAATAATAATAATAATAATAGAGAATTATTAGATTTGCACGTATCTTGCACTTGAGGGGATCGTCAAAATGAAACCAATTTGGGATCGACGGAGAGTCAAGCATTTATGTTTTGTAAATGGCGCAACTTAAGAAATATTTAGAATCTAAATACTGAATGGTAACGTGGTAGGTATAAGCAAGTTGATTTCTCCTCAATCCTACATGTATGTACATATTATGTATACGAGTCTATGTATATTTAAAGAAATAAAATATTGTTTAAACTAAACTAACGTGGTAGGTGGTGATCGACCCATTTAATGGTAGTTTTAAGAAGATTTGTATGACTATATAAACCTTTAATGTAGCTAAAACTACTTCTTTCACAAAAATAATATTCACAGCAAAACCTTGTGCAATGCTCTTAGATTAGCCTGGGTTCCAGTCTGTCGATTTTTCACTTTTTAACTTCTGGCAAAATGATATGATCAGAAACTCAATACGGCCCAATTAATAGTCTCGGGTGTTAAAATATATTTATTTGACTGACCAGGCAAAATATATCGACGTCTGTTCCCAGGCTACCCTTAGATGTCTAATGGATGAAACTAATACACCGGCGTAAATGAATACACCGATATGCTTAGAGAACACAATCACACCATCAACGATGGAAAGAGAGCCTGTGTCAGAAATACTACACAAGAAACAGCGATATGACCTGATTCTAAACCCAATTAGCAAACAACAGTTTCAAATATTTGGGATATGTCTTGCCAGAGCGAGTATGGGCAGTGTGCAAACAGTACACATGGTCATGATCGTGGTTGAACTAGAGACAATCATTTTGGGTATGAAGGCAAGGAGACGTTATGGGAGAATTGGAGCACAGACCAACATTCTGACAATCATATATAAAGAGAACTCCATCCATCCATCCCATCCCATCCCATCCCATCCCATCCCATCCCATCCCATCCCATCCCATCCCATCCCATCCCATCCCATCCCATCCCATCCCACCCCACCCCACCCCACCCCACCCCACCCACCACCCCCACCCCACCCCACCCACCCCATCCCCACCCCATCCCATCCCATCCCATCCCATCCATCCCCATCTATCTATCTTCCTTTAATGTCGAACACCTCGGGGGTTATGTGAATCATTTAAACTTTCATACACTTTGGTTAGCATAACTAATATTTATGGATGGCTATTGTTTATTGGTCATAACTGACATTGGCTACATACAAAACTCTAAATGTGGATCGAGTGGAGTTGGTATTTTGATAAAACTTTTAAACGATTTGCATTATGAATTTATGATACTGTTGATAATGAACATGACGGCATGTTTGTGGGTTATGCTTAAATGTAAAAATGATCGATATAAAGATAGTTATGCTTGTGTTTGTTACTTTAATATCGCCACATAATTGTACACGGCAAATAGATGCGAATAATTCTTTTGATAGCATTGTGTGTCAGATAAGTATACATGTATTTCAAAATGATCAATTATTTTATATTTGTATGTGGTGACTTGAACAGGCGATGTTCGGATACCTTGGAATTTATACAAGGAGTTGAAAAGGAGCCCAATACAGAAGATTTACCCGTTAATGTGCAGTCTATCCCATTTTTCTAAATGCGAACACATGTGTATATCTATGAATAGCTTTATAGTTTTGCGAAGCCATAATGGATGGACGCCAAATACAACACTTATCAACACTCATTGGTAATGCAGCGAATGTGGACCTCCGATGGGGAGGCAGAAATGTTGACTAGTTTATACAAATTTATTTTAGCTCGATTGCGAAACAAGTTCTTATAACTTATACTAATTACTCTCGAGACCTCATTCCTGATGGAATCCATCGCCACGAGGGAGAGAGAAGAGGCGTGTGGAATTTAAATGCCTTGCCTAAGGACACAATCGTAACGGCTCCAGCGGGGCTCGAACTCCGGGCCTTTCGCACGTGAAGCGAACGCTCTACCACGGAGCTATCACGACTTCCACGAGTAGTAATCATATAGGTAACCCATGTTTCTATGAGTTCAAGTCAAGACAAACAAGAAGTACGCAGGGCGACCATTACGATCGCATAGGCACTGGACCAGAACGAGATACAGGCAGGTGACGCGGAAGAAGAAGCTTTTTCCTCATGTATGCACGTTCTTGCAGTTGTTGCTATGTTGCTCTCAAGACACGCCCCAAGTTGTCTGTACGTCAATGTCATTTGAGTAACGTTCGTACTGAGTTCACATCTCGTTCTGGTCACACTACGAGATGGGAGCGGTCTGTTTTGAACTATCCAAAACAAAGTGGCGGCTTGGCAATGAAGGTTCTGGTCACATTACGAGATGGGAGCGGTCTGTTTTGAACTATCCAAAACAAAGTGGCGGCTTGGCAATGAAGGTTCTGGTCACACTACGAGATGGGAGCGGTCTGTTTTGAACTATCCAAAACAAAGTGGCGGCTTGGCAATGAAGGTTCTGGTCACATTACGAGATGGGAGCGGTCTGTTTTGAACTATCCAAAACAAAGTGGCGGCTTGGCAATGAAGGTTCTGGTCACACTACGAGAGGGGAGCGGTCTGTTTTGAACTATCCAAAACAAAGTGGCGGCTTGGCAATGAAGGTTTTGGTCACATTACGAGAGGGGAGCGGTCTGTTTTGAACTATCCAAAACAAAGTGGCGGCTTGGCAATGAAGGTTCTGGTCACACTACGAGAGGGGAGCGGTCTGTTTTGAACTATCCAAAACAAAGTGGTGGCTTGGCAATCAAGGTTCTGGTCACACTACGAGAGGGGAGCGGTCTGTTTTGACTATCCAAAACAAAGTGGCGGCTTGGCAATCAAGGTTCTGGTCACACTACGAGAGGGGAGCGGTCTGTTTTGAACTATCCAAAACAAAGTGGCGGCTTGGCAATCAAGATTCTGGTCACACTACGAGAGGGGGGCGGTCTGTTTTGAACTATCCAAAACAAAGTGGCGGCTTGGCAATCACGGTTCTGGTCACACTACGATAGGGGAGCGGTCTGTTTTGAACTATCCAAAACAAAAGTGGCGGCTTAGCAATCAAGGATGTTAGTTTTCGTCCAATAGTAGCAACGAGTCATCATGACGTTTAATTCACATTTATGTGCCGTGATATAAACGTCATGCGAGGACTTGTAGATGTAACAGGCCCATACAATTGGATTAATTCATTTTATATAATAGTGTACATTCTACTGTTCATGTTGTGATTTCTGTCCCGAAATAGTACATGTGTAGTGGATATTGTCAGTTTATCAATTATGGGTGTCATAAAACGGGCCTGTGGTGTTTCATAATTCAGTATATTTATCCTAGGTTTACATTAATTCAATGGGTTATCATGTGTTTTCAAGTGTAGTGTTTATACACTGGTACACGATTATTTCGTGCACCTTGGAAAGTATAAATAGTGGAATAATAATAATAATAAAGACTTTATTTTACGAGAGAACTCATTTAACAAAAGTTAATCTACCATGATGCCCTCAACATATAAACAAATCAAAAGCAATCAAAAGATAGTGAAAAGATGCACTTTGGGATTATATAGTAATGTTATCGCTGAAAGGTAGAGAAACTATATATAATCTGGTATGGAATATGATGATATATGGAATTGGCTAGAAGAGTAGAAAAGGGGAATGCACTAGTTATGTATCTCTCGTTTGCATTCCGCGTGTGCGCATGCCATTTTAACTAAATATGTCAGTTTGGAATGACCATGGTCTGTTTGTGATGAAAACATTCTCAGTTTTCAATTTATTTGCACCATTGTTTATCAAAAGGACAAGCAGAGGAATCGTTCGTTGCCGATCTTGGGGTATTTGGAAATTTGGTAATTACCTCCGATACCAGGGTTATCCAAGCGTGTTTATCCAGTGGGAGACAAATAGACGAATTGTTAGTGGAGTCCCGTTACGGATCAGAAACTGGATTTCCAGAATTTATTGTATGTCTTTACATGTCACACATTAATTATAGTGCAGTACCGTAGCAAGAGGAAAATTTCAACCGAGGCAATCTAGGTATAGAAGTGAATACCTGCGTTTTCTGATTTAATGAGTTTAGACGTATAATTATGTGCTGACCTTTCAGCTCTCTAGCAGTCAACATTTTATACAGCAAAGGGATATATTTTCAATTTTATTTATTTAATTTTTCATTTGCTTTGGAAATTTTACCTACGGGCCTGGAATGTGAATTTAAGTTATTAAGATTGTTCGTTCCTGGGTCGGACTGGACAGTGATGAGCCGTCATAGTATTCTCCCTTTCACAATGTTAGTCACGTGCCCTGCAATCGATACAGGTTGTAAAACAACAATACATTGCCCATTAAATACATAGTAAAAAGTAAAAACATACAGTATGTGCATTTATATTTCCAATCTTTCATTTCTGCTGATACCACGTCCACTGTGAAGAGATATTCAAATCACACTGAAGAAAAGAAAATAGTACAAATGCAATGAAAAACATCGATACCGGTTACCTTTGAATGATGTCACTGTGTTTACACACTGTATTCTTACGCCAAATAATACTGTATACCATCCTTCACTTTGCAATTGCCTGACTTCTTATACCACATCTTTTCTACACATCAACCAGTCTGAAGTATTCTCAAGTCACATAATTTCTCAAAAAACACAAAAACTATACACTGCCTGCCATGAAAATGCATTTTTACCTAAAAGAAAAATGAACTATATTAGTTATCAGGACTACATTCGAGTGGACCTTTTCCCGCCTATTTACATATTTAA
This sequence comes from Archivesica marissinica, assembly GCA_014843695.1. Lineage (NCBI taxonomy): Eukaryota > Metazoa > Mollusca > Bivalvia > Venerida > Vesicomyidae > Archivesica > Archivesica marissinica. Next base: position 15,519,276 of record CM026395.1, on the reverse strand, counting down.
AACCTACACCCCTCTAAGGAAGATATGTGTACTGTACAGTGCAATATAGGCATATCTGCTCTGTATTGCAACCCGACGTAATTGTTTGTTTCATTTAAATACCATACAAACAGTTTACGAGACATATTCTAACAAAGCATAATTTTATGTCAGGTCAAATTGTTGTTGTTTTGTTGTGTATGTATATATTATATATATCAAAACTATGTAAACAAACGATTTGGTTTCAACAACAAAAAGAGTGTTCGTCCCTACGTAGTGTGTATTCTCTATACTCTTCGTGATAGCGCAGTGGATGCGCGTTCGCTTCAGGTGCGAAATGTCCGGAGTTCGAGCCCCGCTGGAGCCGTTACGACTGTGTCCTTAGGCAAGGCATTTAAATTCCACGTTGCCTCTCCCTCGTGTCGATGGATTCCACCATGAATGAGGTCTCGAAAGTGATTAATATAAGTTGTAGGAACGTGTTTCACAATCGAGCTAAGATAAATTTACGTACAAAATTACACTCTTCGTAAACGTACCGATTTGATTGTGTGTTTTACGTTTATTTATCGTCGCTACCGGTTACCCATATGAGCGACGCCTCCTGAAGAGATTAGTCATTTTAGATGTTTGGAGGATAGTGTAATGATACAGACAGAGAACCATTCAACAGTCTCCTCTAGTTCTTTTGCGTGCACGGTGTAAAGCACCGACACCAGACCTCGGTTTAATGTTCCATCTGAAAGACTGTTAATTTTATTAGGGTCAGACGGGGGAATCTAACCTGCGATCCCTGGATTACCAGTCCAGCGTGTTACCACTGGACTGCAGATACGTCTGTGTACCGATTTGAATAATGTGTCGATGTTTTTATAAACTATGTGTTCATCAGTTTTATGTTTGCGACGTTTAAATGTTTCTTTTAAGGCATTGTTGTCATTATGATTGCTAGGAAAGACGCGGGGCGGTAAGGAAGGCCAGTTCATACTGGACAGTTACTTGCTTTCTTTCAACCTCTCCCTGTCCGATTAGCGCAGAGGTTAACGCGCTCGCTTATTACCAATGCAACTCGGGTTCGATCCTCGGACCGGGAAGTATGCGAGATGGTACGTTGGTCGCTAGATTGGACAGGTGGGTTTTTCTCCGGGTATTCCGGTTTCCTCACACACGAGTGACGACATTTACACTTTCATCCGCGCCAACGAGAGTGATCAATATAAGTTGTTAAAGTTTGTTTTTCGCAATACTACCCGGTCAGCGGATCGAGCCCGGGTTGCACTGGTGTTGCGAGCGGTCTAACAATCGGTTGCTAATTGAAAGCTTAATATAATGTGTATATGATATATTGAACATTGTAATGCAAATGGCACATCCTATATCTATTTTGTGATTCATTTCGCCAAGAATTACTTTCATGGGATAAAAAATTTTAATGATTTATTTACGTTCTGGCGTAACGAGTTTGTGAATAATACTAGTATCGGTGTCATGGTTATATAAATGATTGTTGTGTTGCATGTGTTACCAGACTGTTAGAAATTGTACATGCTTTCCACTGGCTGAATAATCTGATATCAAAACACGCACAACACCAATCATGTCAATTATGCAGGAAATCCACTACAGTATATATTACACTCTTACAAGTTACGAGGCGGACTCATTAAGGAGGGTGGATCCCTAGTACAAGTTACGAGGCGGACTCATTAAGGAGGGTGGATCCCTAGTACAAGTTACGAGGCGGACTCATTAAGGAGGGTGGATCCCTAGTACAAGTTACGAGGCGGACTCATTAAGGAGGGTGGATCCCTCTTACAAGTTACGAGGCGGACTCATTAAGGAGGGTGGATCCCTAGTACAAGTTACGAGGCGGACTCATTAAGGAGGGTGATCAGTAGGCGGACTCATTAAGGAGGGTGGATCCCTAGTACAAGTTACGAGGCGGACTCATTAAGGAGGGTGGATCCCTCTTACAAGTTACGAGGCGGACTCATTAAGGAGGGTGGATCCCTAGTACAAGTTACGAGGCGGACTCATTAGAGGGTGGATCCCTAGTACAAGTTACGAGGTGGACTCATTAAGGAGGGTGGATCCCTAGTACAAGTTACGAGGCGGACTCATTAAGGAGGTAGATCCCTAGTACAAGTTACGAGGCGGACTCATTAGGGAGGGTGGATCCCTAGTACAAGTTTACAGGCGGACTCATTAAGGAGGGGTCCCTAGTACAAGTTACGAGGCGGACTCATTAAGGAGGATAGATCCCTCTTACAAGTTACGAGGCGGACTCATTAAGGAGGTGGATCCCTCTTACAAGTTACGAGGCGGACTCATTAGAGGAGGTGGATCCCAGTACAGTTACGAGGCGGACTCATTAAGGAGGGTGGATCCCTAGTACAAGTTACTAGGCGGACTCTTGGGAGGATAGATCACTAGTACATGTTACGAAGCGGACTCATTAAGGAGGATAGATCCCTTTTACAAGTTACGAGGCGGACTCATTAAGGAGGATAGATCCCTAGTACAAGTTACGAGGCGGACTCATTGGGGAGGATAGATCCCTAGTACATGTTACGAAGCGGACTCATTAAGGAGGATAGATCCCTTTTACAAGTTACGAGGCGGACTCATTGGGGAGGATAGATCCCTAGTACATGTTACGAGGCGGACTCATTAAGGAGGATAGATCCCTAGTACATGTTACGAGGCGGACTCATTAAGGAGGATAGATCCCTATTCATTTATTTCCTCTGTTTCTACCAGTGTTTCCCTGTTGGCACAACATGTTATCAATTTCCATACAATTATAATATTAAATTATTGAATCTTAAGACGTCCTATGGTATCTTCACTGTACAACTTGGCTACCATTAATTGAAAATCACAGTAATCATACCGCAACATTTGGCTAGGCAACAACAGTAATAACAAAGGAATCCAACTGGAAGAACCCATATACATTTTGACATTCCGGGATAAATGTATAGCAACCGAAATCGTCCATCATTGACTGAGCTAGAATTTCTCTACACAACAAATATGGGATACACATCCTGCTAGTTCGAAACGATTCCTCCTTCCCGAGATAACTATACAGTAGCAGCTAATGAGGCAGAAATCTCATGACCATTGTCATGAAAGTAGCGGCATTTAATCCCTTTAAACGAGCTTAAAGTAGCGGTGAGAGATTAAGCCTAGGCATTCCCTGCTTTAAGTTAATGTTTTAGTTCTTTTAATTAAGCCGCAATTGCCTTTTTCGTGCGGTAAAACAACAACCTATACATTATATGTAGATTATATGTATCCTGTCAGCAGATACTACTGGTGTTCAGGTTTTTATTAGGCAAATCGGCAAATACAATTGCCTTTAGCCAGTTAATCATAAACGCTGACTATGGCCAAGATACTAGTATATTATACAATGAACATTATATACGCATAAGCATATTAATCTAGCATACATAAAGACTATATATGAATAACACATTTGAATGCATACACAAGAAGCATTGAAGCCAACAAGGGTTTCTTTTCTAAGCATCAAGTCACACATTTTGCAATATTACATAAGGTTTTTTATTTCTAGACGACAGTAATGTCACAAATGTTTGCATATTCGGCCATAAACAGTTTCTGAGGTATTTATTTCTAACAATAGCATATTTCGGACACCATAATAAAAAGTGGTATTCGGATTCAATCACATTGCATGTTTGAACTTTACAAATTGAATCATTTCTATGAACTCCAGAAAATCTACCAAATTCTATTTCTAGGTTATGTGAACATAATCTAAAGCATGTGAATTGTTTTCTTATTATTTGATATAACATCGAGATATTTGTCGTATCAAAAGTGTTGTATTGTCTAAGATACTCTGGTGTTGATACATTCTGAACAGATGCGTTCCATGCTTGTATATATTTGTCACGCAAACGTTGCTTGAGTACTGGAAAATAATTTATCTCTTGATTAAAATTACACCATATATCTCCATAGCCTAGTCTATCTAATAAACGTTTAATAGCTTAGCCCAAACAGTTATCAGAGTTACCATTACGCTCGTCATCGAACGCTCTACACATAGGTGAAGCAGGATTCTTCATTATTTTTAGCAAGTATTTTAAGACCTTTTCTGTGCAGATTATTGATATGGGGAATTTACATAACTCACCAAACACTGCTAAGGTTGGTGTTTGCTGACGAACACCTAAAACATATTTACAAAACTTTATAGGTATTTTATCAATATCATTTATATCATATATGCCCCCAAACATCGGCACTGTAAAGTACAATGGGCGAACTCATGGAATCAAATAAACACAGTTTGGTTTTGGTATCTAAATTGACTCTACAGTAAAGCATTATTGGCTTTCAGTGCCTGATCAGACACAGATTTAGCTACATGTGTCATATTTCCTGTATATATAAAATAGTGCACCCAGATAAACAAAATCATCAACAGCATCTAGTTGTTCTCCATTCACAAAACTGCATAGGCATATGCTTGTTTTCTTTTCTGAAATAAACTTATTTCAGTTTTCTTAACATTTAGTTTCAAACACAACTTTTTTTAATTTATTTTACAACGATTGCGAAGCAAGTTCTAACAACTTATATTAATCACTATTTATTTTACAACGATTGCGAAGCAAGTTCTAACAACTTATATTAATCACTCTCATTGGCACGGATTATAGCGTATATATGGCCATTCGTGTGGGGGGAAACCGGAGTACTCGGAGAAAACCCACATGTCTGATCTGGCGACCACCGTACCATCTCACATACTTCCCGGCCCCAGAATCGAATCCGGATTGCCTTGGTGAGAAGCGAGCGCGCTAACCACTGCGCTAATCTGACTTGATATCGTATCAAGTTCAGCTTGTATACTCTCGGGATTGGTTGTGAACTAAAGCAATATCACAGCAAACAATAGCATATATATGGACAATAGATCAAGATCATGTTCAGTTAAGTTGTTAATATCAATATGTTCTCGAATATCATTGATAAATAATATAAAAAGCGATTGTTTTCATCCTAAGATCGTTGTACATAATCAGCGACCATTTTTGTATGTTTTGATTTCTCACAATTCATGATATTAGTAATTTCAGTCAATGTTTGAGATCATTAATGTTTCAATAGATTCAAGCCTTCTCAGCTATATATCCCATCAATGTTTGAGATAATCCAGCAATTCGTGTTTCAATGGAATCAAGCCTTCTCAGCTTAATATTCATAGTAATCAGCTTGTCAGTGATTGCTTTGATTACAATTCACTGCAGTTTGTTGCGGTGGTACACTTTTGGTGTTAGTGTATGGATTATGGGGGTATGGAGGGGTAATAGTGTCCAGGAATAACGCGGAATCTGTGATAAAAACAGGCACGTCGGAAGGTAATTGTCATTGGGGCCGCGAGCGCGAAAGCGCGAGCCGCATGGTATGGCGGGGGGGGGATTGGGGGTCCTCCCCCCCAAGAAAATTTGGAAAACCAGAACGCCTCAGACGCGATTTCCCGGTACACAGGTCGCTATTTCGCATGTCGCAAGTTGCACAAGTAACCGGTTCAAATGATGTTTTGCAGTAACATTTCATGATTTGGAGAACATTTATATTTGAAAAAACAAAACCAGGCTTTGGGTGGGTTACTTCCATAGTCCCATGCTTAGTGTGTGTATGAGCGTATCGGATGTCGGACGGCGAAATACATTTGTGTGGCACAAATCAAGTGTAAGGATTAATCTCCGCACAACCTCGAGCCATCTTGTCAAAATATTGGGACCGCCTCGGCAAAATAATGGGGCCATGTCTCCCAAATATTGGGGCCGCGACCTGCGGCCCCACTTGCCCCACTTGCCCCACTTGCGACGCCTCTGAAAAAGCTTCTAGGAGATGCTGAATTTGGAGAACATTGATCAGCCATGATATTATTGGATGTACGCTTTTCTGGATGCACACTGGTTGAAATTGGTGATGTTTTTTTTATTTCCCTTCTTCCCACCCATACATCTTTTCAAAGCTTCAAATGTCTAGACAAATAAAACGTTCTATACATACGATGTACATGTATCTCCAAAAAGTTTCAAACACCAACTATATTCATCAAAATCAATAAAACAGATCAACTGCATTGTTTTATTTTCGAATGAGCTTACGTTTGTTAATTTCAAATGCATTGCAGTTTTGTTTGCTCTTGTTCCGAGGTTCAAAGTCAGACGTTGGAATTATGTTCATATTCCATTAATATACGGCCAATATACACCATGTTAATCAGAAGTGAAATTGCAGCAGTTATCTGCGACTTGATAACAACCCGAGACATTCACTTTCATAAGAATGTGCGGAGATCACATTAGTCTTGATGTATCGATTTGATTGCATGTTTTAAAACCATATTGTCTACCTGTCTACATTGCGCGTAATTATATTTGAGAAGAACTATACTGACGCCAAAAGAAACTGTGCACTTGTCTTAGAGGTAAAATATATATTTAGGAGAAAACAGGCAAATTTGGTATCAAAATGTGTGAAATATTGGGTAAATGAGTGCAATGTGTGAAGGATTATTTACTTCACTCATGATAGTAAAATCCATAATTCTAAAATGTGTAACGAAAAAGTAACGCTCAATATAAAAGTGGCACAGTTGTTTTATGGTGTCAGTATATAAATAGGAGATGTCTCCAAATGCATAAATTAGCCGGTCGATCTCCTCACGACGTGCATGTCGTGACCGGTGCACATCCCGCAGCAGCAGCGTAGGATTCTGGGATCTTCTGGTCGTCGATTTTGCGAATAGGAACCAGCGTGTATCCATTGCTATGGCACATCAGGACAGATCCACCGCCTCTTCTAGATATTGTTTCGGGTGCCTCACGATATCTTCGCTGGCGTTTTTGAGCTTTCGATCTTTCTTCTACTTCTACGGCGGATAGACGAGACGGTGGACCTGAGGGAGCGGCAACTGTCGTGGCATCCACGCTCCCTTGAGTGACAATCGACGACCAGATGTCTAACTGTCAGATCCGTATAAATGCTGCTGCGGGGTGACCAACAGTGAGGAGGGTGGCCCTACAAAGGACCACGTACAGACCAGGCCTTGTCACACTGGCACGGAAAGAAGTAGCCACCTGAGGATGTCTTCATAAGCTTCACAGAAGAAGAATCGTCAGAGAATACACGGAATAAGGTTGAATTTACAAATAATAAGGATTATTCTCTCAACCAATCAGAGTGTTATTGCACGTGTGTACATTTTGAAGACGAAACTTATGAGACGACTGTATTACACTGAATAAATGCATATAGTTGGACAATAACAAGTTGCTTTGATTAAACGAAAACGGCAGCAGCTTTATGAAATCCTATAAAACGATGCCGTACAATGAATACTGCAATCATTAAATACTAGTGGCTTCCTGTGGAGTATTATGTCCAATTGCACTGTCATAACCGTTGCATCATAGCATCTGATGGTACATTATCTGAAGACTGTAAATCCTTTGGATTATAAATGAACAACTGTTTTCTTATATGAAGCTAAGGCTCTAGACAAAACACGTCTTAAAATGTAACCATTTATACAGCTCCTAATACCAGTTTATTGTCATATTACGTCAATACAAAATGCATAATAATGCTTTACAAATCTAAGGTCATTTGTAATGTTTTATATAGACACACTCTCGTGTTTTGGTACACACAAAACGAACCTATGTCTATTCATAGCCTCCCAAAACGATCATAAATATTTAGCCCGACCCTATACATGCCAAGCTGTAGAAAAACAACATTTTAAGCTTATATATAGATAGGATTAATAATTTAATACCATATTGTATTAAACGAGTTTTGGATGTTTGCTATTGAGCGAGCCTTTTTATCACACTACCACAGTAACAACAAACATAACTATAACATTAGGGGGTGCTGGTCAAAACGTACCCAAGTCAAAACGTACCTGGGTGGGTACATGTTGACTTCTACTTGGGTACGTTTCGACTTGTACTTGGGTACGTTTTGACTTATACCCAGAGTACGTTTTGACTTTTTTGGGTACGTTTTGACTTGGGTACGTTTTGACTGGAACTCACATTATGCTGCATTCGTGCTCCGCAGTATATAGTCTCTGATAATCGAACAACTTCACGCAAATAATCAACATAATATTTGTAATCACTGTATTCTGTTAGTGCATATTTAGCATGTTATATTCTTTTGAATATTTTCAACAAAATAAAGTGTGGAACACAAACAACATGTATATGTCGAATGTGTATTGCAAGCTGTCAATGTCATGCCGTGACCAATCCGAATCCTTCCATGTGTTATTAAACGTGTGGACATATAATAATTTATGTCATGACTGTATTACACTGAATACAAGCACGGTTATGTGCTACATGTGCATTCAAGAATTGTTATTCTATGTACTATACACATTATAAATAGGAGTTATGACTTACGCTATACATTGACTACAAAAATTAGAAAAATGGTTTGACTATGTACACAAGTGTCGACGTCTTAAAACGTATATTGTTGGCAGACCATTCAGCACTAATTATAAAGTAGAGTTGTGTTCTCGTATTGTGGTATAGGATAGCGAAAACGATCAATATTGGACTGTGTGGGGTGCGTAGAGCCGCAGACAGTACCAATATTTTACATATTGGATCCGTTCGAGGCTTATATCGTAGTTACTTAAAACACACACTTATATAACAAGATCCTATTAATTAAAAGTGTTAACTTCGTACAGTCACGCGTAGGATTTAATATAATACTCTGGCCTTTTGACAGCAGTCCACTATTATTAATAATGGAGGACTGCAAGTACAAATGTATGACGTCACGACAGTCAACGTGTGACACTGTTTAATTCTGGTTATCGCATTATAGCATTGTTCCAGCCAATTAATATCTGCTCAAGTAATTAAATAAATGTTCAATTACTTGGAACACTGTGTTTACATTACAGGCAATTACGATTAAATTTGTCCATTTTCCCATCTCTGCGTGAGTAAAATAGGCCTACGAATGTTTTGTGGTAATTTTTAATAATTTTACTTTAATAAATGATCACTTTTATAACAGAACGCGAAATCCGGCCACATAACCCTAACTACAGGAAAAACAAAGTACCTGGTGCCCCTGCTGGTGGCAAACAAAATGATCAGATTGGCTCATGTCCATTTGTGCAAACGGCGGTAAAGGTAAAGGGACGTCACTTTTATAGTTAGTACTATAGCGAAAGAATTATTTCAACTTTAGACTTAATTTTAATTTAATAATATTTTATTGCAGCTTTTTCAATGAGGAATACAATTTACAAGTGCATATTACAATCACATTACTGTCACATTTCTAACATTCATAAATCCTGACCTGATAATCTCCATATACATATTCATGACATGTTCAAAGTGCAAAAGGATTGGGCTACACGTTTTGAAAACATTAGCAACAACCCTTTCCAAAAGGTCAGTTTTGTTATCAATTTGTTCCGATGTATGTAGTACTAATATTAGTAAGTTTTTCAAGAAAATTATTGTTTAGATTGAATAAGAACAAATAACGGGATAGGCTACGTTTAACAGAATACTAAAAATGAAGAAGAATTTAAAAAAGGGTTTATAGCTGCCATTTAGACTAATGGTTCTCGATATCTCAATCTTCTTCTACTGCACATCATTTTCTGGTTATTATGGGAAGGTCATTCTGTTGTGGCGGAGAGTAGACCACCCGCATTTACTGGGTAAGAACCAGTACTCAACTCTCCAACCTCAGTAAGCGACTAACAACGTTCTTACATATCACCATTTATCACGTGTCAATGATAGGGAGTGGACCTGCAGCCCTGATGCTAAATGTGAAAGGCGAGTTCTAACGAAGTGCGTTAGACCACTCAGCAACGGAAGCTTATTGATGTATTTCATCGACATGCATGCGATACAAGAGGCAATTCAAGACATGAATGCGATACAAGAGGCAATTCAAGACATGAATGCGATACAAGAGGAAATTCAAGACATGAATGCGATACAAGAGGCAATTCAAGACATGAATGCGATACAAAGAAGCAATTCAAGACATGAATGCGATACAAGAGACAATTCAAGACATGAATGCGATACAAAGAGGCAATTCAAGACATGATTGCGATACAAAGAGGCAATTCAAGACATGAATGCGATACAAAGAAGCAATTCAAGACATGAATGCGATACAAGAGGCAATTCAAGACATGAATGCGATACAAGCTCCAAGTACATGTATGTCGTTATGTCAAAAGTGCTATTATGTCTTCCGTCTATATAGCAATTGTGGTGGTGGGTGAACGATCCCTGCAGACGTCTTTGTATGTAAGCGTGGCAAGGGTGTATATGCACATTATGCAAGCCACACACAGGTGTAGATGCACAGCATGCAAACCCCACAGGAGTGTAGATACACCAATGTAGACATGGCAGGGGTATATATGTACCATATGCAAACCAAACAGGTGTGTAGATGCACAGAATGGAAGCCAAACACGGGTGTAGATACCGTATGCAAGACCCACAGGAGTGTAGATGCACAGTATGCAAGCCAAACACAGGTGTAGAGACACTGTATGCAAACCCAACAGGGGTGTAGATGCGCAGTATGCAAGCCCCACATGGGTGTAGATGCACCATATGCAAACCCAACAGGGGTGTAGATGCACAGTATGCAAACCAAACACAGGTGTAGTGACACCGTATGCAAACCCAACAGGGGTGTAGATGCACAGTATGCAAGCCCCACAGGAGTGTAGATACGCCGTATGTAAACATGGCATGGGTGTAGATGCACCATATGCAAACCCAACAGGGGTGTAGATGCACAGTATGCAAGCCCCACAGGAGTGTAGTGACACCGTATGCAAATCCAACAGGGGTGTAGATGCACAGTATGCAAGCCCCACAGGAGTGTAGATACGCCGTATGTAAACATGGCAGGGGTGTAGATGCACCATATGCAAACCCAACAGGGGTGTAGATGCACAGTATGCAAGCCCCACAGGAGTGTAGATACACCAATGTAAACACAACTGGGGTGTAGATGCACAGTATGCAAGCCCCACATGGGTGTAGATGCACCATATGCAAACACAACATGGGTGTAGATGCACAGTATGCAAGCCCCACAGGAGTGTGGATACACTGTATGTAAACATGGCAGGGGTGTAGATGCACCATATGCAAACAAAACAGAGGTGTAGAAGCACCCTATAAAAGCCCCACAGGGGTGTAGATGCACCGTATGTAAGCACAGCAGGCGAGTAGATGCACAATATGTAAGCGTGGCATGGTGTAGATGTACCGCATACAAACCCAGCAGGATTATAGATGCACTGTATTAAAGCGAGGCAGGGGTGTAGATGTACCGATTACAAATCCCAGCAGCGATGTAGATGCACCGTATATAAGCCAGCAGGGGTGTAGATGCACCGAATACAAGCCCCAACAGAGGTGTAGATGCACCGAATACAATCCCAAGCAGGGGTGTAGATGCACCATATATATTAGCCAGGCATAAGAGTAGATACACTGTATACAAGCCCAATAGGGGAGTAGATACACTGTATACAAGCCCAGCAGGGGTGTAGATGCACCGCATACAAGCCCAGCAGGGGTGTAGATGCACCATATATTAGCCAGGCATAAGAGTAGATACACTGTATACAAGTCCAGCAGGGGTGTAGATGCACCGCATCCAAGCCCAGCAGGGGTGTAGATACACTGTATACAAGCCCAGCAGGGGTGTAGATGCACCGCATCCAAGCCCAGCAGGGGTGTAGATACACCGCATACAAGCCCAGCAGGGGTGTAGATGCACCGCATCCAAGCCCAGCAGGGGTGTAGATGCACCGCATACAAGCCCAGCAGGGGTGTAGATACACTGTATACAAGCCCAGCAGGGGTGTAGATGCACCGCATACAAGCCCAGCAGGGGTGTAGATGCACCGCATCCAAGCCCAGCAGGGGTGTAGATGCACCGCATACAAGCCCAGCAGGGGTGTAGATGCACCGCATACAAGCCCAGCAGGGGTGTAGATGCACCGCATACAAGCCTAGCAGGGGTGTAGATACACTGTATACAAGCCCAGCAGGGGTGTAGATGCACCTCATACAAGCCCAGCAGGGGTGTAGATACATAACACATCTACCTATTGATAGTACTAAACAGAATCATATATCATTAATGACTATAGATACACAATGGGCGTATGTTTTTATCGGGATTAAAGAAATCACAAGGTGACAAATGTTTTTTTTAAATATAATATCGATCTATCTCTTTTGTGATCATTAATATATATAACAAATTAACAATATAATGCTGATGTTGTATGTAAATATTTTATATTTCGGGTTTTACGCCTGCATCAGCACCATTTTGGGCTATATCGCCGGCGGGCAGTTTACCTAACAACACCTTTCCTTGGCAGGCTCCAGCGGATAACCAGTACGTGTGTGCACCAACCTTCATAAGAAACTGCCAACTTTTTCATATAAATGAGACACGGCCTGAGCGGGGCTCGAACCCGTGACCATCAGTGATGATAGGTTACAGTGGTATACAAGTCAGCGACCTCAACCGCTCGACCACGGAGGCGGACAAATATCTCTTTTGTAATCATTAATATATATAACAATGCTGATGACGTATTTCTTAAATATACAATGCTAATAACAAAGGACATTACGAATTTCATCAACATTTCATCTGGCAAGATTCCACTTTCCTTCTCGTTGAGTTTTGTAAATTCATTGCAGTCTGCATTCAATTAATTAATCTGTTTCAACACAATAAATCTTTGTGGAAGTCGTGATAGCGCAGTGGATGCGTGTTCGCTTCAGGTGCGAAAGGTCCGGAGTTCGAGCCCCGCTGAAGCCGTTACGATTGTGCCCTTAGGCAAGGCATTTAAATTCCACGTTGCCTCTTCTCTCCCTCGTGGCGATGGATTCCATCAGGAATGAGGTCTAGAGAGTGATTAATATAAGTTGTAAGAACTTGTTTCGCAATCGAGCTAATACATTTTGTATAATCTAACACAAATCTCCACACATGGTAACCATACAAGCAAGTTGCTTTCTCCTCAATCCTATGTGTATAGACATATTACTTATACTTGACTATTTGTTTTGTCCAAAGAAATAAATATTGCTTAATCTATGTTATATTTCGGGTTTTACGCCTGCATCAGCACCATTTTGGGCTATATCGCCGGCAGGCAGTTTACCTAACAACACCTTTCCTGGGCAGGCTCCAGCGGTTAACCAGTACTTGGGTGCACCAACCTCCGTAAGAAACTGCCAACTTTTTCATATAAATGAGACACGGCTTGAACGGGGCTCGAACCCGTGACCATAGGTGATGATAGGTTACAGCGGTATACAAGTCAGCGACCTTAACCACTCGACCACGGAGGCGGACTTGATACAGGAGAGATAATTGCGTTTAATTGAAATTATTATATACTAAAATCCAAATTGTGTAAGGATATTACCGGGTAATTGCTTGGAAATATTTACCTTCAAAAGTAGAAATTTAAACTCATTTACTTGGATCATACCAAATTGCTGCAAAAACAGATATTTTGCAGGAAACATTTCCCACGTGTTTATATTATGTGTTTCCCATTCATTTTATAGGTAGACATGCTGATTCTCATCTGTAACAAAATACTGACAAGGCAAATATAACATAGCATGTTTGTCAATATAATTTTGTATTAAAGCATTTAAACAGAGACAAAATGGTTTATAGCATATTTAAATGAGTAAAAATATGTATGTTTGTAAATAATAATAATTTTTTTAAAATTTTTTTAGTGAAGTTCTGCAGCACTTAATTTCCCAAATTTTTGTTAATGTTTATAATATTCACTCTCACTGTACATATTCACAAAATTGAATAAAGTTCTGACTGTCCGATTAGCGCAGTGGTTAGCACACTCGCTTCTCACCAATGCAACCCGCAATGCCAATGGGATCGAACCCAGGTTGCATTGGTAAGAAACGTGCGCGCTAACCACTGCGTTAATCGGGCAGCATTACTTTTCTAAGCACTGCAATCGATTACAATTACTTTTCTAAGCACTGTAATCGATTACAATTACTTTTCTAAGCAATATAATAATTTACAATTATTTTTCTAAGCAATGTAATAGATTACAATTATTGTTCTAAGCAATGTAATCTATTACAATTATTTTTCTAAGCACTGTAATCTATTACAATTACTTTTCTAAGCACTGTAATCGATTACAATTACTTTTCTAAGCACTGCAATCGATTACAATTACTTTTCTAAGCACTGCAATCGATTACAATTACTTTTCTAAGTACTGTAATCGATTACAATTACTTCTTTCTAAGCACTGCAATCGATTACAATTACTTTTCTAAGCACTGTAATCGATTACAATTACTTCTTTCTAAGCACTGCAATAGATTACAATTACTTCTTTCTAAGCACTGCAATCAATTACAATTACTTTTCTAAAAACTGTAATATATTACAATTACTTTTCTAAGCACTGTAATCGATTACAATTACTTCTTTCTAAGCACTGCAATCGATTACAATTACTTTTCTAAACACTGTAATCTATTACAATTACTTTTCTAAGCACTGTAATTGATTACAATTACTTCTTTCTAAGCACTGCAATCGATTACAATTACTTTTCTAAACACTGTAATCTATAATCTATTACAATTACTTTTCTAAGCACTGCAATCGATTACAATTACTTTTCTAAGCACTGTAATCGATTACAATTACTTTTCTAAGCAATATAATAATTTACAATTATTTTTCTAAGCAATGTAATAGATTATAATTACTTCTTTCTAAGCACTGCAATCGATTACAATTACTTTTCTAAGCACTGTAATCTATTACAATTACTTTTCTAAGCACTGTAATCTATTACAATTACTTTTCTAAGCACTGCAATCGATTACAATTACTTCTAAGCACTGCAATCGATTACAATTACTTTTCTAAGCACTGTAATGGATTACAATTACTTCTTTCTAAGCACTGCAATCGATTACAATTACATTTCTAAGCAAGGCAATCGATTACAATTACTTTTCTAAGCACTGTAATCGAGTACAATTACTTCTTTCTAAGCACTGCAATCGATTACAATTACTTCTTTCTAAGCACTGCAATATATTACAATTACTTCTTTCTAAGCACTGCAATCGATTACAATTACTTCTTTCTAAGCACTGCAATCGATTACAATTACTTCTTTCTAAGCACTGCAATCGATTACAATTACTTTTCTAAACACTGTAATCTATTACAATTACTTTTCTAAGCACTGTAATCGATTACAATTACTTCTTTCTAAGCACTGCAATCGATTACAATTACTTTTCTAAACACTGTAATCTATAATCTATTACAATTACTTTTCTAAGCACTGCAATCGATTACAATTACTTTTCTAAGCACTGTAATCGATTACAATTACTTTTCTAAGCACTGCAATCTATTACAATTACTTCTTTCTAAGCACTGCAATAGATTACAATTACTTTTCTAAGCACTGCAATCGATTACAATTACTTTTCTAAGTACTGCAATAGATTACAATTACTTTTCTAAGCACTGCAATAGATTACAATTATTTTTCTAAGGAATGTAATCGATTACAATTACTTTTCTAAGCACTGTAATCGATTACAATTACTTTTCTAAGTACTGTAATCGATTACAATTACTTTTCTAAGCACTGCAATCGATTACAATTACTTTTCTAAGCAATGTAATCGATTACAATTACTTTTCTAAGCACTGCAATCGATTACAATTACTTTTCTAAGCACTGCAATCGATTACAATTACTTCTTTCTAAGCACTGCAATCGATTACAATTACTTTTCTAAGCACTGTAATCGATTACAATTACTTCTTTCTAAGCACTGCAATCGATTACAATTACTTTTCTAAGCACTGTAATCGATTACAATTACTTTTCTAAGTACTGTAATCGATTACAATTACTTTTCTAAGCAATGTAATCAATTACAATTACTTCGTTCTAAGCAATGTAATCAATTACAATTACTTTTCTAAGCACTGTAATCGATTACAATTACTTTTCTAAGTACTGTAATCGATTACAATTACTTTTCTAAGCACTGCAATCGATTACAATTACTTTTCTAAGCAATGTAATCGATTACAATTACTTTTCTAAGCACTGCAATCGATTACAATTACTTTTCTAAGCACTGCAATCGATTACAATTACTTCTTTCTAAGCACTGCAATCGATTACAATTACTTTTCTAAGCACTGTAATCGATTACAATTACTTCTTTCTAAGCACTGCAATCGATTACAATTACTTTTCTAAGCACTGTAATCGATTACAATTACTTTTCTAAGTACTGTAATCGATTACAATTACTTTTCTAAGCAATGTAATCAATTACAATTACTTCGTTCTAAGCAATGTAATCAATTACAATTACTTTTCTAAGCACTGTAATCGATTACAATTACTTCTTTCTAAGCACTGTAATCGATTACAATTACTTATCTAAGCACTGTAATCGATTACAATTACTTTTCTAAGCAATGTAATCAATTACAATTACTTCTTTCTAAGCAATGTAATCAATTACAATTACTTTTCTAAGCACTGTAATCGATTACAATTACTTTTCTAAGCACTGCAATCGATTACAATTACTTTAGTATATCAAAAACATTAGTTACTTAACTGATAAGTGATTGTCAAAATCAAAAGTTAAAAATATTCAACTACCATTAGCAGAAGAATATTGAATTGTCCTATAGGATGAAATTTGACCCAACCAGAAACTCCCGATAGTTTGAGCAAGCTTCTGCATGAAGGTTAGCTTTTATAATGTTTATATAATATAAACATGGGATATTTGTTCTGTTTATTGCAGGTTAAAATAGAAGGTTTTGTTTATTAATTAAGACAAAAAGAACAATTCCACGGTTTCATGTGTACTGCCGATCGTCGTTTTTCAGCGTTAGAGTCCCGATAATATGAGCAAACAGGATACTTTTCTAAGCACTGTAATCGATTACAATTACTTCTTTCTAAGCACTGTAATCGATTACAATTACTTTTCTAAGCACTGTAATCGATTACAATTACTTTTCTAAGCACTGTAATCGATTACAATTACTTTTCTAAGCACTGTAATCGATTACAATTACTTTTCTAAGCACTGTAATCGATTACAATTACTTTTCTAAGCACTGTAATCGATTACAATTACTTTTCTAAGCACTGTAATCGATTACAATTACTTTTCTAAGTACTGTAATCGATTACAATTACTTTTCTAAGCACTGTAATCGATTACAATTACTTTTCTAAGCACTGTAATCGATTACAATTACTTTTCTAAGCACTGTAATCGATTACAATTACTTTTCTAAGCACTGTTATCGATTACAATTACTTTTCTAAGCATTATAATCGATTACAATTACTTTTCTAAGCAATGTAATCAATTACAATTACTTTTCTAAGCACTGTAATCGATTACAATTACTTTTCTAAGCAATGTAATCAATTACAATTACTTTTCTAAGCACTGTAATCGATTACAATTACTTTTCTAAGCACTGTAATCGATTACAATTACAAAGTAATCATGATTGTTTTACGATTACAATTCATACAATAATGTACTGTACATGTTAAATAGTTCATACAAATTTATTTTAGCTCGATTGCGAAACAAGTTCTTTCAACTTATATAAATCACTCTCGAGATTCTGATGGAATCCATCGCCACGAGGGAGAGAGGAGGCAACGTGGAATTTAAATGCCTTGCCTAAGGGCACAATCGTAACAAATATAAGTTGTAATAACTTGTTTCGCAATCGAGCTAAAATAAATTTGTATAAATTCCAACGAGTCATTAAAATAAGCTTGTTTCGCAATCATAAAATAAATACCACAAAAATAAATGAATACCTTTTAGTGCAAATGAATTTCAAGCAAATGAAATTAGGTTTGTTATATATTATGACAATGTCATATGCATCGTTTATATATTTATATTTCGGGTTTTACGCCTGCATCAGCACCATTTCGGGCTATATCGCCGGCGGGCAGTTTACCTAACAACACCTTTCCTGGGCAGGCTCCAGCGGTTAACCAGTACTTGGGTGCACCAACCTCCGTAAGAAACTGCCAACTTTTTCATATAAATGAGACACGGCCTGAGCGGGGCTCGAACCCGTGACCATCAGTGATGATAGGTTACAGTGGTATACAAGTCAGCGACCTTAACCACTCGACCACGGAGGCGGACTATATGCATCGTTAAAGGTGATAATAACTCCAAAAATATTGCACAAACATATTTGGAAAACCATCCAAAAATATATACATAAATAATTAAATACTATAATATATAAAAAAATATATGCACCTAAATCATTATCTATTATCTCTAACATTGAATATTTCATCGTCGTCATTGTCATCGCTAATATTTGCCGAGCCGTCGTGAGCTAACATTTCCATCTCTTCTATGCGCTCTATCTTTTTACCCGTGGAAGCTTCTCGATCTGCAAGGTAGAAAATCACGGTATCGGAAAATCTTTCAAATTCTTTCAATGTGTTCCGTATTTTTATGTGTGTTGTATGTAGCAATGAACAAGCTATTTGTGTGAAATTTTTGGTCTGGAGAAAACACATTTTCCGGGGGGGGGGGGAATGCACTGTGATAGAGAACACTGTACATGTGTGTGTTTTACGTTTATTTATCATCGCTACCGGTTGCCCATATGAAGAGATTAGTCATTTTAGATTTTGGAGGATAGTGCAATGATATAGACAGAGATCAATTCCAGAGTCTCATCTGGTTCTTTTACTTGCACGGTGTAAAGCACTGACACGAGACCTCGGTTTAACGTCCCATCTGAAAGACTGTTAATTTTATTAGGGTCAGACGGGGGATCGTACACTGTACACATTTTGAGACATAACTTTAATCATGCTGCAATAAATCATACAATATATTTCTGGAAGTCGTGATAGCGCAGTAGTAGTGCATTCGCTTCAGGTGTGAAAGGCCCTGAGTTTGAGCCTTGCTGGAGCCGTTATGATTGTGCCTTTAGGGAAGGCATTTAAATTCCATGTTGCCTCTTCTCTCTCCCTCGTGGTGATGGATTCCATGAGGGGAATGAGGTCTCGAGAGTGATTAATATAAGTTGTAAGAACTTGTTTCGCAATCGAGCTATAATAAATTATATTAAATAAGGAAGACATTTGTACAAAATTATTCTAACACACTGCATGTGCTTAAAAATATATGAAGCCAACAGGAATTGTGACAGTTAGACGATGAACTCCAACTTCGACAATGAACTGACATACAATTGAACTGACATACAAATGAACTAACATACAATTAAACTGACATACAATTGAACTGACATGCAAATGAGCTGACATACAATTGAACTGACATACAAATGAACTGACATACAAATGAACTGACATACAAATGAACTGACATACAAATGATCTGACATACAATTGAACTGACCTACACATGAACTGACATGCAATTTAACTGACATACAATTGAACTGACACACAAATGAACTGACCAACAATTGAACTGACATGCAATTGAACTGACATACAAATGAACTGACATACAAATGAACTGACCTACAATTGAACTGACATACAATCAAACTGACATACAAATGAACTGACCTACAATTGAACTGACATACAATTGAACTGACATACAAATGAACTGACCTACAATTGAACTGACATACAATTGAACTGACATACAAATGAACTGACATACAATTGAACTGACATGCAATTGAACGGACATTCAAATGAACGGACATAGCTGAAAGTTACATCTTGCACATCATTAAAAACATTTCTGTCAAGTTCTTTGATGATGATATCGTATGTGTAAAATGTATTATGTGTAAAATGTATTATGTGTATAAAATGTATTATGTGTAAAATGTATTATGTCTATTACTTCTGACTTTGTGAAATAAACGCACTTGCCTAAAAGTTGCTCTCCGATATGGAGAATATTGATAACCAATGTTATTTCAATTCTTCATAATGGTTAGAAAGCAGATTATGAGATAAAGAGCGGACATAAAATATTGTGCGGATGACCGAGAGCTGTATTGCGCAATATTTCCTCGCTATGGTTAACATATTTGCCAAGTCATTTCGAAACCCAGCATGCAGATTAAGAGACGTGGGTTTTCTCCGGATACGCCAGTTTCCTCCCACAAAAATGACCACATATACGCTTTCATCGGCATCAACGAAACTGATAAGTTGTTAAAGCTTGTTTCGCAATCGTTGTAAACTACATCAAACATATCCTCTTTAACCCTTTCCCTCATAGAAGCACCTCTTGACGCCATTACCAATACGACATACATTAACCCTTTCCCTCATAGAAGCACCTCTTGACGCCATTACCAATACGACATACATTAACCCTTTCCCTCATAGAAGCACCTCTTGACGCCATTACCAATACGACATACATTAACCCTTTCCCGCATAGAAGCACCTCTTGATGCCATTACCAATACGACATGCATTGACAATGTAGTAGCCAAACCAATGTTCATAATAAAGGCCAGAATCTTGTGTAGTCCCAGTAATATCTATGGAGGTGGGATAGATAGGGCAACAACTTATCTACTGCATGATAGCTAAATGGCTGTCGTTTGTATGGAGATATAATAGTATAATAACCTAAGTCTCTATGAAGGAAAGGGTTAACTTACTATGAACAGCTTTTAGTATGACATGCAGAGCTATCCCAGCCAAACAAGCCGCCAGTCCTATACCATTAACCACATTCATCTTGTCATGATTAAATATATGGGCCAGGTACAAGGTACACAACTCCTGTAAATAGAAATATATTTGCATGATAACATTAACAATTTCACAGAGTGAACCAATATATAGATATTTCAGATGACGTCCCAAGCAATCTGGCTTATTGTTGTCCACGGCTTGTGACCGTATCAAACAATGTTATATTTATATTTCGGGTTTTACGCCTGCATCAGCACCATGTTGGGCTATATCGCCGGCGGGCAGTTTACATAACAATACCTTTCCTGGGCAGGCTCCAGCGGTTTACCAGTACTTGGGTGCACCAACCTCCGTAAGAAACTGCCAACTTTTTCATATAAATGAGACACGGCCTGAGCGGGGCTCGAACCCGTGACCATCAGTGATGATAGGTTACAGTGGTATACAAATCAGCGACAGTAACGGCTCGACCACGGAGGCGGACTTCCGTATCAAACCAGCAAACATAATATGAGACTAGAAAACACAGCGTATCAACCTGGGTGGTAGACAGTATCGTGGTAGGCAAATAACCTGGGTGGTAGACAGTATCGTGGTAGACAAATAACCTGGGTGGTAGACAGTATTGTGGTAGGCAAATAACCTGGGTGGTAGACAGTATCGTGGTAGGCAAATAACCTGGGTGGTAGACATTATTGTGTTAGGCAAATAACATGGGTGATAGACAGTATTGTGGTAGGCAAATAACATGGGTGATAGACAGTATTGTGGTAGGCAAATAACGTGGTGGTGGACAGTATTGTGGTAGGCAAATAACATGGGTGATAGACAGTATTGTGGTAGGCAAATAACCTGGGTGATACTGTATTGTGGTAGGCAAATAACCTGGTGGTAGACAGTATCGTGGTAGGCAAATAATCTGGGTGGTAGACAGTATTGTGGTAGGCAAATAACCTGGGTGGTAGACAGTATCGTGGTAGGATAACCTGGGTGGTAGACAGTATTGTGGTAGGCAAATAACCTGGGTGGTAGACAGTATTACGGTAGGCAAATAACATGGGTGGTAGACAGTATCGTGGTAGGCAAATAACCTGGGTGGTAAACATTATCGTGGTAGGCAAATAAACTGGGTGGTAGACAGTATTGTGGTAGGCTAATAACCTGGGTGGTAGACAGTATTGTGGTAGGCAAATAACCTGGGTGGTAGACAGTATCGTGGTAGGCAAATAACCTGGGTGGTAGACAGTAGTGTGGTATGCAAATAACCTGGGTGGTAGACAGTATCGTGGTAGGCAAATAACCTGGGTGGTAGACAGTATTGTGGTAGACAAATAACCTGGGTGGTAGACAGTATTGTGGTAGGCAAATAACCTGGGTGGTAGACAGTATTGTGGTAGGCAAATAACCTGGGTGGTAGACAGTATCGTGGTAGGCAAATAACCTGGGTGGTAGACAGTATTGTGGTAGGCAAATAACCTGGGTGGTAGACAGTATCGTGGTAGGCAAATAACCTGGGTGGTAGACAGTATTGTGGTAGGCAAATAACCTGGGTGGTAGACAGTATTGTGGTAGGCAAATAACCTGGGTGGTAGACAGTATCGTGGTAGGCAAATAACCTCGGTGGTAGACAGTATTGTGGTAGACAAATAACCTGGGTGGTAGACAGTATTGTGGTAGGCAAATAACCTGGGTGGTAGACAGTTTCGTGGTATGCAAATAACCTGGGTGGTAGACTGTATCGTGGTAGGCTATCAACCTGGGTGCTAGACAGTATTGTGGTAGGCTATCAACCTGGGTGCTAGACAGTATTGTGGTAGGCTATCAACCTGGGTGCTAGACAGTATTGTGGTAGGCAAATAACCTGGGTGCTAGACAGTAATGTGGTAGGCAAATAACCTGGGTGCTAGACAGTATTGTGGTAGGCTATCAACCTGGGTGGTAGACAGTATTGTGGTAGGCAAATAACCTGTGTGGTAGACAGTATTGTGGTAGGCAAATAACCTGTGTGGTAGACAGTATTGTGGTAGGCAAATAACCTGGGTGGTGGACAGTATTGTGGTAGGCAAATAACCTGGGTGCTAGACAGTATTGTGGTAGGCTATCAACCTGGGTGCTAGACAGTATTGTGGTAGGCAACTAACCTGGGTGCTAGACAGTATTGTGGTAGGCAAATAACCTGGGTGGTAGACAGTATCGTGGTAGGCAAATAACCTGGGTGCTAGACAGTATTGTGGTAGGCAAATAACCTGGGTGCTAGACAGTATTGTGGTAGGCAAATAACCTGGGTGCTAGAGAGTATCGTGGTAGGCAAATAACCTGGGTGGTACAGTATTGTGGTAGGCAAATAACCTGGGTGCTAGACAGTATTGTGGTAGGCAAATAACCTGGGTGGTAGACAGTATTGTGGTAGGCTATCAACCTGGGTGGTAGACAGTATTGGGGTAGACAAATAACCTGGGTGGTAGACAGTATTGTGGTAGGCTATCAACCTGGGTGGTAGACAGTATTGTGGTAGAAAAATAACCTGGGTGGTAGACAGTATTATGGTAGGCAAATAACCTGGGTGCTAGACAGTATCGTGGTAGGCAAATAACCTGGGTGCTAGACAGTATTGTGGTAGGCAAATAACCTGGGTGCTAGACCGTATTGTGGTAGGCAAATAACCTGGGTGCTAGACAGTATTGTGGTAGGCAAATAACCTGGGTGCTAGACAGTATTGTGGTAGGCAAATAACCTGGGTGCTAGACAGTAGTGTGGTAGGCAAATAACCTGGGTGCTAGACAGTATTGTGGTAGGCAAATAACCTGGGTGCTAAGACAGTATTGTGGTAGGCAAATAACCTGGGTGCTAGACAGTATTGTGGTAGGCAAATAACCTGGGTGCTAGACAGTATTGTGGTAGGCAAATAACCTGGGTGCTAGACAGTATTGTGGTAGGCAAATAACCTGGGTGCTAGACAGTATTGTGGTAGGCAAATAACCTGGGTGCTAGACAGTATTGTGGTAGGCAAATAACCTGGGTGCTAGACAATATTGTGGTAGGCAAATAACCTGGGTGCTAGACAATATTGTGGTAGGCAAATAACGGCAAAAAATAGACTAAAATTCATATCTAAGTAATAAATAAAGTTTATCATATTTTCAATCTTTTTGGCCAGTGTGATTCATCAACATTGATAAAATATAGAGCTTCAGTTGTTTGTCTTAGTTTATACAAATATATTTTAGCTCGATTGAGAAACAAATTATTTCAACTTATATTAATCACTCTCGAGACCTCATTCCTGTGGAATCCATCGCCACGAGGGAGAGAGAAGAGGCAACGTGGAATTTAAATGCCTTGCCTAAGGGCACAATCGTAACTGCTCCAGCGGGGCTCGAACTCCGGACCGTTCGCACCTGAAGCGAACGCACATCCACTGCGCTATCACGACTTCCACAAGTTGTTTGTCTTCACTTTATAAAAAGATTTCTCCACGTTTTACTCACGTGAGGGTGTTAGGTCACGTGACTGAAATTCAATGTATTAGGTCAATCAAATAAATCTCATTTCGAGATTAAAAAAAAACATATTTACAACTTTTTAAAATATTTGCTGAACATTTAAATTTTAATCAAAAGTCATTGTGTTGTACAGTATATATCTCTTATCTATTCCTCGTATATGAGTGTCCTTTCCCAATTGCTGCTGTGTACAATTTCCATTCTAACTGACAATTTCTACCCTAGGTCACACCTTACACCTTACGTTAAATATGCCCGATATAGACAATGTCAAGCTAAATGTCTGAGAGAACAGTAGAATATTATACCTTACCTTAAATATGCCCGATATAGACAATGTGAAGCTAGATGTCTAGACAGCAGTAGAATAGTATACCTTACTTTAAATATGCCCGATATAGACAATGTGAAGCTAGATGTCTAGACAGCAGTAGAATAGTATACCTTACTTTAAATATGCCCGATATAGACAATGTGAAGCTAGATGTCTGAGAGAACAGTAGAATATTATACCTTACCTTAAATATGCCCGGTATAGACAATGTGAAGCTAGATGTCTGAGAGAACAGTAGAATATTATACCTTACCTTAAATATGCCCGATATAGACAATGTGAAGCTAGATGTCTAGACAGCAGTAGAATAGTATACCTTACTTTAAATATGCCCGATATAGACAATGTGAAGCTAGATGTCTAGACAGCAGTAGAATAGTATACCTTACTTTAAATATGCCTGATATAGACAATGTGAAGCTAGATGTCTGGATAGCATATTATACCTTACCTTAAATATGCCTGATATAGACAATGTGAAGCTAGATGTCTGGATAGCATATTATACCTTACCTTAAATATGCCTGATATAGACAATGTGAAGCTAGATGTCTGGATAGCATATTATACCTTACCTTAAATATGCCCGATATAGACAATGTCAAGCTAGATGTCAGAGACAGCAGTAGAAATTCACTGAACTCTAACAGGAAAGCCATACATGCTCCGAACAGCACATACCCAAGATTACGGAATAACACGCTATATTCCGAAAACCGGAAAAACTGGTCCGTGGTTGCCAGAGGAATGCCTGGAAAATGAACAGACAGATTCATCTCTATAGTGAGCATGGCATGGACAATAATTTATTCTTTAATATTTCAGAATATAAATATATACAGTGCAAGGTATCCTATAACTGAATATTTCGATTCCAAGAAAAATTAATTCTTGACTAAATATAAATAACCTAAATACGTAAAATCTCATCTCATATGATGAGATTTTATTTACTTATATAAGCCGCCCATCCCAGAACAATACTCAGAGGGGTGGGTACCAGTCCTGTGCTCTGACACATGAAGTGTGAGCCTTTACAGGTTCATGTACAAATGAACAAATCTGTGCTGCTTGATGTCTGACCGACGGAGTTGCTGCCTTGTCGCCATGCCCGACCAAGACAGACAGACAGACAGACAATGCAGGGGTGCAGTGCACTGTACCTTCAAATGCTGACACAGAGTGTGGATGTAATAGAGGGGTGCACTGTACCTTCAAATGCCTACACAGAGAGTGGATGTCATAGAGGGGTGCACTGTACCTTCAAATGCTTACATAGAGAGTGGATGTAATAGAGGGGTGCACTGTACCTTCAAATGCCTACACAGAGAGTGGATGTCATAGAGGGGTGCACTGTACCTTCAAATGCTTACATAGAGAGTGGATGTCATAGAGGGGTGCACTGTACCTTCAAATGCTACACAGAGAGTGGATGTAATAGAGGGGTGCACTGTACCTTCAAATGCTTACATAGAGAGTGGATGTCATAGAGGGGTGCACTGTATCTTCAAATGCTTACATAGAGAGTGGATGTCATAGAGGGGTGCACTGTACCTTCAAATGCTACACAGAGAGTGGGTGTAATAGAGGGGTGCACTGTACCTTCAAATGCTACACAGAGAGTGGGTGCAATAGAGGGGTGCACTGTACCTTCAAATGCTTACACAGAGAGTGGGTGCAATAGAGGGGTGCACTGTACCTTCAAATGCTTACATAGAGAGTGGGTGCAATAGAGGGGTGCACTGTACCTTCAAATGCCTACACAGAGAGTGGGTGCAATAGAGGGGTGCACTGTACCTTCAAATGCCTACACAGAGAGTGGGTGCAATAGAGGGGTGCACTGTACCTTCAAATGCCTACACAGAGAGTGGATGTAATAGAGGGGTGCACTGTACCTTCAAATGCTACACAGAGAGTGGGTGCAATAGAGGGGTGCACTGTACCTTCAAATGCTACACAGAGAGTGGGTGCAATAGAGGGGTGCACTGTACCTTCAAATGCTACACAGAGAGTGGATGTAATAGAGGGGTGCACTGTACCTTCAAATGCTACACAGAGAGTGGATGTAATAGAGGGGTGCACTGTACCTTCAAATGCTACACAGAGAGTGGGTGCAATAGAGGGGTGCACTGTACCTTCAAATGCTACACAGAGAGTGGGTGCAATAGAGGGGTGCACTGTACCTTCAAATACTACACAGAGAGTGGGTGCAATAGAGGGGTGCACTGTACCTTCAAATACTACACAGAGAGTGGATGCAATAGAGGGGTGCACTGTACCTTCAAATGCTTATATAGAGAGTGGATGTAATAAGAGGGGTGCACTGTACCTTCAAATGCTTATATAGAGAGTGGATGTAATAAGAGGGGTGCACTGTACCTTCAAATGCTTATATAGAGAGTGGATGTAATAGAGGGGTGCACTGTACCTTCAAATGCTTACATAGAGAGTGGATGTAATAGAGGGGTGCACTGTACCTTCAAATGCTTACATAGAGAGTGGATGTAATAGAGGGGTGCACTGTACCTTCAAATGCTTACATAGAGAGTGGATGTAATAGAGGGGTGCACTGTACCTTCAAATGCTTACATAGAGAGTGGATGCAATAGATGGGTGCACTGTACCTTCAAATGCCTACACAGAGAGTGGATGTAATAGAGGGGTGCACTGTACCTTCAAATGCTTACATAGAGAGTGGATGTCATAGAGGGGTGCACTGTACCTTCAAATGCTTACACAGAGAGTGGGTGCAATAGAGGGGTGCACTGTACCTTCAAATGCTTACATAGAGAGTGGATGTCATAGAGGGGTGCACTGTACCTTCAAATGCTTACATAGAGAGTGGGTGTAATAGAGGGGTGCACTGTACCTTCAAATGCTTACATAGAGAGTGGGTGCAATAGAGGGGTGCACTGTACCTTCAAATGCTTACACAGAGAGTGGATGTCATAGAGGGGTGCACTGTACCTTCAAATGCTACACAGAGAGTGGGTGTAATAGAGGGGTGCACTGTACCTTCAAATGCTACACAGAGAGTGGATGTCATAGAGGGGTGCACTGTACCTTCAAATGCTACACAGAGAGTGGATGTCATAGAGGGGTGCACTGTACCTTCAAATGCTACACAGAGAGTGGGTGTAATAGAGGGGTGCACTGTACCTTCAAATGCTTACATAGAGAGTGGATGTCATAGAGGGGTGCACTGTACCTTCAAATGCTACACAGAGAGTGGGTGTAATAGAGGGGTGCACTGTACCTTCAAATGCTTACATAGAGAGTGGATGTCATAGAGGGGTGCACTGTACCTTCAAATGCCTACACATAGAGTGGATGTAATAGAGGGGTGCACTGTACCTTCAAATGCTTACATAGAGAGTGGGTGCAATAGAGGGGTGCACTGTACCTTCAAATGCTTACATAGAGAGTGGATGTAATAGAGGGGTGCACTGTACCTTCAAATGCTTACATAGAGAGTGGATGTCATAGAGGGGTGCACTGTACCTTCAAATGCTTACACAGAGAGTGGGTGCAATAGAGGGGTGCACTGTACCTTCAAATGCTTACATAGAGAGTGGATGTCATAGAGGGGTGCACTGTACCTTCAAATGCTTACATAGAGAGTGGGTGTAATAGAGGGGTGCACTGTACCTTCAAATGCTTACATAGAGAGTGGGTGCAATAGAGGGGTGCACTGTACCTTCAAATGCTTACATAGAGAGTGGGTGCAATAGAGGGGTACACTGTACCTTCAAATGCTACACAGAGAGTGGGTGCAATAGAGGGGTGCACTATACCTTCAAATGCTACACAGAGAGTGGGTGCAATAGATAGAGGGGTGCACTGTACCTTCAAATGCTACACAGAGAGTGGGTGCAATAGAGGGGTGCACTGTACCTTCAAATGCTACACAGAGAGTGGGTGCAATAGAGGGGTGCACTATACCTTCAAATGCTACACAGAGAGGTAGAAGACCCACAATCATCCACGGCTGTATATGATACATCATGTCTAGCGGATTTTGTAAACCTGAAACAGCACATTATAATTACTATATGTAAATGAGACACGACAGGAGTGGGGCTCGAACGCATGAATATCAGTAATAATAGGTTACAGTGCTGTAGAAGGATGTTGACAGCAGTACCAATCTTGTATATTAACCACTGTACAGTCAAACTAGCCTGGGAGCAGGCGTTGATATATTTTGCCTGGTCAGTCATATAAATATAGTCGTGATAGCGCAATGGATGCGCGTTCGCTTCAGGTGCGAAAGGTCCGGAGTTCGAGCCCCGCTGGAGCCGTTACGATTGTGCCCTTAGGCAAGGCATTTAAATTCCACGTTGCCTCCTCTCTCCCTCGTGGCGATGGATTCCATCAGGAATGAGGTCTCGAGAGTGATTAATATAAGTTGACATAACTTGTTTCGCAATCAAGCTAAAATAAATTTGTATAAACTAAATATATTTTAATACCAAGATCATTAATTGAGCCGTATTGAGTTTCTGATAATATCAACATGTGTTTTTGCCAGATGTAAATTAGTGAAAAATTGACAGACTGGAACCCAGGCTACAGTCAAACATGTCTAACTAACCACAGAAATGACAAAACATGGTCTGTAGTGGGTACTCTTTGCTAACAGGCATGAATGCATTGATAATTGGTTGATGGGAAATGGTTTTGATAAGAAGATTGAAAGACGCATGTTTCTATTCTTTATCCATCTCTGTGGCCTACGGGGTGCGACGTAGACGGTTCGAATCTCACCAGGGGTTCGTTCTCAATGGTGGTTGGTGAGCCACTAGCTAGTTAGTTAAACAATGGTTTCTGATTGCCTATCAAACTGTCGCCTGGCCTGCAAGGATAGGATTTGGGAAGTACATGTACTGATGTTCATAGGAGGTGTTTCATAAGCCGCAACTAGCTGGCCCTTTTAATAGTTGTTATATTTCGGGTTTTACGCCTGCATCAGCACCATTTTGGGCTATATCGCCGGCGGGCAGTTTACCTAACAACTCCTTTCCTGGGCATGCTCCAGCGGTTAACCAGTACTTGGGTGCACCAACCTCCGTAAGAAACTGCCAACTTTTTCATATAAATGAGACATGGCCTGAGCGGGGCTCGAACCCGTGACCATCAGTGATGATAGGTTACAGTGGTATACAAGTCAGCGACATTAACCACTCGACCACGGAGGCGGACCCCTTTTAATAGGGGTGGCCCTTTAATAAACAAACACTTCACTTGTACAAGTATACCACATACCAATTTCATTCTTTTGGGTGACAAGCTGCGCCAGGGTCCAGCGGAGCCCCGACAACACCGAGGCAGCCATCACCATGGAAAATCCTTCTGCGTTAAATTGTGTGGAATGGTATGTAAACAAAAATAGACCAGTCGCAATAAACAAAACAACCACTACCAGCGACCATCTCTGAAAGAATACAAATTTTGGTGATCATAGTCGTTTCCAGTGTAGCATGAATTTACTGGTGTGAATTTGTCCTGGTTCGGTATTCACATTCTTAGTTATTCGTAAATATTTCTCAATTTACGTATTCTCGAAATTTAAAAGTTCCAGCGTACACGGTAGTATTATTATTAACAGGGTTCAAAGGCCAAAGGCGCCAATTGCGACAAAAAATAAATAGTGGCACTAAATTTTGTGAATTAGCGAAATATTTGGCGCGACCTTTTTTTGTTGGCACACGTTTTGTCAAATACATGGCTTCAAATATTTATTTGTGAACTATATGGCTCTTAGTTGGCTCCAAGTTTTTTTAATTGGCTCCAGTGTTTATCAATTGGTGACAGAAGTGGTGCAGACAAACATTCAGACAGAGGGAACCCTGATTAAGCTTAACTATTAAGACCACCGCCGAAATACACTGTACTATTATACAATATTTGATCATATTATATGTTATAATGTTTGTTTGTATTTGATGAAATAAAAAACTACTACTCGATGTAATAAAATCCTATCTTATACTAATAAACACAATATCCTCCATATCTTACATTAATAAACACAATATCCTCCATATCTTACATTAATAAACACAATATCCTCCATATCTTACACTAATAAACACAATATCCTCCATATCTTACACTAATAAACACAATATCCTCCATATCTTACACTAATAAACACAATATCCTCCATATCTTACACTAATAAACACAATATCCTCCATATCTTACACTAATAAACACAATATCCTCCATATCTTACACTAATAAACACAATATCCTCCATATCTTACACTAATAAACACAATATCCTCCATATATTACACTAATAAACACAATATCCTCCATATCTTACATTAATAAACACAATATCCTCCATATCTTACACTAATAAACACAATATCCTCCATATCTTACACTAATAAACACAATATCCTCCATATCTTACACTAATAAACACAATATCCTCCATATCTTACACTAATAAACACTAAAAAATGCACAGTACAACCATTAAATACAACATTTGAATAGAAGGAGTGCTTTATAATGGGCCAGTGTATATGTTTTTTTTAGGGAGAAGTGGGGCCCCCAGAGGGCGAAGTCAGGGTCCCTAGGGCGATAATTTCGCCCACATTGCCCTCTAGAATGATCCCTGACTAGTATGATCTATTTGCAAAACAATGCAAGATTACATGCAAACCAGTAACCATGGTTATCTAGCATTTATGTTCAATGTTTAAACTTTATTTATTTTACAACGATTGCGAAGCAAGTTCTAACAACTTATATTAATCACTCTCGTTGGCGCGGATGAAAGCGTAAATGTGGTCATTCGTGTGGGAGGAAACCGGAGTACCCGGAGAAAACCCACCTGTACCATCTCACATACTTCCCGGTCCGAGGATCGAACCCGGGTTGCATTGGTGAGAAGCGAGCATTTAGTTACAATATATTTGCATAGTTAGTTTATACAAATTTATTTTAGCTCGATTGCGAAACAAGTTATTTCAACTTATATAAATCCTGATGGAATCCATCGCCACGAGGGAGAGATGAGAGGCAACGTGGAATTTAAATGCCTTGCCTAAGGGCACAATCGTAACGGCTCCAGTGGGGCTCGAACTCCAGACCTTTCGCACCTGAAGCGAACGCGCATCCACTGCGCTATCACGACTTCCACTTTTGCATAGTTACATGTACATACCCATTTTTCCAGTCCTAGTAGCAGCGCAAAGAACAATATAAACAAGATGGCAGACGATTTAGACATGGTATACCTGAAAATAACATAAATCAGAAGATTATGTTTAGACATAAAGTTAAACTATGTATACACATACCAATAGGGAAAAGTGGAAGTCGGGATAGCGCAGTGGTAGTGCATTAGCTTCAGGTGTGAATGACCCAGAGTTTCAATCCTGCTGGAGCCGTTCCGATTGTGCCCTTAGGCAAGTCATTTAAATTGCACATTGTCTCTTCTCTCTCCCTCGTGGCGATGGATTCCATATCAGAATGAGGTCTCGAGAGTGATTAAATAGAAGTTGTAAGAACTTGTTTCGCAATCGTGCTAAAATAAATTTGCATAAACTAATAGGAAAAGGCTGTAGCCAATGTTGTCAAAACTTGTAGCCCGATCCTTTTTCACTTTGAAAATGCTATGTATGTATGTAAATGTCTAGATTCTTCACTTCTGCAATGGGAAATATAATGTAGTATCCTCCAATTATGTAATAGGACTGTCAGTATATTGCAGTATCCTCCACCTCCATAATGGGACCATCAGTATAGTGCAGTATCCTCCACTTGCATAGCGGTACTGTCAGTATATTACAGTATCCTCCACTTATGTCATGGGGACTGACCATATATTGCAGTATCATCCACTTATGTAATGGGATTGTCAATATATTACAGTATCCTCCACTTCTGTAATGGGCTGTCAGTATATTGCAGTATCCTTCACTTACATAAAGGGACTGTCAGTATATTGCAGTATCCTCCACTTCCATAATAGGACTGTCAGTATATTGCAGTCTCCTCCACTTCTATAATGGGATTGTCAGTATATTGCAGTATTCTCCACTTCCACAATAGAGATGTCAGTATATTTCAGTCTCCTCCACTTCTATAATAGGACTGTCATTATAGTGCAGTATCCTCCACTTATGTAATGGGACTGTCAGTATATTGCAGTATCCTCCACTTCTGTAATGGGACTATCAGTATATTGCAGTATCCTCCAAAATATAAAAGACTAATACACTTCTTGAACGACAGCCGGGGATAAATAATAATTAACTACTTAACAAATAATACTTCCGTTCTATTTAGGACTTACAATGAGACAGTGATGAATTCAAAACTCCAATTTGACAAGCCTATATCTATCGCACTGGCTATACCTGAAAATATATACATAGAACACTGTCAAACAATCAGATGCAACTGCATGTACAACAAGACAAACACAGAGGCATTCAAGAATAATAGAGACAGACAGACAGACAGACAGACAGACAGACAGACAGACAGACAGACAGACAGACAGACAGACAGACAGACAGACAGACAGACAGACAGACAGACAGACAGACAGACAGACAGACAGACAGACAGACAGACAGACAGACAGACAGACAGACAGACAGACAGACAGACAGACAGACAGACAGACAGACAGACAGACAGACAGACAGACAGACAGACAGACAGACAGACAGACAGACAGACAGACAGACAGACAGACAGACAGACAGACAGACAGACAGACAGACAGACAGACAGACAGACAGACAGACAGACAGACAGACAGACAGACAGACAGACAGACAGACAGACAGACAGACAGACAGACAGACAGACAGACAGACAGACAGACAGACAGACAGACAGACAGACAGACAGACAGACAGACAGACAGACAGACAGACAGACAGACAGACAGACAGACAGAGTCTCTCTGGGTTTTTTATGTGCACGATGTAAAGCACCAACATAAGACCTTGGTTTAAAGTCTCATCCGAAAGACTATGATATGAGTCCATTTAGTATGGTATAGCGGGGGATCGAACCTGCAACCCCTGGGTTACAAGTCCAGTGTGTTAACCATTGATCTGCTACTGAAACTATGTGAATCAGGTTCGGTTTACTAAAAGATTAAATGCAACCTATTTATAGAAACCGGACAGATAACTTGCACGAAACAAACACATTATTAGCATGGACGTAAGCTTCCATGTACAGAAATATCAGGATGAATTTCAAGGTGATAAACCTGTGTTAGTGATAACCTCTATTAAGCAGCCAACCTATATTTAGCAGCCAGATTCCCAATATGTTGTTTTATTATACATTTGACCTCCATTAAGCAGCCACATGTGCTAAGCAGCCACTTTAAGTGATTCCCGTGGCTGGCTGCTTAAGACAGGTTTGACTGTATAGTCAATGTGTACTTATCACATAATTAACATGATTTTGATAAAATTACATTTATCCTACCGCAACATCTGGTTAGAAAACAACAATAAAAACAGAGGATTCCAACTAAATGGACCTATATACATTTCGGGATAAATCAGACTTTATTGGCCAAGGGAAGTAATAGAAAAGCCAGTCAGTGATGTCGATAATTCCAATTAAATTGTGATAAAACTATAGTCGTGCTACCTGCAGGAGCAATCTTCGTGCAGTACATGCCCCAGGGCAGTATCACTCGGGGCTTGCCAGTCTTCAGCTCCACCAGTACCCGGATCAACCCCGCTAGTAGGAACTTCAAGACCAGGTGAGTCATGGTCATGGAGAGAGGGTAATTAAAATGCTGAAAATATACAATATATATATATCTGTAACTATATTGTTTGCTGTGTTTATATAAATGGATTTACACAAAATACTTAAAAAAACACACTTTCTGTGCTTTAGTCCGCATCTGTGGTCAAGTGGTTATGGTTGCTGACTTTATACCACTGTAACCTATCATCACTGATGGTGACGGGTTCGAGCCCATCTCAGGACGTGTCTCATGTATATGAAAAAGTTGACAGGTTCTTACGGAGGTTGGTGCACCAAGTACAGGTTAACCGCTGGAGCCTGCCAGGAAAGGTGTAATTAGGTAAACTGTCTGTCGCTCAAATGGGCAACAGGTAGCGACGTTAGATAAACTTAAATTCATTAAAATTATTTTTAAAGAAACCCTGTTTAGTTGTGGAGAGAGACCCATATGGGGAATTCATTCAGGCCACATACTATCCTCACATGAAATAATCATACTCCAATGAGACTCAAACCCACAATGGTGATTGGCAAGTCATTGTTAGTCCCCAACATTGCCCTTAAGTGTACTTCTAAGTTTAAAGAGAAACTGAGATCTAAAAGTCTTATATACTGGTTAGGTCCACAGGGATTCGGCACGTTTGGGGGTACTAGTATATATACTTAGCTGGACAAAGTGTCTTTGGACTGTCAATGAGCAGGGCACTGCATCTTTATCCAAAATATTTAGTAACCCTCAAGGCCATGGATTCCGTCAGGAATGAGGTCTAGAGCGATTAAACTAGAATTAGTGTAACACACTTGTTTCGCAATCGAGCTAAAATTAATTTATTTAAATTATTAACAGCTAATAATTGTACCTTTACAAATGCTTGGTTGTAAAATGTGAGTCCAATAGAAAATGTGTAGTAGAATAAGACAAGAGCACACGTCTTCACAGCAAGAGTAACAAACGACACAGAGCTCAAAGACTTCTTCACCGTTTCTGCCTTGGGCCGAACGACATTCTTAAGCTCTTTGAACTTCTGGTCGGCCACCTGTAGGCCATGTGGCATGTGAAGTTCACGGAATCCATGGGGGCTGTTTGGTGGCTTGCCTTTCCTACCCATTGCGACAGCGAGCTTGGAACTGAAACAAACAAACCTGATGAATTACAAACATACAGTCTTCATGAAACTTCGCAGGTTTGTCCGACACTGATCAAACTCATAAAATTCCAATTTGAAGTGTCTGATCGAAGGATTTTTTGTCTGACATGCTCGGCAATCCTACGGATTCCAGGAAGATTGAGCATACCTAGCCTGCATGATGATTCTATGTATGGTCATTCTGGTTAAAAACTTCAATTCAGGACTTGATATTTTGTTCCGATAAACAAAGAACAATTAAAAAAGCGGTACTGACAATAATTTAAGTAGCTGACATTAATCAGTTATACAGTGTTATAGTTATTATGCTCTACTAATTGACTGGCAGTAGACAGTGGTAGAGGCAAAAATTGACTGGCAGTAGAGAGTGGTAGAGGCAAAAATTGACTGGCAGTAGACAGTGGTAGAGGCAAAAATTGACTGGCAGTAGAGAGTGGTAGAGGCAAAAATTGACTGGCAGTAGACAGTGGTAGAGGCAAAAATTGACTGGCAGTAGACAGTGGTAGAGACAAAAATTGACTGGCAGTAGACAGTGGTAGAGGCAAAAATTGACTGGCAGTAGAGAGTGGTAGAGGCAAAAATTGACTGGCAGTAGACAGTGGTAGAGGCAAATGGATCTTGTCTGCCGATATATACCGCTATGGTACAAAACCCGTAATCCTACAATACAAACTGTCCAAACTTGGGTACAAAACATATCTAGCCCTAACCCTTAATCCTAGGGTACGAAATGTCCACACTGGGTACAAATCGTCTCAAGACATTGATTATGAATACTCTGACATTGGGTACGAAACGTCTAAACTGGATACGAAACGTTCAGCATACGAATTGACTGTAATTACCCGAGTGTGTTTTTACATTTATTTATCGTCGCTACCGGTTGCCCATATGAGCGACGCCTCCTGAAGAGATTAGTTATTTTAGATTTTGGAGGATAGTGCATGATACAGACAGAATCTCCTCTGGTTCTTTTACGTGCACGATGTAAAGCACAATATTATTAATAATGTACTGCAAGTACAAAAGTATGACGCCACGACAGTGTTTTAAATCCAATTAAAGACAATGGAACGACTAATACGACTATAAAAGGAATAAATTGATAATTTTAACAATATGTTGCCCATATGAGCGACGCCTCCTGAAGAGATTAGTTATTTTAGATTTTGGAGGATAGTGCATGATACAGACAGAGACCCATTCCAGAATCTCCTCTGGTTCTTTTACGTGCACGATGTAAAGCACCGACACAAGACTTCGGTTTAACGTCCCATCTGAAAGACTGTTAATTTTATTAGGGTCAGACGGGGGATCGAACCTGCGATCCATGGATTACCAGTCCAGCGTGTTGCCACTGGACTACACATCCGTCTGTGTAATTCCCCGAACTCTACTGTCTCTAGTATCATCCGAAAATATTACACATACGAATTATGGAAACTTACAAACTTTGGAGGTTTTTACGCTATTTCATCAGTTCACCACCAGCTTTTCTATTTCATTTTTGAGAAACAGATTACTTCATCGATAAAGCAAAATTACACCACTGGAAAGGAGCAAAAATATGTCGGTAAAAAACGACACTTGTCACTTTTGTTGTTGCGGTACGCGACATTCAGATCATGCTGCTGCAATCAATTATGAAATTATATGTTTCACTATTATCTCCCCTTTTATTTAGACAGACGGATCTGTAGCCCAGTGACACTGGACTGGTAATCCAGGGATCGCAGGTTCGATCCCCCGTCTGACCCTAATAAAATTAACAGGCTTTCAGATGGGACGTTAAACCGAGGTCTCGTGTCGGTGCTTTACACCGTGCACGTAAAAGAACCAGAGGAGATTCTGGAATGGGTCTCTGTCTGTATCATGCACTATCCTCCAAAATCTAAAATGACTAAACTCTTCAGGAGGCGTCGCTCATATGGGCAACCGTTAGCGACGATAAATAAACGTAAAACACACACCTTTTATTTAGCACTTCAACTTTGTGATCATGTAGCAACATGTTATTATTACTAAGCTAAAAGTCATGGGACTATAATTATATGTTTTGGGGATAGTGTAGGCCTACTGATACAGACAGAGACCCAGTCCAGAGTCTACGCTGGTTTACGTTTATTTATCGTCGCTACCGGTTGCCCAATATGCCCTGAAGAGAGAGAGAGAGTAGTCATTTTAGATTGTTGGCGGATAGTGCAATGATACAGACAGAGTCTCCTCTGGTCCGTTTAGGCCTACGTCGTATTGAAGACATATTTCTATTATAAATCATTGAAAGATTTAATTGAATTTCGGACCGTATTTGTTGTATCGAATGTGGATGCACCAGACAAGAACTATATATAAAATATATATATAAATTGTCCTACAAGTGTGTGTTTTACGTTTATTTATCGTCGCTACTGGTTGCCCATATGAGCGACGCCTCCTGAAGAGATTAGTCATTTTAGATTTTGGAGGATAGTGCAATGATACAGACAGAGACCCATTCCAGAGTAGCCACTGGTTCTTTTACATGCACGGTGTAAAGCACCGACACGAGACCTCGGTTTAATGTCCCATCTGAAAGACTGTTAATGTTATTAGGGTCAGACGGGGGATCGAACCTGCGATCCCTGGATTACCAGTCCAGCGTAGTACGGGCCTGTCTTAAAGTCATCCATTTTCATTCCACAGAAAGACTAGCCTACATTACGGTTCAGATCGTCCATGAAAAAAAGAAAAAGAAAAAGGGGACAATTCAAATGTACTCAAATCTTTAAATAAAAGGCATACTCTACATATTATAAATACAACAATGGCCCATGGGTACATTTTCAAAATTAGGTGCCCTACTCCCTTGTGCACGCGACGTGATTTTCAACACTTCGCCTACATATCAAACGGTTAACGACAAACATATAGACAATTTGGTCCACCAATTAAGGACAATTAGCCCAGTGTTTGTCTAAGAATTAAACAGTGCGAAGATGAGAGGCGACTAATCTACTCCAATAGCAGGGGTAAATTATATGTGTGCAACATTTCCGTAATACCAATCTGTGTGACAGTTGACTTGTTTTACCGCAGTGTAATGAACTAGTTCACGTGGAGTTTTTGAACTTGATACTAATATAGAGTTTGACATTTTCTAAAAGCTAATCGACTTATTAGTAACAATCGAAGCAAGAATCAGACACACGTTTGGTGAGCTGTTTTACTATTGTTCTATGTAGTTTGTAATGCAAGGTGTCATTCTTACGGAGGTTGGTGCAACAAGTATTGGTAAACCGCGTAGTCCGCTATCGTGGTCGAGTGGTTAATGTCGCTGACTTGTATACCACTGTAACATATCAAGTATTAACAGTTTGAAAGCGTAATGGTGGTCATTCGTGTGGGAGGAAACCGGAGAAAACCCACCTGTCCGATATGGCGACTGCCGTACCATCTCACATACTTCCCTGTCCGAGGATCGAACTCGAGTTGCATTGGTGAGAGGCGAGCGCGCTAACCACTGCTCTAATCGGACAGTACTGGTTAACATCTGGAGCCTGCCCAGGAAAGGTGTTGTTAGGTAAACTGCCCGACAACTAGTAGCGACGCTAAATAAACTTATATTTTAAAAAAGCAATATGTAATCTATGTTAGAGCCAGACATGGTTTTAATTTTCTTCGGCATCCGTCAGTCTTGTCAGACTATGGAATTTGCGCCCGATGAGCACCGTCTGTTGTGGCTGTACAGCCCGATGCGTGACCCGCAGTGGCGGTTGCAGCCTTCACACGTGAAGACAGAGTCACTGGAAGGCGATGCAGTTGGTTGGCTTTCCTCTTCCTGCGTTTGTCGTCAGGCTGCTTGCAGGTTTTAATATATAAATAAGGAAATTAATGCGTGTGAAATCTTCTAAATATGGGTATCATTTAGTTTTGTCACCCATGCCAACAGCGTAGGTCTTATGGCGAGCCTCATGGTTATTATTGGTGGAGGAAGATCTCGGGTGCCCCTTCGAGCCGTATTTTCAGACACGGACGTACACCTTGGTAGAACCACCGACCTACCGTAAATCAGCTGGATAGCTGTATGGGTATTGAATATGACATGTGTTTTAAATGCAACAGCAGCATTGTACAGACGGATCTGTAGTCCAGTGGTAACACGCTGGGCTGGTAATCCAGGGATCGCAGGTTCGATCCCCCGTCCGACCCTAATAAAATCCAGTCTTTCAGATGGGACGTTAAACCGAAGTCTCGTGTCTGTGCTTTACACCGTGCACGTAAAAGAACCAGAGGAGACTCTGGAATGGGTCTCTGTCTGTATCACTGCACTATCCTCCAAAATCTAAAATGATTAATATCTGCAGGAGGCGTCGCTCATATGGGCAACCGATAGCGACGATAAATAAATGTAGAACACAGGTATTGGTAAACCGCTTAGTCCGCTATCGTGATCGAGTGGTTAAGGTCGCTGACTTGTATACCATGATGATGATTGAACTTATTTACCCTCGCCTCCGGCGAACCGTATGGGCGAGCGTACTAAGAAGTTTAGTTAACACTCCTATGTTATAAACTAAGGTGATTAAGGTGTGTACCACTGTAACCTATCAAGTTTTAACAACTTATATTAATCACTCTCGTTGGCGCGGATGAAAGCGTAAAGGTGGTCATTCGTGTGGGAGGAAACCGGAGAAAACCCACCTGTCCGATCTGGCGACTGCCGTACCATCTCGCATACTTCCCTGTCCGAGGATCGAACCCGGGTTGCATTGGTGAGAAACGAGCGCGCTAACCACTGCGCTAATCGGACAGTACCGGTTAACCTCTGGAGCCTGCCCAGGAAAGGTGTTGTTAGGTAATCTTCCCGACAACTAGTAGCGACGCTAAATAAATTTATATTTAAAAAAAACAATATGTAATCTATGTTAGAGCCAGACATGGTTTTAATTTTCTTCGGCATCCGTCAGTCTTGTCAGACTATGGAATTTGCGCCCGTTGAGTCTAAAGATGAGCACCGTCTGCTGTGGCTGTACAGCCCGATGCGTGACCCGCAGTGGCGGTTGCAGCCTTCGCACGTGAAGACAGAGTCACTGGAAGGCGATGCAGTTGGTTGCGGCTCCCACTGTTTGGCTTTCCTTTTCATGCGTTTGTCGTCAGAGACTGCTTGCAGGTTTTAATATATAAATAAGGAAATTAATGCGTGTGAAATCTTCTAAATATGGGTATCATTTAGTTTTGTCACCCATGCCAACAGCGTAGGTCTTATGGTTATTATTGGTGGAGGAAGATCTCGGGTACCCCTAACCCTTCGAGCCGTATTTTCAGACACGGACGTACACCTTGGTAGAACCACCGACCTACCGCAAATCAGCTGTATGGGTATTGAATATGACATGTGTTTTAAATGCAACAGCAGCATTGTACATACGGATCTGTAGTCCAGTGGTAACACGCTGGGCTGGTAATCCAGGGATCGCAGGTTCGATCCCCCGTCTGACCCTAATAAAATTAACAGTCTTTCAGATGGGACGTTAAACCGAGGTCTCGTGTCGGTGCTTTACACCGTGCACGTAAAAGAACCAGAGGAGACGCTGGAATGGGTCTCTGTCTGTATCATTGCACTATCCTCCAAAATCTATAATTACTAATCTCTTCAGGAGGCGTCGCTCATATGGGCAACCGGTAGCGACGATAAATAAACGTAAAACACACACAGCAGCATTGTGCTGATGAAATCACATAGAATACGGCATATGCCAGACAGTCTTAGTGCAGTCAATATTCTGACAAACCTAATTCAAATAATTGCTTGCAAATGCTAACATTCAAAATACGAAACGATTTCTGTACAGACCGAAATAGAAGGGTCTGTATCTATTACCAGTCTGGTTACTACTAAAAACCGGTTACTGTATATATTACCAGTCTGGTTACTACTAAAACTGGTTACTGTATATGTTACCGGTCTGGTTACTACTAAAACTGGTTACTGTATCTATTACCAGTCTGGTTACTACTAAAACTGGTTACCGTATCTTTTACCAGTCTGGTTACTACTAAAACTGGTTACTGTATCTGTTACCAGTCTGGTTACTACTAAGACTGGTTACTGTATCAGTTACCAGTCTGGTTACTACTAAAACTGGTTACTGTATCTGTTACCAGTCTGGTTACTACTAAAACTGGTTATTGTATCTATTACCAGTCTGGTTACTACTAAGACTGGTTACTGTATCTGCTACCAGTCTGGTTACTACTAAGACTGGTTACTGTATCAGTTACAAGTCTGGTTACTACTAAGACTGGTTACTGTATCTGTTACAAGTCTGGTTACTACTAAGACTGGTTACTGTATCAGTTACAAGTCTGGTTACTACTAAGACTGGTTACTGTATCAGTTACAAGTCTGGTTACTACTAAGACTGGTTACTGTATCAGTTACAAGTCTGGTTACTACTAAGACTGGTTACTGTATCTGTTACCAGTCTGGTTACTACTAAAACTGGTTACTGTATCAGTTACAAGTCTGGTTACTACTAAAACCGGTTACTGTATCAGTTACAAGTCTGGTTACTACTAAGACTGGTTACTGTATCAGTTACAAGTCTGGTTACTACTAAGACTGGTTACTGTATCTGTTACCAGTCTGGTTACTACTAAGACTGGTTACTATAAAAGCAAGCGTTTTGAACGTCTTTCTAAAACTGACACCTGTGCAAAATTGGACAGTATGCGTATATTGTCCAGACACTCCAACTAGGTTTACTGTGAGTTTTACGTTTATTTATCGTCGCTACCGGTTGCCCATATGAGCGACGCCTCCTGAAGAGATTAGTCATTTTATATGTTTGGAGGATAGTGCAATGATACAGACAGAGACATTCCAGAGTCTCCTCTGGTTCTTTTACGTGCGCGGTGTAAAGCATCGACACGAGACCTCGGTTTAACGTCCCATCTGAAATACGGTGGATTTTATTAAGGGCAGACGGGGGATCGTACCTGCGATCCCTGATTACCAGTCCAACGTGTTACCACTGGACTATAGATCCGCCTGTACTAGGTTTACACGACATATACATCCTCTCATATAGACAGATTCACACGCACAAGCATGCAACTAACTGTCCTACAAGTATAGTATTATGTAACGCCTTGCCACGCCTTGTAGAAGTCGTGATAGCGCAGTTGATGCGCGTTCGCTTCAGGTGCGAAAGGTGCGGAGTTCGAACACCGCTGGAGCCGTTACGATTGTGCCTTTAGGCAAGGCATTTAAATTCCACATTGCCTCTTCTCTCTCCTTCATGGCGATGGATTCCATCAGGAATGAGGTCTCGAGAGTGATTAATATAAGTTGAAATAACTTGTTTCGCAATCGAGCAAAAATAAATTTATTTAAACTAACGCCTTGTCGACCGATATTACCAGGCTCCGTTCCCTTGAATTGTTCATAATCGTGGTGTGCACCATCAACCATAGCCTGGGTTCCAGTCTGTCGAATGTTCACGTTTTACGTTTGGGTAAACACCGAGTAGAACCACCTACTGCCGTTATACAAGGCACTTATATTCCATCCACATCTCTCTCTCTCTCTCTCTCTCTCTCTCTCTCTCTCTCTCTCTCTCTCTCTCTCTCTCTCTCTCTCTCATGGCGATGGGGAGTCCATCAGGAATGAGGTCACGAGAGCGATATATCTAATGTTGTGAAAATATGATTTGCAATGGAGGAAACGATCATAACCACTCGGCAACGTTGGCAACTCGTTCATTAGGATCGCCACGAACCAGTTCTACTATTTGTACATGTGGAGATAGCGACCAGCATGGCTGAAATGAAGGGGGATGGGTGTGTACGGAAGCAAAATCCATTTGTTGACGTTTTCCAAAATTACAAGAAGCAAACCACTAACAAAACCCCCAACAAAGCAAGTGAGTAGACCTAATGTCTA
Organism: Archivesica marissinica; assembly: GCA_014843695.1. Taxonomy (NCBI): domain Eukaryota; kingdom Metazoa; phylum Mollusca; class Bivalvia; order Venerida; family Vesicomyidae; genus Archivesica; species Archivesica marissinica. Next base: position 15,475,754 of record CM026395.1, on the reverse strand, counting down.
ACATGAAAACTACCAATGGTGTTATGTCTGCCAGAAGGAGAAACACGACCAGCGCTATCATCTGAGCGTTCTGTAGTAAGAATTTATATTGAGCCAATCTTTCTATAAAATTAAAATGTTAATTAATTAAAGCCTCCATATGGCATTGTTGCAGATGCGGAACCCTCTAACAAACCACGGACTGTTAATGTTATGCCAGAGAAAGGTATATAAATATGTGTTAAAACTACAGCGATTTCCGCAGATAACCAAAACTATTCTAAGATGGCGTCCAAAATGGCCGCCTATCACATAAATCGCTATATTTCTACTGATATGTCACTTAGAATGGTGATGTTAGTGTCTACATCCAAGTTAGGTTCAGGAACTCGTTTGTAACATTTATAAATGCTGGTATCCAGTGAAAAAGGTGTTGGGATGCAGAAATCAAAGATATTGACAAACAAGATGGCCACCAAACATATACTATAGCAAAAGCATTCACTATTGCATTAGAGTCTAGCAAGTAATAACAGTTCCAATAGAAGTATATTTAGCCGAAAACGATCCAATATATAAATTATGCACGTAGCGCCTAACACAGTGCCACTATTTTACATATTAGTTTATACACATTTATTTTAGCTCGATTGCGAAACAAGTTATTTCAACTTATATAAATCACTCTCGAGATCTCATTCCTGATGGAATCCATCGCCACGAGGGAGAGAGAAGAGGCAATGTGGAATTTAAATGCCTTGCCTAAGGGCAAAATCGTAACGGCTCCAGTGGGGCTCGAACTCCGGACCTTTCGCACTTCCACATATTTTATATATTGATTCCGATTGAGGCTGTTATCTATTTTTTTTAAAAACCCATTAATTTAAGGTTATTTAACGTCGCTACAGGTTACCCATTTGAGTGACGGGCAGTTTACCTAACATCACCTTTCCTGAGCAGGCTCCAGCGGTTAACCAGTATTGGGTGCACCAACCTCCGTAAGCAACTACCAACGTTTTCATATAAATGAGACACGGTCTGAACGGGGCTTGAACCCGTGACTATCAGTGATGATAGGTTACAGTGGTATGCAAGTCAGCGATCGACCACAGAGGCGGACATCTTACTTAAAACTCACACATATAACAAGATCTACTAATTAAAAAATTGTTAATTTCGTACATTTACACGTAGGATTTAATGCAAAACTCTTGTCTTTTGAAAGCAATTCAATATTAATACTAATGGACTGCAAATACAAAGGTATGACGTCACGATAGTGTTTTAATGTGTTGATAATGTAGGTGAGCTAGTTTAGTAGATACTTAAGATACATTAATAAATCACGCTATTAATGGAATCGTCGATCACATCGTATCACTTGGTGGTTGATAGATACTATTGATCAACCTAAACACAAACGTAGCAACTCAAACATTTGGTTCAGTTGAATGATTTAATTGTCGTCTTATAATGGAACAATAAATCCACAAAGTGCTTTTTTTTAATACTTTGACTATACTTATGAAATCCTTAAATCCACCACGCGTATGTTTTATCACTAGTTCGAACACTTGATTGCGTCGCATGTTCTATCACTAGTTCAAACACGTGATTGCATCGCATGTTCTATCAGTAGTTCGAACACTTGATTGCGTCGCATGTTTTATCACTAGTTCGAACACTTGATTACGTCGCATGTTCTATCAGTTCGAACATTGATTGCGTCGCATGTTCTATCACTAGTTCAAACACTTGATTGCGTTGCATGTTCTATCACTAGTTCAAACACTTGATTGCGTCGCATGTTCTATCACTAGTTCGAACATTGATTGCGTCGCATGTTATATCACTAGTTCGAACACTTGAGTGTGTCGCATGTTTTATCACTAGTTCGAACACTTGATTGCGTCGCATCTTATATCACTAGTTTGAACACTTGATTGTGTCGCACGTTCTATCACTAGTTCGAACACTTGATTGTGTCGCATGTTCTATCACTAGTTCGAACACTTGATTGCGTCGCATCTTATATCACTAGTTCGAACATTGATTGCGCCGCATGTTCTATCACTAGTTCGACCACTTGATTGCGGCGCATGTTCTATCACTAGTTCGACCACTTGATTGCGGCGCATGTTCTATCACTAGTTCGAACACTTGATTGCGTCGCATGTTCTATCACTAGTTCAAACACTTGATTGTGTCGCATGTTCTATCACTAGTTCGACCACTTGATTGCGGCGCATGTTCTATCACTAGTTCGAACATTGATTGCGCCGCATGTTCTATCACTAGTTCGAACACTTGATTGCGGCGCATGTTATATCACTAGTTCGAACACTTGATTGCGTCGCATGTTCTATCACTAGTTAAAACACTTGATTGCGGCGCATGTTCTATCACTAGTTCGAACACTTGATTGTGTCGCATGTTCTATCACTAGTTCGAACATTGATTGTGGCGCATGTTCTATCACTAGTTCGAACATTGGTTGCGTCGCATCTTCTATCACTAGTTCGAACACTTGATTGCGTCGCATCTTCTATCACTAGTTCGAACACTTGATTGCGGCGCATGTTCTATCACTAGTTCGAACACTTGATTGCGTCGCATGTTCTATCACTAGTTCGAACATTGATTGCGTCGCATGTTCTATCACTAGTTCGAACACTTGATAGCATCGCATGTTTTATCACTAGTTCGAACACTTGTGATGTAAGAACGAACAGTTTATTGCACTGATTAGCACAGGTGGCTGCTTAATAGAGGTCAAATGTATATTATTGGGAATCTGGAAACTGGCTGCTTAATGCAGGTTGGCTGCTTAATGGAGGTCAAATGTATACTATTGGGAATCTGGAAACTGGCTGCTTAATGCAGGTTGGTTGCTTAATAGAGGTCAAATGTATACTATTGGGAATCTGGAAACTGGCTGCTTAATGCAGGTTGACTGCTGAATGGAGGTGACCACTAACACAGGTTTGACTGTATACTTGCAACATGTATATTATTCTGTTATACCTTCGTCGCACATGTCAAATGTTACGTGGTCACTAGTAATAGCTTGACTGCTGAATGGAGGTGACCACTAACACAGGTTTGACTGTATACTTGCAACATGTATATTATTTTGTTATACCTTCGTCGCACATGTCAAATGTTACGTGGTCACTAGTAATAGCTTGACTGCTGAATGGAGGTGACCACTAACACAGATTTGACTGTATACTTGCAACATGTATATTATTCTGTTATACCTTCGTCGCACATGTCAAATGTTACGTGGTCACTAGTAATAGCTTGACCTCAAAACTGCAAGCTCCACATAAACACTTGTGCTAGTCTATATTGCAATGTTTTCTCAGGTGAGCGAAGCTTGACCACACCACACCATCGTGTTTATTATTCCCGTTCCCATGTCACCATGTGACTTACAAAAATACAATGTAAGTTTAATTTAACTCCATAATATTCTCATTTTTAACAATATATATTTTAATTTACAGTTGAAACATGGCAGCCGATGAAAACCAATGGTCATCCTATCAGTTGGCATATCATACTTACCCTGCACCTGAATATACCAGTACACGCTATCAGTCCATTGTGGGAAATGCTACTACGTCATACCAGACACCTGCCTACATGCACGCCTACTACCCGCCTCCACTCTACCCCTTCGACGGTCAATATACGCCGATATATTCTACATACGGTGGCATTGTGCCTACTGTGAATCCATTCAGTGGCTATGACACGTGTGGTCAGTTTCCGGATATTCCCGACGCTGAGGTGTCTAATTACAGCGGCATGACCAGATTAGAGCATTTCTACGAGGACGCCCGGTGCAGTAGCACGGACACGACCGTGTCATCCTCGTCGGTGTCCACCGTAGTAAGTCACGGTTCAGTGGACACGGATACAGACAGTACTCAGGCCTTTGGGAAGAACGGTCGGATCCTGAAAAGAAAGAAAGGTCAATCCGAAAATAGTACGAGAGTCAAAAAGGTGAAGAACGGTAGTGTGCCATATAAACGTTGGCCTAAGCCACCCTACTCTTACTGTGGTATGATAGCGACCGTGATTGAAAACTCGCCACGAAGGGAGCTCACTCTTCAGGGAATACACGCCAGTCTGATGGAGTATTTCCCCTTCTTTCGCGGTTCATACGTCGGTTGGAAAGACTCAGTCCGCCATAATTTGTCTCATTCCCCTTGTTTCGTGAAACGTGATGATGAGCTCTCAGTCAAATGTAAAATTTGGCATGTAGATTTGTCTAAATTAACCCCAAGTATGTTCTCCCGTCAGGTTAGTAGGGTCAGTCAATGCGAAGAATACCATGGAACCATTCATGAGCACCTTGGACTTGCGCCCATTCATACGTGTGTCAAGATGGGTATTGACTCACCTTGTGAATCAGCAGATAACCCGGATGCTCCTAAATGCGACACTTCTCCGATAACTCCTGTCCCTTGGTGGAAGATTCCTCATGGTGAACCGTTGACACCGTCGGACACCAGTCGGTTCAGCGTGACATTGCCAAGTGTTGACATATGTGACCATCATACACCGTCTCCCTACAAATTCAACACACGTGACTTTACCCCGGGCCATTTCGTGCACCCTTCGTCCGCAGACACTACACCTGTGAAATTATCAGACAGCACAGAGATGTCTCCCTTGGTAACATCGTCTTCGTTCATGCACAACTGGTCCTTGAATTCATCCCATATCAGTCAGGTCAGAGACTTAATCGTGTCGGAGAAACGTACGTCATTGGATGCAGTTCAACATTTACGCATATTGTGTTCCCCTGTGCCAACAATGTACCATGCTCCAGAGCCAGAGGCTCATTTATTCCCTCTTTCCGGCGGAAGTGACATTATGCCCATACCGCCTGTGAACAAACCTACGGCGCCAATTGAAATGTGCGGCACTCTACGTTCCAAGGACTTTTCTATCTCTGAATTGATTAACCCGGTGTCTCCGAGTGAAACATTTGTGACGTCATTGGAGGGTAGGTCTACTGAATCTCATACATTTGCTTCGAGAGATTATCGCGTATCGGAGTCCGGATCTGACAGAGCGACGCCTGGGCACTTGATTTCAGTAGACGACGAGGACGATTCTGACTTCACTGATCTTTGAAATATACAACTGTGTAATATGATAGCATAATTGTTTGTGCTTTGTGTGTGTTATGTTGATTTGATAATAATTTCAGTTTGGACTGTTGTGATACGTGCTACATGAGTTAGACATGTTCATATTCATATATGCAATAGTTTATGTACGAAATTTGCATGTCATTACCATTAATAATTAATAAATATATATATATATCTTGTGTAGAAATTAATTAAATAAATAATAGTGAGTGGTAATATGAGACTAGGCTAGTTGAGAGTATTTATAATAGTGCATGGATATATGATAGTAGATATTGCATTGATATATGTTAGTACATAGTGTATGGATATATGATAGTAGATATTGCATTGATATATGTTAGTACATAGTGTATGGATAAATGATAGTACATAGTGTATGGATATATGATAGTAGATATTGCATTGATATATGTTAGTACATAGTGTATGGATATATGTTAGTACATAGTGTATGGATAAATGATAGTACATAGTGTATGGATAAATGATAGTACATAGTGTATGGATAAATGATAGTACATAGTGTATGGATAAATGATAGTACATAGTGTATGGATAAATGATAGTACATAGTGTATGGATAAATGATAGTACATAGTGTATGGATAAATGATAGTACATAGTGTATGGATAATGATAGTACATGTGTATGGATAAATGATAGTACATAGTGTATGGATAAATGATAGTACATAGTGTATGGATAAATGATAGTACATAGTGTATGGATAAATGATAGTACATAGTGTATGGATATATGATAGTAGATATTGCATTGCTATATGTTAGTACATAGTGTATGGATAAATGATAGTACATAGTGTATGGATATATGATAGTAGATATTGCATTGATATATGTTAGTACACAGTGTATGGATAAATGATAGTACATAGTGTATGGATATATGATAGTAGATATTGCATTGATATATGATAGTACACAGTGTATGGATATATGTAGTACACAGTGTATGGATATACGATAGTACACAGTGTATGGATATACGATAGTACACAGTGTATGATATACGATAGTACACAGTGTATGGATATACGATAGTACACAGTGTATGGATATACGATAGTACACAGTATATGGATATACGATAGTACACAGTGTATGGATATACGATAGTACACAGTGTATGGATATATGATAGTACACAGTGTATGGATATACGATAGTACACAGTGTATGGATATACGATAGTACATAGTGTATGGATATACGATAGTACATAGTGTATGGATATATGATAGTACACAGTGTATGGATATACGATAGTACACAGTGTATGGATATACGATAGTACACAGTGTATGGATATACGATAGTACATAGTGTATGGATATACGATAGTACATAGTGTATGGATATATGATAGTACATAGTGTATGGATATATGATAGTACATAGTGTATGGATATATGATAGTAGATAGTGTATGGATATATGATAGTACATAGTGTATGGATATATGATAGTACATAGTGTATGGATATATGATAGTACATAGTGTATGGATATACGATAGTACATAGTGTATGGATATATGATAGTACATAGTGTATGGATATATGATAGTACATAGTGTATGGATATATGATAGTACATGGTGCATGGATAGTACATAGTGTATGGATAGTACATAGTGTATGGATATACGATAGTACATAGTGCATGGATATACGATAGTACATAGTGCATGGATATATGATAGTACATAGTGCATGGATATATGATAGTACATAGTGTATGGATATATGATAGTACATAGTGCATGGATATACGATAGTACATAGTGCATGGATATACGATAGTACATAGTGCATGGATATACGATAGTACATAGTGCATGGATATATGTTAGTACATGCATTTATAATAGGTGTATTTTATGTTTCATTTTGATATATTTAAGTGCTAATGCTTGACGAGAAACACAGTATGCCTACATTATATTGATTTCATCTAGATACTGCTGATATTTTCAGATCTGATATTACACATAATATTATAATCATGAAACAGGAGACCGATGTGCCTTCTGTTATGCACATAATTATTAATCATGTTTAATGTACCTTACCCTAAGATTCATGTAGCTCGATTGTTCACATATATATATATATATATATACTTACACGAAAAAGGCAGTGTGCATGTTAGTGGGGAAATTATATACTTATATCCACACGTAAAACAGTGATAATTATCAAATTTCAATTAAAAGTACAACCTCGTGTAGTTATTGCACACTTTGATACTAAATTTGCCTATTTTTTGCTTCTATATATAAGTATCAAAATTTCCCTCTAACCAAGTGCACACTTTCTTTTTCGTGTGAGTATATATACTGTATCAAATGCAATCATCACACCACAGACGGATCTGTAATCCAGTGGGTAACACGCTGGACTGGTATTCCAGGGATCGCAGGTTCGATCCCCGTCTGACCATAATAAAATTAACAGTCTTTCAGATGGGACGTTAAACCGAGGTCTCGTGTCGGTGCTTTACACCGTGCACGTAAAAGAACCAGAGGAGACTCTGGAATGGGTCTTAGCCTGTATCATTGCACTATCCTCCAACAATCTAAAATGACTAATCTCTTCAGGAGGCGTCGCTCATATGGGCAACCGGTAGCGACGATAAATAAACGTAAAAACACACATCATCACACTCATATTTTGTAGTACATATTCATAGAAATATATTTATTACAGGCGTAATTCCAAATTTAGTCGTAATTCTGACCATCTTAAATTTAATATGTGGTTTGAGCCAGGTATATGGGCTCAAATGTCCTTACCTCTTACACAACATTAAAGCGACATTCAGGTATATCGATTTTGTGTATTTGTGACGAAAGTATCTTACTGTCTTTAAATAATAATGTTGTGTTGTGTTACAAATATAATAAAACGAGAATTCTTTATTAATATGTCTTTTGTTTAATTTATTTCATATACTAATTGCGGAAGTCGTGATAGCGCTGTGCTTGCGCGTTCGCTTCATGTGCGAAAGGTCCGGAGTTCGAGCCCCGCTGGAGCCGTTACGGTTACGATTGTGCCCTTAGGCAAGCCATTTAAATTCCACGTTGCCTCTTCTCTTCTCTGATGAATTCCATCAAGAATGAGGTCTCGAGAGTGATTAATATAAGTTGAAAGAACTTGTTTCGCAATGATGAATCGAGCTCAAATAATAAATATAAGTATAAACTAATTTTGTTATGCTAATTTCCAAATAATGACTAGAGTAAATCTAACGCTACGCTGCATGGACTTCTTAGTTTATACAAATTTATTTTAGCTCGATTGCGAAACAAGTTCTTATAACTTATATTAATCACTCTCGAGACCTCATTCCTGATGGAATCCATCGCCACGAGGGAGAGAAGAGGCAACTTGGAATTTAAATGCCTTGCCTAAGGATACAATCGTAACGGCTCCAGTGGGGTTCGAACTCCGGACCGTTCGCACCTGAAGCGAACGTGCATCCACTGCGCTATCACGACTTCCACTGGGCTTCTTAAAAAGACATTTGGTGGTTAGTTTAAACAATATTTTATTCAAGAATGGTACATAACATAGGAATAGTTGCAACAGCACAGTTAGGATTTGGGAGAACGTTAACCTAGTTTAAACAATATTGTATTCAAGAATGGTACATAACATAGGAATAGTTGCAACAGCACAGTTAGGATTGGGGAGAAAGTTAACCTAGTTTAAACAATATCTTATTCAAGAATGGTACATAACATAGGAATAGTTGCAACAGCACAGTTAGGATTGGGGAGAAAGTTAACCTAGTTTAAACAATATCTTATTCAAGAATGGTACATAACATAGGAATAGTTGCAACAGCACAGTTAGGATTGGGGAGAAAGTTAACCTAGTTTAAACAATATCTTATTCAAGAATGGTACATAACATAGGAATAGTTGCAACAGCACAGTTAGGATTGGGGAGAAAGTTAACCTAGTTTAAACAATATCTTATTCAAGAATGGTACATAACATAGGAATAGTTGCAACAGCACAGTTAGGATTGGGGAGAAAGTTAACCTAGTTTAAACAATATCTTATTCAAGAATGGTACATAACATAGGAATAGTTGCAACAGCACAGTTAGGATTTGGCGTTTGCCCATAAACTACTAAGAGTGTGGCTTTGAGAACTCTAGTCAGACGACAGGTTGAGTATGCCGCCCGAATTTTGAGCCATTTTTCCTGCCTTTATCTATAGCTTCGAACATGTTCAGATAACCACTAATATGTGCTGTGTGAGTTGGAGGACTTTGTGTCAAGTCAGGGAGATGCTGGATCGTATGTTTCGTATGTTTCGTATGTCTACCTTTTCCCACTCGTATCAGCACTGGGGCTACCTGTCCGTAGCCTTGGTGCCAGTCAGTCGATGTTTCACTTTTTAACTTCTGGCAAAATGACGTTGATATGATTAGAAACTCAATACGGCCCAATTAATAGTCCAGGTGTAAAAATATATTTATTTCACTGACAAGGCAAATTATATCGCCGCCTGTTCCCAGGCTAACCTGTCCTACATACTGATGCATTGGACACATTGCCTACATGTTTTGTATGTATAGTGTCAAGCCCATGGCTTATCAAAATAGTCTTTAGACAATATGGTTTTGAACTCGAAAGCACTTGCCCAGACCCCAAGCGTCTGTGCACATTCTTGATTATGATAATTTACGGGTGCTACTGTATGCAGTATTATCTGATATTAAATGCAACGGATGTTATAAATCAGCGTCATTGCTTAACGTTGTCACTGCGAACGTATCTGTATATTTATATATATGTATGTTGGTGAAATTTCAGACGTTAGCCAAATTAACAGCACATAAAAGTTCCTGCCATGGCACTAATATGTCTGAAGACTTCCAGGTCAGATTCAGTTCCGGTCGTCTGGTTTTAATTCGCTTCCGCTGCATCGTGCATGCCAATTATAATGTAATTTGGTTTACCTCTATTTCTATTTAGAGATGTTTCATCTGTTAACAGAAGGTAAACATAATAATTATGCTCTTAATTTCAAGAACACACAGATACGT
>CM026395.1:15160929-15464520 GCA_014843695.1 Archivesica marissinica | reverse complement strand
TGCACACGTTGTATAACGCATATATGTTAACCCTAGAGGCATAACTGTAAATCTGTACCATAAATCGTGTTATGCTGGATGCACACGTTGTATAACGCATATATGTAAACCCTAGAGGCATAACTGTAAATCTGTACCATAAATCGTGTTATGCTGGATGCACACGTTGTATAACGCATATATGTTAACCCTAGAGGCATAACTGTAAATCTGTACCATAAATCGTGTTATGCTGGATGCACACGTTGTATAACGCATAAATGTTAACCCTAGAGGCATAACTGTAAATCTGTACCATAAATCGTGTTATGCTGGATGCACACGTTGTATAACGCATAAATGTTAACCCTAGAGGCATAACTGTAAATCTGTACCATAAATCGTGTTATGCTGGATGCACACGTTGTATAACGCATAAATGTTAACCCTAGAGGCATAACTGTAAATCTGTACCATAAATCGTGTTATGCTGGATGCACACGTTGTATAACGCATAAATGTTAACCCTAGAGGCATAACTGTAAATCTGTACCATAAATCGTGTTATGCTGGATGCACACGTTGTATAACGCATAAATGTTAACCCTAGAGGCATAACTGTAAATCTGTACCATAAATCGTGTTATGCTGGATGCACACGTTGTATAACGCATAAATGTTAACCCTAGAGGCATAACTGTAAATCTGTACCATAAATCGTGTTATGCTGGATGCACACGTTGTATAACGCATAAATGTTAACCCTAGAGGCATAACTGTAAATCTGTACCATAAATCGTGTTATGCTGGATGCACACGTTGTATTATCGTGTTATGCTGGATGCACACGTTGTATTATCGTGTTATGCTGGATGCACACGTTGTATTATCGTGTTATGCTGGATGCACACGTTGTATAACGCATATAAACCCTAGCATAACTGTAAATCTGTACCATAAATCGTGTTATGCTGGATGCACACGTTGTATAACGCATATAGTTAACCCAGAGGCATAACTGTAAATCTGTACTAAATCTGTTATGCCATTGTATAACGCATATATGTTAACGTGTTCTGTATAAATCGTGTTATGCTGGATGCACACGTTGTATAACGCATATATGTTAAACGCCTAGAGGCATAACTGTAAATCTGTACCATAAATCGTGTTATGCTGATGCACACGTTGTATAACGCATATATGTTACCCTAGAGGCATAACTGTAAATCTGTACCATAAATCGTGTTATGCTGGATGCACACGTTTGTACGTTATGTAACCCTAGAGGCATAACTGTAAATCTGTACCATATATGTTTGTATAACGCATATATGTTAACCCTAGAGGCATAACTGTAAATCTGTACCATAAATCGTGTTATGCTGGATGCACACGTTGTATAACGCATATATGTTAACCCTAGAGGCATAACTGTAAATCTGTACCATAAATCGTGTTATGCTGGATGCACACGTTGTATACGCATATAGTTAACCCTAGAGGCATAACTGTAAATCTGTACCATAAATCGTGTTATGCTGGATGCACACGTTGTATAACGCATATATGTTAACCCTAGAGGCATAACTGTAAATCTGTACCATAAATCGTGTTATGCTGGATGCACACGTTGTATAACGCATATATGTTAACCCTAGAGGCATAACTGTAAATCTGTACCATAAATCGTGTTATGCTGGATGCACACGTTGTATAACGCATATATGTTACCCCATAACTGTAAATCTGTACCATAAATCGTGTTATGCTGGATGCACACGTTGTATAACGCATATATGTTAACCCTAGAGGCATAACTGTAAATCTGTACCATAAATCGTGTTATGCTGGATGCACACGTTGTATAACGCATATATGTTAACCCTAGAGGCATAACTGTAAATCTGTACCATAAATCGTGTTATGCTGGATGCACACGTTGTATAACGCATATATGTTAACCCTAGAGGCATACTGTAAATCTGTACCATAATCGTGTTATGCTGGATGCACACGTTGTATAACGCATATATGTTAACCCTAGAGGCATAACTGTAACTGTAATAAATCGTGTTATGCTGTGCATAAATCGTGTTATAGCATGCATATGTTAAACCTAGAGGCATAACTGTAAATCTGTACCATAAATCGTGTTATGCTGGATGCACACGTTGTATAACGCATATATGTTAACCCTAGAGCATAACTGTAAATCTGTACCATAAATCGTGTTATGCTGGATGCACCCGTGTAAATCTGTACCATAAATCGTGTTATGCTGGATGCACACGTTGTATTATCGCATAACTGTAAATCTGTACCATAAATCGTGTTTGCTGGATGCACACTGTTTGTATTAAGTTGTATAACGTTATGCTGGATGCACACTTTATGTATAACCCTAGAGGCATAACTGTAAATCTGTACCATAAATCGTGTTATGCTGGATGCACACGTTGTATACGCATATATGTTAACCCTAGAGGCAAACTGTAAATCTGTACCATAAATCGTGTTATGCTGGATGCACACGTTGTATAACGCATATATGTTAACCCTAGAGGCATAACTGTAAATCTGTACCATAAATCGTGTTATGCTGGATGCACACGTTGTATAACGCATATATGTTAACCCTAGAGGCATAACTGTAAATCTGTACCATAAATCGTGTTATGCTGGATGCACACGTTGTATAACGCATATATGTTAACCCTAGAGGCATAACTGTAAATCTGTACCATAAATCGTGTTATGCTGGATGCACACGTTGTATAACGCATATATGTTAACCCTAGAGGCATAACTGTAAATCTGTACCATAAATCGTGTTATGCTGGATGCACACGTTGTATAACGCATATATGTTAACCCTAGAGGCATAACTGTAAATCTGTACCATAAATCGTGTTATGCTGGATGCACACGTTGTATAACGCATATATGTTAACCCTAGAGGCATAACTGTAAATCTGTACCATAAATCGTGTTATGCTGGATGCACACGTTGTATAACGCATTATGTTAACCCTAGAGGCATAACTGTAACTGTACCATAAATCGTGTTTGCTGGATGCACACGTTGTATAACGCATATATGTTAACCCTAGAGGCATAACTGTAAATCTGTACCATAAATCGTGTTATGCTGGATGCACACGTTGTATAACGCATATATGTTAACCCTAGAGGCATAACTGTAAATCTGTACCATAAATCGTGTTATGCTGGATGCACACGTTGTATAACGCATAAATGTTAACCCTAGAGGCATAACTGTAAATCTGTACCATAAATCGTGTTATGCTGGATGCACACGTTGTATAACGCATAAATGTTAACCCTAGAGGCATAACTGTAAATCTGTACCATAAATCGTGTTATGCTGCATTGTATAACGTGTTAACCCTAGAGGCATAACTGTACCCATAAATCGTGTTATGCTGGATGCACACGTTGTATAACGCATATCTAACTGTAAATCTGACCATAAATCGTGTTATGCTGGATGCACACGTTGTATAACGCATAAATGTTAACCCTAGAGGCATAACTGTAAATCTGTACCATAAATCGTGTTATGCTGGATGCACACGTTGTATAACGCATAAATGTTAACCCTAGAGGCATAACTGTAAATCTGTACCATAAATCGTGTTATGCTGGATGCACACGTTGTATTAATGTTAACCCTAGATGCATGTAAATATGTGTTATGCTGGATGCACACGTTGTATTATCGTGTTATGTGTTATGCTGGATGCACACGTTGTATTATCGTGTTATGCTGGATGCACACGTTGTATTATCGTGTTATGCTGGATGCACACGTTGTATTATCGTGTTATGCTGGATGCACACGTTGTATTATCGTGTTATGCTGGATGCACACGTTGTATTATCGTGTTATGCTGGATGCACACGTTGTATTATCGTGTTATGCTGGATGCACACGTTGTATTATCGTGTTATGCTGGATGCACACGTTGTATTATCGTGTTATGCTGGATGCACACGTTGTATATCGTGTGCATAAATGTATTAACTGGATGCACACGTTGTATTATCGTGTTATGCTGGATGCACACGTTGTATTATCGTGTTATGCTGGATGCACACGTTGTATTATCGTGTTATGCTGGATGCACACGTTGTATAACGCATAAATGTTAACCCTATTTACATTAGTTATGCTGGATGCACACGTTGTATTATCGTGTTATGCTGGATGCACACGTTGTATTATCGTGTTATGCTGGATGCACACGTTGTATTATCGTGTTATGCTGGATGCACACGTTGTATTACGTGTTATGCTGGATGCACACGTTGTATTATCGTGTTATGCTGGATGCACACGTTGTAGTATGCTGGATGCACACGTTGTATTTGCACACGTGTTATGCTGGATGCACACGTTGTATTATCGTGTTATGCTGGATGCACACGTTGTATTATCGTGTTATGCTGGATGTTGTATTATCGTGTTATGCTGGATGCACACGTTGTATTATCGTGTTATGCTGGATGCACACGTTGTATTATCGTGTTATGCTGGATGCACACGTTGTATATCGTGTATATGCACACGTTGTATTGCACACGTTGTATTATCGTGTTATGCTGGATGCACACGTTGTATTATCGTGTTATGCTGGATGCACACGTTGTATTATCGTGTTATGCTGGATGCACGTTGTATTATCGTGTTATGCTGGATGCACACGTTGTATTATCGTGTTATGCTGGATGCACACGTTGTATTATCGTGTTATGCTGGATGCACACGTTGTATTATCGTGTTATGCTGGATGCACACGTTGTATTATCGTGTTATGCTGGATGCACACGTTGTATATCGTGTTATGCTGGATGCACACGTTGTATTATCGTGTTATGCTGGATGCACACGTTGTATTATCGTGTTATGCTGGATGCACACGTTGTATTATCGTGTTATGCTGGATGCACACGTTGTATTATCGTGTTATGCTGGATGCACACGTTGTATTATCGTGTTATGCTGGATGCACACGTTGTATTATCGTGTTATGCTGGATGCACACGTTGTATTATCGTGTTATGCTGGATGCACACGTTGTATTATCGTGGATGCACACGTTGTATTATCGTGTTATGCTGGATGCACACGTTGTATTATCGTGTTATGCTGGATGCACACGTTGTATTATCGTGTTATGCTGGATGCACACGTTGTATTATCGTGTTATGCTGGATGCACACGTTGTATTATCGTGTTATGCTGGATGCACACGTTGTATTATCGTGTTATGCTGGATGCACACGTTGTATTATCGTGTTATGCTGGATGCACACGTTGTATTATCGTGTTATGCTGGATGCACACGTTGTATTATCGTGTTATGCTGGATGCACACGTTGTATTATCACACGTGTTATGCTGGATGCACACGTTGTATTATCGTGTTATGCTGGATGCACACGTTGTATTACGCATATGGATGCACACGTTGTATTATCGTGTTATGCTGGATGCACACGTTGTATTACGCATATATGGATGCACACGTTGTATTATCGTGTTATGCTGGATGCACACGTTGTATTACGCATATATGGATGCACACGTTGTATTATCGTGTTATGCTGGATGCACACGTTGTATTATCGTGTTATGCTGGATGCACACGTTGTATTATCACACGTTGTATTATCGTGTTATGCTGGATGCACACGTTGTATTATCGTGTTATGCTGGATGCACACGTTGTATTATCGTGTTATGCTGGATGCACACGTTGTATTATCGTGTTATGCTGGATGCACACGTTGTATTATCGTGTTATGCTGGATGCACACGTTGTATTATCGTGTTATGCTGGATGCACACGTTGTATTATCGTGTTATGCTGGATGCACACGTTGTATTATCGTGTTATGCTGGATGCACACGTTGTATTATCGTGTTATGCTGGATGCACACGTACACACACGTTGTATTATCGTGTTATGCTGGATGCACACGTTGTATTATCGTGTTATGCTGGATGCACACGTTGTATTATCGTGTTATGCTGGATGCACACGTTGTATTATCGTGTTATGCTGGATACACTAGTTGTATTACGCATGGATATTTACATTAGTTTGCTATGTCAGCAAACGTCGTATACGACGTTTGTTTATTAGTTGAAATATTTAGTGATTGAGGAAATATTTTGAAAAATAGATACCATATAATACGACATTTATGTAGAAATTTGCGTTTTCACCAATGTAGTATCGCTTAGTTTAAAGCAGCATTACATCGTATGAAATAAAAGATATTTGAACATTTAAAGCAGCATTACATCGTATGAAATAAAAGATATTTGAAAAATTCAATTTTTACGTATGGGTAGCAATGCTGCTACACATTCTAACAGTATACGTTGTATGCTTATGTTCATTTGGTAAACAGTGTGTGTTTTTTGCGATAAAACAAACTCGAAACCGAAAGTAGGACTTTCCGAGTCGATCGGTCACGCACTTGTTTACAACCGGAACGCATCATCCGCACTTGTTTATATTCGGAATGCATCGTCCCCATTTGTCCCACGTTATCTGATTTTAATTAAATTACTTGATATGTTGATTCATACCTCTGTTAGTTAAGTCTTAACATGTCTACATCCCCGTGAAGGGTTCGACATTAGAGGAAGATAGATATATAGTATTTCATGTTCAAAATATATACGTTGTTTTCTACATCCTCTGTTGTTTCACACATGCGCACTGTGCGTGTTTACATTTCGTGTGTTGATAAACAAATTCGCGTATACGACGGTTTAAATTTATTGGAATTTTATCGTTTCTGAGCGACTATTTCGATTTTTGTAAACACACCCACATTAGTATTTATATTTTACCCAACACATCCTTTATTACGATGTAATGCTGCTTTAAGCATATGTTATTGCTTTCAAATAACATACATATACACAGACTGCACAATAATTGTTCAACAAATGAAATGTAACGAATATTATAAAAGTGGGTCACAAGTTTTACCAACATTAGTGACGACCCTCCCATTCGTATCGCTTTAATATATACGTTCGGGAAATAACTAAAACGATATGAGCGACTAAACAATCGTGTAGGCCACCGAAATGTCAGCTAGCGTAGATATATACCATATTTGTACTTTACCTTTGTTAACATTCTTTGCGTAATGGGAAATCATAATTGAAAGACAATTACACACACCAGCTCAGCTTACGGAAATACTTTATTGACAGTAACGAGGCTTACGGAAGTACTTTACTGACAGTAACGAGGTTTTGAAGATATTAAGCTTAAATGATTCATGTTCATGGATTCTACACGCGAACCATTGATACCCAATGTTCCCACGTACTGCTGTACAATTATTTTACATATGACAATCGTGGTGATTTAGATTCTTTTTTACATACGGATCTGTAGTCCAGTGGTTAACACGTTGGACTGGTTATCCAGGGGTCGCAGGTTCGATACCCTGTCTGACCCTGATAAAATTAACAGTCTTTCAGATGGGACGTTAAACCGAGGTCTCGTGTCGGTGCTTTACACCGTGCACGTAAAAGAACCAGAGTCTGGAGTCAGAGTCTGGAATGGGTCTCTGTCTATATCATGCACTATCCTCCAAAATCTAAAATGACTAATCTCTTCAGGAGGCGTTACTCATATGGGCAACCGGTAGCGACGATAAATGTAAAACACCATGCACTGTGCTTAATCCAGATTCTGAAACAGATCAAATAAATAGAAATTAAACCTTTCGTAAAATTTAATTGTGAATTGGATCTTTTAACTATAGCCCTTGTACCTCACGCCAATTAAGCGAGTTCCCCAAATAACAATACACAGATAATACAACCAAAATGAAAGCCGGGTGGGCACAGCCCTCATAGCCCTCTAAACACCTACATGTAGTTATAATAATTTCGATAGGCGAAAATCGTCACTTTTAAATGTTGTTTATTTTAATAGTTTTAGAAAACTTAGTCGCCCAAATGCAATTATGCGCTGACGACTGTAAATAAATTTAACAGCAAGCCTCGGAGTGCTATTCTCTACATTCTCTATTGGATGATCATTATATTCTCTCGTTCAACACACTTCAACCAGCTTCATTATATTTCTTTATTCTCGGAATGTTCACCTTCCATTGCTGTTTTATGTACGTCAGAGAGGTAAAGATAATGGTTTATTGCCATTTTTTAATACGGAATCTGTTTAATTGCTATCAATTTGTATGAATTATATGTGCTTAGTCAAGTATATATAATTATTTAACTTTCCTCTGATGTAACAATTGTAATAATGATCTGCAAGAAATCTTGATTTGTTCAAATAAGACACTGTCGAATTATTTTGAATATGTCTTCTATCTGTCATGCGTGTGTGTGTTTTACGTTTATTTATCGTCGCTACCGGTTACCCATATGAGCGACGTCTCTTGAAGATATTAGTCATTTTAGATTTTGGAGGATAGTGCAATGATACAGACAGAGACCCATTCCAGAGTCTCCTCTGGTTCATTTACGTGCACGGTGTAAAGCACCGACACGAGACCTTGGTTTTTACGTCCCATCTGAAAGACTGTTAATTTGATTAGGGTCAGACGGGGGATCGAACCTGCGATCCCTGGATTACTAGTCCAGTGTGTTACCACTGGACTACATATCCGTCTGTGTATCATGTGTCCATTGGCACATGTGATATTAATACATAATATTGTATAATAATAATAATAATAATAATAATAAAGTATTTATTTAACGGGAGATCTCATTTGAACAATTAAGTCAAGCCCTCAACACATTAAAACATGGACTAGCATAATGAAACATGTAAACAGTAAAACATTCGTAGGAAATAAGATATATAAGCTGCAAGAACTAATACTTATACTCATGTATAATTGTATATTATCAGTATATTAGGTTATTGGTCTGTTCTTTGCACAACCTGATATATAAAGCTTTGAAGTGTGGAACAGAATGTGCTGTGTTGATGTGATACGGAATTAATATACAACATCCTCGACTTACATTAAGGAATGACCTAATTACATAATATTATGTACGTTATGGTGACGGCATTAGCTACCCGGTTTGGTTGTGGGAACGTATTATTTAGAGGTGATCACGTTGCTCGTTTCAAATCGGCATAGGTATCGACCCGAGGTAACTTGATATCAGCATGAGAAGGAAGGTTACCCAGTGTCGATACCTATAGGCTGATATGAAACTAGTCACATCATAACGTTTGAGAACTACGCTGAGATGAAATACCCACGTAATAACATCTTTATTACTTTGATCTGAATTTGAACAATTAATAATCGAACGCATGCTCTCCGTTATCCATTTAAATCAGGAATAAATCACAATTACTGCATTTTAAATACATGAAAACGATTGAAATATTACCACGAAACTCCAAACATCTGTATTTGTCAAATTTGACACACTGGGACGCTACGGAATTCCAACCAACTAGCACCGAGTGCGCATGCGTTATTTCTCAGGAACTAGTTATGTTACGGCCTTTTCTGGTTTGATACCGGCTCGTGACCGTATCAAACCTAGCGTAATATCAGACTGGAAAACACAGCATGTCGACCTGGGTGGTAGACAGTATTGTGATAGGCAAAGAATAGGCTATACAATTCATATCTAAGTACTCTTTACATTTAAATCGCGTATTCCCGAATATCTAAATAAGCAAAGGTACGAGTAGTAACAAGGTAAATCACATCGCATTAGTGCAGCCTCCGTGCCATAATGGATACGATACCCTCCTTATAACCGAGAGGTTGCGAGTTCGAGTCCCTTCAGAGCCATTGATAACGTATTTAGAAAAACTCATAACTCCATATTGCCTCTTCTCTCTTCTTCATGGCGATGCCTTCTGTCAGGAATGATGTCTAGCGAGCGATTAATCTAATGTTATAAGCACTTGTTTCGCGATCGAGCTAAGATAAGCTTGTATAAACCAATCATACCACACGGATTCTCTGATGTAACATCAAAGGTAACATATTCATCATAAACACACCTCGACATTTATTGCCTCGTCATAATGAATAGGTGTAACACTCATTGTTACTCGGTTCTTTAACGACAAACCAATTAGCAAAGTGGCTGCTTGCCTACATTATAAATGAGGGGATAAAGAAAACACACCGTCTGGCGAATCGTAAATCTTTATCTCTGCCGTCTGCTTTCAGTATTACACACTTATACATTTCAAACCCATTAACAAGTGAATTAATAATCAAGAACTCTCATTTATGTATCGTTGTTCAAATGCAAATGCACAACTATCATTCCATTACAAAGTTATTGAACTGCTAACTTCATCAAAAGACCATTTACAAACTGAATACTGATGCTGTACATAAATATTCATAGGGAATTAATTCACACAAGCCAGTTCAGTTAGAAAGCTTGTTAAACTCTGAATAAAAAGTAGCATTGAAAGAATTTGATATAAGGCCGGAATCAGGAGTTCTCAGCACAGTGGAATGTTCTAATCATTCACACTGTACACATCTATGTGTACAGCACAGTCTAATCATTCACACTGTACACATCTATGTGTACAGCACAGTCTAATCATTCACATTCTACACATTTATGTGTACAGCACAGTCTAATTATTCACACTCTACACATTTATGTGTACAGCACAGTATAATCATTCACACTCTACACATCTATGTGTACAGCACAGTCTAATCATGCACACTCTACACATCTATGTGTACAGCACAGTCTAATCATGCACACTCTACACATCTATGTGTACAGCACAGTCTAATCATGCACACTCTACACATCTATGTGTACAGCACAGTCTAATCATGCACACTCTACACATCTATCTATGTGTGCAGCACAGTCTAATCATTCACACTCTACACATCTATGTGTACAGCACAGTCTAACCATGCACACTCTACACATCTATCTATGTGTGCAGCACAGTCTAATCATTCACACTGTACACATCTAGGTGTACAGCACAGTCTAATCATTCACATTCTACACATGTATGTGTACAGCACAGTCTAGTCATTCACACTCTACACATAATTATATGTGTGCAGCACAGTCGAACCATTCACACTCTACACATATATGTGTACAGCACAGTCTAGTCATTCACACTCTACACATCTATGTGTGCAGCACAGTCTAATCCTGCACACTCTACATATATATGTGTACAGCACAGTCTAATCATTCACACTCTACACATCTATGTGTACAGCACAGTCTAATCATTCACATTCTACACATTTATGTGTACAGCACAGTCTACTTATTCACACTCTACACATCTATGTGTACAGCACAGTCTAATCATTCACATTCTACACATTTATGTGTATAGCACAGTCTACTTATTCACACTCTACACATCTATGTGTACAGCACAGTCTAATCATTCACAATCTGCACATCTATGTGTACAGCACAGTCTAATCCTGCACACTCTACACATATATGTGTGCAGCACAGTCTAATCATGCACACTCTACACGTCTATGTGTACAGCATAGTCTAATCATGCACATTCTACACATCTATGTGTACAGCATAGTCTAATCATGCACATTCTACACATCTATGTGTACAGCATAGTCTAATAATGCACATTCTACACATCTATGTGTACAGCATAGTCTAATCATGCACACTCTACACATCTATGTGTACAGCACAGTCTAATCATGCATATTCTACACATCTATGTGTACAACATAGTCTAATCATTCACACTATGCACATATCTGTGTACAGCACAGTCTAATCCTGCACACTCTACATATATATGTGTACAGCACAGTCTAATCATTCACACTCTACACATATATGTGTACAGCACAGTCTAATCCTGCACACTCTACATATATATGTGTACAGCACAGTCTAATCATTCACACTCTACACATCTATGTGTGCAGCACAGTCTAATCATGCACACTCTACACATCTATGTGTACAGCACAGTCTAATCATGCACACTCTACACATCTATGTGTACAGCACAGTCTAATCATGCACACTCTACACATCTATGTGTACAGCACAGTCTAATCATGCACACTCTACACATCTATCTATGTGTGCAGCACAGTCTAATCATTCACACTCTACACATCTATGTGTACAGCACAGTCTAACCATGCACACTCTACACATCTATCTATGTGTGCAGCACAGTCTAATCATTCACACTGTACACATATATGTGTACAGCACAGTCTAATCATTCACATTCTACACATTTATGTGTACAGCACAGTCTAGTCATTCACACTCTACACATAATTATCTGTGTGCAGCACAGTCGAACCATTCACACTCTACACATATATGTGTACAGCACAGTCTAGTCATTCACACTCTACACATCTATGTGTGCAGCACAGTCTAATCCTGCACACTCTACATATATATGTGTACAGCACAGTCTAATCATGCACACTCTACACGTCTATGTGTACAGCATAGTCTAATCATGCACATTCTACACATCTATGTGTACAGCATAGTCTAATCATGCACATTCTACACATCTATGTGTACAGCATAGTCTAATCATGCACATTCTACACATCTATGTGTACAGCATAGTCTAATCATGCACACTCTACACATCTATGTGTACAGCACAGTCTAATCATGCACATTCTACACATCTATGTGTACAGCATAGTCTAATCATTCACACTCTGCACATATCTGTGTACAGCACAGTCTAATCCTGCACACTCTACACATATATGTGTACAGCACAGTCTAATCCTGCACACTCTACATATATATGTGTACAGCACAGTCTAATCATTCACACTCTACACATCTATGTGTGCAGCACAGTCTAATCATGCACACTCTGCACATCTATGTGTGCAGCACAGTCTAATCATGCACACTCTGCACATCTATGTGTGCAGCACAGTCTAATCATTCACACTCTATACATATCTGTGTGCAGCACAGTCTAATCATTCACACTCTGCACATATATGTGTACAGCACAGTCTAATCATTCACACTCTGCACATCTATGTGTACAGCACAGTCTAATCATTCACACTCTGCACATCTATGTGTACAGCACGGTCTAATCATTCACACTCTGCACATATATGTGTACAGCACAGTCTAATCATGCACACTCTATACATATCTGTATTAGGATGAACATTATATGTCAGCAGAATATCATACAGTATTAAGTATTTTTATAAAGAACCATATTAATCTGTCGCTATGGAATTTCTGTAACATAAAGCTCTGTTCATATAAGTTGGTAATATTAATAGGATTGTTTTATCGGATGTTTTTAATAATTCTAGATATTTATACACAGACGGCCTGCCTGACTAATACATGTATTTAAAGTCGCCACCGCATAAATGCATTTGGGCGACTGGATAGACGGCCATCTGTAATAGTATGGCATTAAAGATGTGTGTCGAATGTTAGTGTAGCATGGACAAATACATACAAAGTGGTATTTATCCTCTATGTCATTGCGATTACCTCCCTTGACAGATAAAGTCCGATTTATCCCGAAATATGTATTGGTCCGTTTAGTTGAAAGCCTTTGTTTTGTGTTCCCTAACCAGATGTTGCGGTATGATACATGTGATTTCATCCAAAGCATGTTAATTAATTTATAATCAATTTCTACAGTAAACTATCCATTGGCTATGATGTAGGATATCTGTCGAGATTTAGTAATTTAATAATTATAAGATAAAACAAACTAATGAAAACAGATACCATGTGGTGCAAAGGAAACAACGATAAAAACAGAGGAAGCCAATTAAGAACAGAACAGAACAGAACAGAACAGAAGTTTATTTTGGCAGACTTGTACATACATACATCGTCTTAACAAAACTAGTAATAACATATATATATTTAATGATCACGTGACAAATAAATATAAGTGAGAGTGATAAATAAAATTTGGCAATTACACATTTATATTATTTCTAATAACTAAAGACAATATTATAAATGTGGCTAAATTATGTATAGTGGTATTATTATCGGAACTCATAAGATTATTAAATTTGAAAACAGAAGGTCTATTGCAATAGTGTGCATCAATAAATTGTTTACGTAGGTTCTTATAACATGGACATATACAAATAAAATGATAAATATCTTCGATATCTCTCGATCCACAATATAAACAATACCTCTCGTTCCTTGGAATTTGATTCCTGCCATATCGATTAAGAGGACACTCTACTTTCATGATTATTCAGGGGAAGTAACTGACTAATGTCTCTCATTGCAATATCGTTCATTTTTATGTATTCTATTGCGTGCATAGGCCTCGGTGACAAATGTATGCACATCATGTCCACGCATGACGCAAACATGTTGTCATTTCCGGTACTGCACCGTGTCATTCTTATGTAAACACGGAGGCCTCGTGTGATGAGATCACAGACGGATCTGCAGTCCAGTGGTTAACACGCTGTACTGGTAATCCAGGGATCGCAGGTTCGATCCCCCGTCTGACTCTAATAAAATTAACAGTCTTTTCAGATAGGACGTTAAACCGCGGTCTCGTGTCGGTGCTTTACACCGTGCACGTAAAAGAACCAGAGGAGACACTGGAATGGGTCTCTCTCTGTCTGTATCATTGCACTATCCTCCAAAATCTAAAATGACTAATCTCTTCAGGAGGCGTCGCTCATATGGGCAACCGGTGGCGACGCTCATATGGGCAACCGGTGGCGACGATAAATAAACGTAAAACACACAGTGATGAGATCATACGTCACAAAACACAGAATTTATCACACATAGCTAATTAGTTTCACGGAACTTTCAGATACCACAATGTAATATAATTATACTATATAATTAAGAAGAATACATGCATACAAAACTAATGAACATAGATTGACCACACTTCACAATTTCCATTGTCAGGATCGTATATTTCACAAATCATATTTGTCACGCCTGTGTGATAAATATGATAACATGTCACAGATGTGACGTGCGACACATGTGATCGACACACAGTAACCTGTATCCGACCAGCTTAGAATTATTTTTACTACTATACCTCTGATTAGAATTGTTGCCAAAACCTGTTTTTATATTCTTCAAAGACGATCCTTTTATTTATGTAAATAATGTATCCATTTGATTTATTGATTATGTGTCTCTTATCCATTCCGAGAAACAGCTGCTAATTAGTTCAACCGCGATCTGATCGAGGTTGATAACTGATATTTTAAAACATTTCTTAATTGCTCATTAGTGCTTTTTTTCCATTTCAGTATTTCAAAATTTCTGGTTTTAGTAAGTATTTAATTTTCAATTAGCTACTGTTCCCCGGTTTTAATATGTAAATATAATAATATGTCGTTAGACTGTGATAGTTTGATTATCTGTGATTACATTAGTCTCTTATAATTCTTTTATAATGAATGGTGTTGTACTATGCCACGATAATTTGTTGTGTATATTTTATGTATTGTACAACGATGAGACTGAAATAAAGAATAAATCCACAGTAACAATGCAGTCAAAGCTTATTGTTCACACTATGATGTTTATACAAGATTCAAGTTTCAAAGTTTATTCGCCATTAACCCTTTCAACTCCACAGGCCTCTAAATAGGCTTATGAAAAGTGTAGATCCAGATGAGCCGGCTCGTGACGAGCCGTCTCATCAGGATCTGCACTTTTTTGCCAGTAATAATTATTACTATTGTTAGATAAAATTACCCATTTTGATAAATGAACTGGTCCAAAGGTAATTTTCTTATTAATTTATTGGTCTGAAAATATCATGGACCAGTCCATGTCAGTTACTTGGGGTTGAATGGGTTAAACAAAGAACAGAATAGAACCTACGTTTATTCATGACGTATGCGTAAGTACATAGTCATAATATATACATGCAAGTATATACAAATAAACACAGACGGATATGTAGTCCAGTGGTAACCCCCCGGAATGGTAATCCAGGGATCGCAGGTTCGAGCCCCCGTCTGACCCTAATAAAATTAACAGTCTTTCAGACGGGACGTTAAACTGAGGTCTCGTGTCGATGCTTTACACCGTGCACGTAAAAGAACCAGAGGAGACTCTGGAATGGGTCTCTCTCTGTCTGTATCATTGCACTATCCTCCAAAATCTAAAATGACTAATCTCTTCAGGAGGCGTCGTTCATATGGGCAACCGGTGGCGACGCTCATATGGGCAACCGGTGGCGACGATAAATAAACGTAAAACACACAGTGATGAGATCATACGTCACAAAACACAGAATTTATCATACATAGCTAATTAGTTTCACTGAACTTTCAGATACGTCAATGTAATATAATTATACTATATAATTAAGAAGAATACATGCATACAAAGCTAATGAACATAGGTTGACCACACTTCACACTTTCCATTGTCAGGATCGTATATTTCACAAATCATATTTGTCACACCTGTGTGATAAATACGATAACATGTCACAGATGTGACGTGTGACACATGTGATCGACACACAGTAACAATGCAATCAAAGCTTATTTTTCACACTATGATGTTTATACAAGATTCAAGTTTCAAAGTTTATTCGCCATTAACCCTTTCAACCCCACATGCCTCTAAATAGGCTTATGAAAAGTGTAGATCCAGATGAGCCGGCTCGTGACGAGCCGTCTCATCAGGATCTGCACTTTTTTGCCAGTAATAATTATTACTATTGTTAGATAAAATTACCCATTTTGATAAATGAACTGGTCCAAAGGTAATTTTCTTATTAATTTATTGGTCTGAAAATATCATGGACCAGTCCATGTCAGTTACTTGGGGTTGAATGGGTTAAACAAAGAACAGAATAGAACCTACGTTTATTCATGACGTATGCGTAAGTACATAGTCATAATATATACATGCAAGTATATACAAATAAACACAGACGGATATGTAGTCCAGTGGTAACCCCCTGGAATGGTAACCCAGGGATCGCAGGTTCGAGCCCCCGTCTGACCCTAATAAAATTAACAGTCTTTCAGACGGGACGTTAAACTGAGGTCTCGTGTCGATGCTTTACACCGTGCACGTAAAAGAACCAGAGGAGACTCTGGAATTGGCCTCTCTCTCTGTATCATTGCACTATCCTCCAAAATGACTAATCACTTCAGGAGGCGTCGCTCATATGGGAAACCGGTAGCGACGATAAACACCTCAATAAACATCTAGGTATGTATTGGCGAATTAACATCTGAATAAACATTTGAATAAACACCTGGCTGTGTATTCGCCAATTAACATCTGAATAAACATCTGAATACACAGCCAGCTGTGTATTCGCCAATAAACTACTCAACAACCATCTAGGTATGTATTCGCGAATTAACATCTGAATAAACGTCTGAATAAACACCTGGCTGTGTATTCGCCAATATACATCTCAATAAACATCTGAATACATAGCTGGCTGTGTATTCGCCAATAAACATCTCAACAACCATCTAGGTATGTATTCGCGAATTAACATCTGAATAAACGTCTGAATAAACACCTGGCTGTGTATTCGCCAATATACATCTCAATAAACATCTGAATACATAGCTGGCTGTGTATTCGCCAATAAACATCTGAATACATAGCTGGCTGTGTATTCGCCAATAAACATCTCAACAACCATCTATGTATGTATTCGCGAATTAACATCTGAATAAACATTTGAATAAACACCTGGCTGTGTATTCGCCAATAAACATCTCAACAACCATCTATGTATGTATTCGCGAATTAACATCTGAATAAACATTTGAATAAACACCTGGCTGTGTATTCGCCAATAAACATATCAATAAACATCTGAATACATAGATGGTTGTGTATTCGCCAACAAACATCTCAATAAACATCTAGGTATGTATTCGCCAATAAACATCTGAATAACCAACTACCATCTACAAGCCAACTTCACAGATCTCGTAAATGTTAATGATATGCTTACTCATACCATATATATATCATGTTTTTCTGTAAACTTTGTATGTAACCGCCAAACATGTTTATTTGCGATGTACACGTTAATGCCAATAAAAACTTTGACTTGACTTGGCAACTGTACATTCTCATTAAATATATAGAGAATGAAGATTCTAGTTGGCGTAATTAAGAATATAAAGCATTCAGTATGGAGTGTCTATGGTTTAAAGCGTTCGTAATTAACATAAGTGTTCACCGCCCATACAATATGTATGACGGAAAAGTACATAAAACACAATTACAGTGTAATACATGAACAAAGCGTGAACAAATAAATGAATGGGTATAGCAGACTGATGATTAAATGTGTGGTCTGTGAGATAACAAATGTTTTTAATTACGTTTATTTATCGTCGATACCGGTTGCCCATATGAGCGACGCCTCCTGAAGATATTAGTCATTATATATTTTGGAGGATAGTGCAATGATACAGACAGAGACCCAGTCCAGAGTCTCCTCTGGTTCTTTAACGTGCACGGTGTAAAGCACCGTCACGAGACCTCGGTTTAACGTCCCATCTGAAAGACCGTTAATTGTATTACGGTCAGACGGGGGATCGAACCTGCGATCCCTGGATTACCAGTCCAGCGTGATACCACTGGGCTATAGATCCGCCTGTGTGAGATAATTTCTATACAGACATCATTTTATATCACCGCTGATGATTTAGGGTCGTAAAACAACAAATAAATTGCCTGTTAAATACAAAATAGTCAAAACATACAATCTGTTCATTTATATTTCCAACCTTCCATTTCTTCTGATACCACATCCACTGTGAAGAGGTATTTAAATCAACCTGAAACACACCAAGAATATTTCAAATTTAATGTTTGAAATAGCCAGTGCTCACCTGTGAATAACGCCACTGTGTTTACACACTGTATTCCTCCGCCAAATAATACAGTATGCCAGGCTGACCATAATAAAATTAACAGTGTGTGTTTTACGTTTATTTATCGTCGCTACCGGTTGCCCATATGAACGACGTCGCCTGAAGAGATTAGTTATTTTAGATTTTGGAGGATAGTGCATGATACAGACAGAGACCAATTCCAGAATATCCTCTAGTTCTTTTACGTGCACGGTGTAAAGCACCGACACGAGACCTCGGTTTAACGTCCCATCTGAAAGACTGTTAATTTTATTAGGGTCAGACGGGGGATCGAACCTGCGATCCCTGGATTACCAGTCCAGCGTTGTTACCACTGGATTACAGATCCGTCTGTAAATAATTAACAGTCACATATACTCAAAATCTAGAATTAGTATACTACCTTTGACAAAGCAATGTGTGTGTGTTCTACATTTATTTATCGGCGCTACCGGTTCCCCATATGAGCGACGCCTCCTGAAGAGATTAGTTATTTTAGATGTTTATTGTTCACTTCTACAATGCTTATATATTGCCTCACTTAGACTTTTGTTGTGTAATTTGGGGTAACTGCAACTCATCTTTAGAAGGTAAACTAGTTCGGTTCCAAACGAGAGCAGCTAGAATAAGTTTAGATCAGGTTTTCCACACTCCATCGCAATTATTCTTCTCCCAACTAAAATGGATGGCCTTTCCAGAACGAGTCATATATCAGAAGGCTATACAAATGTATAAAACATTACAGGGAGCTGCTCCAGAATACATACAATCGTCCTTCACTTTTACTTCTGATATACATCCTAGAATTCTCAGATCAACCTCAGATTATCAGTTATACACACCAAGACCAAACTGTGTATTATTTCGTAATACATTTGCATTTTCAAGATCATCAATCAAATTTTGGAATTCATTGCCTCACTCAGTTCAAAATGCTCCAACTATCCAACAGTTCAAAATTCCCTATATAAAGTGGAACAATATCAATACAAACTAATCACATATTTCTACTATTATTACTTCAGATGATATTGTACACAGTCTTTAGCACGAGTTGAGCATTTACCATTGCTATAGTTACTAGATTCTGTAAATAGCTATATTTACATTGATGTCATACTTATTTTCAAGATACCCCTATAAGTCATATCTGCACATTGTTAGATATATATATATATAGTGTCATTAATTGTCTCATTCCCCCTTTTCTACTCTGCTAGACAATTTCATATATCATCATTTTCCATAACATATTATATATAGTTTCTCTACTGTTCAGCTTTAACATTACTATATAATTCCAACATGCATTTTTCACGTATAATCCTATCATTTGATTTGTATAAATGTTGAGGGTCTCATGGTAAATTATCTGTTGTAAATGAGTTATCTCGTAATATAAAGTCATCATTATTATTACTATTATTATTAAAAGGGTACCTGGGGTTTTGATCCGCCACTTAAATACTGGAGAGTCGAACCCACAACCCATTGATTACGACGTGGATACCGCCATCCGCTGCACCACCATGCTGCACCTGATGGGACTGTAGATTCTAGGTGTATAATGTTGGCCTTGTAATTACCAGCAGATCATTCACCTGAATTATTAATGATACCTAGCACATCGCTTATGCAGCCCAGAATCTCTGTTTCATTCACGGTATGTGGTACAGACATCCCTATGGAGCCGTAATCGTATATACACGAAGTCTATAGTTGGTATTAAGGCCGTGTAGTGTCGTGTCGCCTGTCTGTTTGTTATTGGAGCTCACACATATTTACATTGTTATTACACCCGGCATGTTGAGCTGCTTCCAGTCTAGTGCATGCGTGTGTGTTTTACGTTTATTTATCGTCACTACCGGTTGTCCATATGAGCGACGCTTCCTGAAGAGATTAGTCATTTTAGAATTTGGAGGATAGTGCATGATACAGACAAAGACCCATTCCAGAGTCTCTGCTGGTTCTTTTACGTACACGGTGTAAAGCACCGACACGAGACCTCGGTTTAACGTCCCATCTGAAAGACTGTTAATTTTATTTGGGTCAGACGGGGGATCTGGACTCCACATGACTACAGATCCGTCTGTGCCTAGTGCATGCGTTTACATTCCGGTAAACAAAGACCTCACTAAGACGTTTCTGATTGGTTTAATTTGCGTGTTGATGCGACGTCAATACAGGCAGGTTCGATCCCCCGTCTGACCATAATACAATTAACAGTCTTTCAGATGGGACCTCGTGTCGATGCTGTACACCGTGCACGTAAATGAACCAGAGTAGACTCTGGGATGGGTCTCTGTCTGTACCATTGCACTATCCTCCAACAAGCTAAAATGACTAATATATTCAGGAGGCGTCGTTCATATGGGCAACCGGTAGCGGCGATAAATAAACGTAACACACAATACAGGCACTATTGTATCATTTATGGTTATGTACAATATTGAAAAGTTCAGAAAATGCAATGCAAATATCAGGAATAATGTCAACCTCTGTTTCGTTATTTTGGTGTATCCATTGAGTCCCCACTCACTTTAAGCAACACGTGTGTATTGTATGCCCCAATAAACGCAACGCATGTTAATTGTATTGCTTAATGCAATGAACCCGCTCAGAATAATTACATTACAATTACCAATGCTATGAGAGAAATAAACAACGCTGTAGCTGTTTGTGCAAGTGTCGCAAACATACTATGAGCAAGTTAAAACACAGACGACTTTATACAACTCATTTTAACATCACAGACAACTGTTTGATCTGATAACAATATTTAAAGCATTACTATATTATTATAATCCGCAAAAACAGCGTTCATGTTTTCCG
Organism: Archivesica marissinica; assembly: GCA_014843695.1. Lineage (NCBI taxonomy): Eukaryota > Metazoa > Mollusca > Bivalvia > Venerida > Vesicomyidae > Archivesica > Archivesica marissinica. The sequence continues at coordinate 15,442,760 of CM026395.1, read as the reverse complement.
TGACCAAATATAGAACGATGTTTTGCAAACGTTCTTTGCTAAATAGAGATCATACAAAATAAATCAATTGTCTGTCGAAGTATTAAACCCTTGATCGGCTTACAACATGTTATACATTAAATGTGATTTGTCATACAGCTATATATATGCATCAAATTGGCAATATTCCAATACCAAATGTCGAGAACATAGATGAAGAGTCCATAGATGACGAGCCCATAGATGACGAGTCCATAGATGAAGAGTCCATAGATGACGAGCCCATAGATGACGAGTCCATAGATGACGAGTCCATATATGAAGAGTCCATATATGACGAGTCCATAGATGACGAGCCCATAGATGACGAGCCCATAGATGACGAGTCCATAGATGAAGAGTCCATAGATGACGAGCCCATAGATGACGAGCCCATAGATGACGAGTCCATAGATGACGAGTCCATATATGAAGAGTCCATAGATGACGAGTCCATAGATGACGAGCCCATAGATGACGAGCCAATAGATGACGAGTCCATAGATGACGAGTCCATAGATGACGAGTCCATAGATGACGAGTCGCAATGTGGAATCAGAGATGTGCCCGAAAGTAAACTAGTAACTGTCTACCAGTGTATTCCATCTTTCATCTTGTCTACAATAGTATTACATCTTGTCTACCAGAGTATTCCATCTTTCATCTTGTCTACCAGAGTATTACCACTTGTCTACTAGAGTGTTACATCTTTCATCTTGTCTACCAGAGTATTACATCTTTCATCTTGTCTACCAGAGTATTCCATCTTACATCTTGTCTACCAGAGTATTACACCTTTCATCTTGTCTACCAGAGTATTACATCTTTCATCTTGTCTACCAGAGTATTACATCTTTCATCTTGTCTACCAGAGTATTCCATCTTTCATCTTGTCTACCAGAGTATTCCATCTTTCATCTTGTCTACCAGAGTATTACATCTTTCATCATGTCTACCAGAGTATTCCATCTTTCATCTTGTCTACCAGAGTATTCCATCTTTCATCTTGTCTACCAGAGTATTCCATCTTTCATCTTGTCTACCAGAGTATTACATCTTTCATCTTGTCTACCACAGTATATTCCATCTTTCATCTTGTCTACCAGAGTATTACCTCTTGTCTACCAGAGTATTCCCTATTGTCTACCAGAGTATTTCCTCTTGTCTACCAGAGTATTCCATCTTTCATCTTGTCTACCAGAGTATTCCCTCTTGTCTACCAGAGTATTCCATCTTTCATCCTGTCTCCCAGAGTATTACCTCTTGTCTACCAGAGTAATCCATCTTTCATCTTGTCTCCCAGAGTATTCCTTCTTGTCTATCTGAGTATTACCTCTTGTCTACCAGAGTATTCCATCTTTCATCTTGTCTACCAGAGTATTCCATCTTTCATCTTGTCTCCCAGAGTATTCCTTCTTTCATCTTGTCTCCCAGAGTATTACAACTTTCATCTTGTCTATCATAGTATTATATCTTTCATATTGTCTCCCAGAGTATTACACCTTTCATCTTGTCTACCAGAGTATTATATCTTGTCTCCCAGAGTATTACACCTTTCATCTTGTCTCCCAGAGTATTACAACTTGTCTCCCAGAGTAGTACACCTTTCATCTTGTCTCCCAGAGTATTACATCTTGTCTCCCAGAGTATTACACCTTTCATCTTGTCTACCAGATTATTCCATCTTTCATCTTGTCTACCAGAGTATTACATATTTAATCCTGTCTACCAGAGTATTACACCTTTCATCTTGTCTACCAAAGTATTACATCTTGTCTCCCAGAGTATTACACCTTTCATCTTGTCTACCAGAGTATTACATCTTGTCTACCAGAGTATTACATCTTGTCTACCAGAGTATTACATATTTAATCCTGTCTACCAGAGTATTACACCTTTCATCTTGTTTACCAGAGTATTACATCTTGTCTACCAGAGTATTCCATCTTTCATCTTGTCTATCATAGTATTATATCTTTCATATTGTCTCCCAGAGTATTACACCTTTCATCTTGTCTACCAGAGTATTACATCTTTCATTTTGTCTCCCAGAGTATTCCATCTTTCATCTTGTCTCCCAGAGTATTACATCTTTCATCTTGTCTACCAGAGTATTACATCTTTCATCATGTCTACCAGAGTATTCCACCATTCATCTTGTCTACCATAGTATTACAGCTTTCATCATTTCTTCCAGAATATTACATCTTTCATCTTGTCTACCAGAGTATTACATCTTTCATCTTGTCTACCAGAGTATTACATTTTTCATCTTGTCTACCAGAGTATTACATCTTGTCTACCAGAGTATTATATTTTTCATCTTGTCTACCAGAGTATTACATATTTAATCCTCTCTACCAGAGTATTACACCTTTCATCTTGTCTACCAGAGTATTACATCTTGTCTACCAGAGTATTCCATCTTTCATCTTGTCTATCATAGTATTATATCTTTCATATTGTCTCCCAGAGTATTACACCTTTCATCTTGTCTCCCAGAGTATTACACCTTTCATCTTGTCTACCAGAGTATTACATCTTGTCTACCAGAGTTTTCCATCTTTCATCTTGTTTATCATAGTATTATATCGTTCATATTGTCTCCCAGAGTATTACACCTTTCATCTCGTCTACCAGAGTATTACACCTTTCATCTTGTCTCCCAGAGTATTACATCTTTCATCTTGTCTACCAGAGTATTACCCCAAACCCCCAAACATCTTTCATCATGTCTACCAGAGTATTCCATCTTTCATCTTGTCTACCAGAGTATTACATCTTTCATCATTTCTCCCAGAATATTACATCTTTCATCTTGTCTACCAGAGTATTACATCTTTCATCTTGTCTACCAGAGTATTACATTTTTCATCTTGTCTACCAGAGTATTACATCTTGTCTACCAGAGTATTATATATTTCATCTTGTCTACCAGAGTATTACATCCTGTCTACCAGAGTATTACACCTTTCATCTTGTCTACCAGAGTATTACATCTTGTCTACCAGAGTATTCCATCTTTCATCTTGTCTACAAGTATTACATATTGTCTCCCAGAGTATTACACCTTTCATCTTGTCTCCCAGAGTATTCACCTTTCATCTTGTCTACCAGAGTATTACATCTTGTCTACCAGAGTTTCCCCAGAGTATTACACTTTCATCTCGTCTACCAGAGTATTACACCTTTCATCTTGTCTACCAGAGTATTACATCTTTCATCTTGTCTACCAGAGTATTACATCTTCCATCTTGTCTACCAGAGTATTCCATCTTTCATCTTGTCTACCAGAGTATTACATCTTTCATCTTGTCTACCAGAGTATTACATCTTTCACCAAAACATCTTGTCTACCAGAGTATTACATCTTTCATCATGTCTACCAGAGTATTCCATCTTTCATCTTGTCTACCAGAGTATTCCATCTTTCATCTTGTCTACCAGAGTATTCCATCTTTCATCTTGTCTACCAGAGTATTACATCTTTCATCATGTCTACCAGAGTATTCCATCTTTCATCTTGTCTACCAGAGTATTCCATCTTTCATCTTGTCTACCAGAGTATTCCATCTTTCATCTTGTCTACCAGAGTATTACATCTTTCATCATGTCTACCAGAGTATTCCATCTTTCATCTTGTCTACCAGAGTATTCCATATTTCATCGTGTCTACCAGAATATTCCATCTTTCATCTTGTCTACCAGAGTATATTCCATCTTTCATCTTGTCTACCAGAGTATTACCTCTTGTCTACCAGAGTATTCCCTATTGTCTACCAGAGTATTTCCTCTTGTCTACCAGAGTATTCCATCTTTCATCTTGTCTACCAGAGTATTACCTCTTGTCTACCAGAGTATTCCCTATTGTCTACCTGAGTATTTCCTCTTGTCTACCAGAGTATTCCATCTTTCATCTTGTCTACCAGAGTATTACCTCTTGTCTACCAGAGTATTCCCTATTGTCTACCTGAGTAGTACCTCTTGTCTCCCAGAGTATTCCCTCTTGTCTACCAGAGTATTCCATCTTTCATCCTGTCTCCCAGAGTATTACCTCTTGTCTACCAGAGTAATCCATCTTTCATCTTGTCTCCCAGAGTATTCCTTCTTGTCTATCTGAGTATTACCTCTTGTCTACCAGAGTATTCCATCTTTCATCTTGTCTACCAGAGTATTCCATCTTTCATCTTGTCTCCCAGCGTATTCCATCTTTCATCTTGTCTGCCAGAGTATTCCATCTTTCATCTTGTCTACCAGCGTATTCCATCTTTCATCTTGTCTGCCAGAGTATTCCATCTTTCATCTTGTCTGCCAGCGTATTCCATCTTTCATCTTGTCTGCCAGAGTATTCCATCTTTCATCTTGTCTACCAGAGTATTCCATCTTTCATCTTGTCTCCCAGCGTATTCCATCTTTCATCTTGTCTGCCAGAGTATTCCATCTTTCATCTTGTCTCCCAGCGTATTCCATCTTTCATCTTGTCTACCAGAGTATTACATCTTTCATCATGTCTACCAGAGTATTCCATCTTTCATCTTGTCTACCATAGTATTCCATATTTCATCGTGTCTACCAGAATATTCCATCTTTCATCTTGTCTACCAGAGTATTCCATCTTTCATCTTGTCTACCAGAGTATTACCTCTTGTCTACCAGAGTTTTCCATCTTTCATCTTGTTTATCATAGTATTATATCTTTCATATTGTCTCCCAGAGTATTCCACCTTTCATCTCGTCTACCAGAGTATTACACCTTTCATCTTGTCTACCAGAGTATTACATCTTTCATTTTGTCTCCCAGAATATTCCATCTTTCATATTGTCTCCCAGTACCCCTTTCATCTTGTCTACCAGAGAATTACATCTTGTCTACCAGAGTATTATATCTTTCATCTTGTCTACCAGAGTATTACCTCTTGTCTACCAGAGTATTACATCTTGTCTACCAGAGTATTATATATTTCATATTGTCTACCAGAGTATTACCTCTTGTCTACCAGAGTATTACATCTTTCATCTTGTCTACCAGAGTATTCCATCTTTCATCTTGTCTACCAGAGTATTACATCTTTCATCATGTCTACCAGAGTATTCCATCTTTCATATTGTCTACCAGAGTATTCCATCTTTCATCTTGTCTACCAGAGTATTACATCTTTCATCATGTCTACCAGAGTATTCCATCTTTCATCTTGTCTACCATAGTATTCCATATTTCATCGTGTCTACCAGAATATTCCATCTTTCATCTTGTCTACCAGAGTATTCCATCTTTCATCTTGTCTACCAGAGTATTACATCTTTCATCTTGTCTACCAGAGTATATTCCATCTTTCATCTTGTCTACCAGAGTATTACCTCTTGTCTACCAGAGTATTCCCTATTGTCTACCAGAGTATTTCCTCTTGTCTACCAGAGTATTCCATCTTTCATCTTGTCTACCAGAGTATTACCTCTTGTCTACCAGAGTATTCCCTATTGTCTACCTGAGTATTTCCTCTTGTCTACCAGAGTATTCCATCTTTCATCTTGTCTACCAGAGTATTACCTCTTGTCTACCAGAGTATTCCCTATTGTCTACCTGAGTAGTACCTCTTGTCTCCCAGAGTATTCCCTCTTGTCTACCAGAGTATTCCATCTTTCATCCTGTCTCCCAGAGTATTACCTCTTGTCTACCAGAGTAATCCATCTTTCATCTTGTCTCCCAGAGTATTCCTTCTTGTCTATCTGAGTATTACCTCTTGTCTACCAGAGTATTCCATCTTTCATCTTGTCTACCAGAGTATTCCATCTTTCATCTTGTCTCCCAGCGTATTCCATCTTTCATCTTGTCTGCCAGAGTATTCCATCTTTCATCTTGTCTCCCAGAGTATTCCATCTTTCATCATGTCTACCAGAGTATTACACCTTTCATCTTGTCTACCAGAGTATTATATCTTTCATATTTTCTCCCAGAGTATTACACCTTTCATCTTGTCTCCCAGAGTATTACACCTTTCATCTTGTCTACCAGAGTATTACACCTTTCATCTTGTCTACCAGAGTATTACATCTTGTCTACCAGAGTATTCCATCTTTCATCTTGTTTATCATAGTATTATATCTTTCATATTGTCTCCCAGAGTATTACACCTTTCATCTTGTCTACCAGAGTATTACATCTTTCATTTTGTCTCCCAGAATATTCCATCTTTCATCTTGTCTCCCAGAGTATTACATCTTTCATCTTGTCTACCAGAGTATTACATCTTCCATCATGTCTACCAGAGTATTCCATCTTTCATCTTGTCTACCAGAGTATTACATCTTTCATATTGTCTCCCAGTACACCTTTCATATTGTCTACCAGAGAATTACATCTTGTCTACCAGAGTATTATATCTTTCATCTTGTCTACCAGAGTATTACCTCTTGTCTACCAGAGTATTACATCTTGTCTACCAGAGTATTACATCTTTCATCTTGTCTACCAGAGTATTCCATCTTTCATCTTGTCTACCAGAGTATTACATCTTTCATCTTGTCTACCAGAGTATTCCATCTTTCATCTTGTCTACCAGAGAATTACCTCTTGTCTACCAGAGTATTACATCTTGTCTACCAGAGTATTACATCTTTCATCTTGTCTACCAGAGTATTCCATCTTTCATCTTGTCTACCAGAGTATTACATCTTTCATCATGTCTACCAGAGTATTCCATCTTTCATCTTGTCTACCAGAGTATTCCATATTTCATCGTGTCTACCAGAGTATTCCATCTTTCATCTTGTCTACCAGAGTATTCCATCTTTCATCTTGTCTACCAGAGTATTGCATCTTTCATCTTGTCTACCAGAGTATATTCCATCTTTCATCTTGTCTACCAGAGTATTACCTCTTGTCTACCAGAGTATTCCCTATTGTCTACCAGAGTATTTCCTCTTGTCTACCAGAGTATTCCATCTTTCATCTAGTCTACCAGAGTATTACCTCTTGTCTACCAGAGTATTCCCTATTGTCTACCTGAGTATTTCCTCTTGTCTACCAGAGTATTCCATATTTCATCTTGTCTCCCAGAGTATTACCTCTTGTCTCCCAGAGTATTCCCTCTTGTCTACCAGAGTATTCCATCTTTCATCCTGTCTCCCAGAGTATTACCTCTTGTCTACCAGAGTATTCCATCTTTCATCTTGTCTACCAGAGTATTCCATCTTTCATCTTGTCTCCCAGAGTATTCCATCTTTCATCTTGTCTACCATAGTATTACAGCTTTCATCATTTCTTCCAGAATATTACATCTTTCATCTTGTCTACCAGAGTATTACATTTTTCATCTTGTCTACCAGAGTATTACATCTTGTCTACCAGAGTATTATATCTTTCATCTTGTCTACCAGAGTATTGCATATTTAATCCTGTCTACCAGAGTATTACACCTTTCATCTTGTCTACCAGAGTATTACATCTTGTCTACCAGAGTATTCCATCTTTCATCTTGTCTATCATAGTATTATATCTTTCATATTGTCTCCCAGAGTATTACACCTTTCATCTTGTCTCCCAGAGTATTACACCTTTCATCTTGTCTACCAGAGTATTATATCTTGTCTACCAGAGTTTTCCATCTTTCATCTTGTTTATCATAGTATTATATCTTTCATATTGTCTCCCAGAGTATTACATCTTTCATCTTGTCTCCCAGAGTATTACATCTTTCATCTTGTCTACCAGAGTATTACATCTTCCATCATATCTACCAGAGTATTCCATCTTTCATCTTGTCTACCAGAGTATTACATATTTCATATTGTCTCCCAGTACACCTTTCATCTTGTCTACCAGAGAATTACATCTTGTCTACCAGAGTATTATATATTTCATATTGTCTACCAGAGTATTACCTCTTGTCTACCAGAGTATTACATCTTTCATCTTGTCTACCAGAGTATTACATCTTGTCTACCAGAGTATTCCATCTTTCATCTTGTCTACCAGAGTATTCCATCTTTCATCTTGTCTACCAGAGTATTCCATCTTTCATCTTGTCTACCAGAGTATTCCATATTTCATCGTGTCTACCAGAGTATTCCATCTTTCATCTTGTCTACCAGAGTATTCCATCTTTCATCTTGTCTACCAGAGTATTACATCTTTCATCTTGTCTACCAGAGTATATTCCATCTTTCATCTTGTCTACCAGAGTATTACCTCTTGTCTACCAGAGTATTCCCTATTGTCTATCAGAGTATTTCCTCTTGTCTACCAGAGTATTCCATCTTTCATCTTGTCTACCAGAGTATTACCTCTTGTCTACCAGAGTATTCCCTATTGTCTACCTGAGTATTTCCTCTTGTCTACCAGAGTATTCCATATGTCATCTTGTCTCCCAGAGTATTACCTCTTGTCTCCCAGAGTATTCCCTCTTGTCTACCAGAGTATTCCATCTTTCATCCTGTCTCCCAGAGTATTACCTCTTGTCTACCAGAGTATTCCATCTTTCATCTTGTCTACCAGAGTATTCCATCTTTCATCTTGTCTCCCAGAGTATTCCATCTTTCATCTTGTCTACCAGAGTATTCCATCTTGTCTACCAGAGTATTATATCTTTCATCTTGTCTCCCAGAGTATTCCATCTTTCATATTGTCTACCAGAGTATTACATCTTTCATCTTGTCTACCAGAGTATTCCATCTTTCATCTTGTCTACCAGAGTATTACATCATTCATCTTGTCTAACAGATTACTACATATTTGATCGTGTCTACCAGAGTATTACATCGTGTCTACCAGCGTACATCTGATATGTGAACGTTCGATCCCATGCCACATACGTGTTCGCCGACACCAACAATTTGAGCGTTCGATCCGCTGACACCAACAGTTTGAGTGTTGGTTCCTGTCGATACCAACAGTTTGAGTGTCCGTTCCTGTCGATACCAACACTTTGAGCGTGGGACCCGTTGATACCAACAGTTTGAGCGTGGGGTCCGTTGATACCAACAGTTTGAGCGTGGGATCCGTTGATACCAACAGTTTGAGCGTGCGATCCGCTGATACAAAGAGTTTGCCATCAACTGTTTGAGCGTCCGAATCACAGCCACCAACAGTCTGAGTGGCCTATTCGCTGCCACCAACAGTTTTAGCGTACGATCCGATACCATCAACAGTGTTAGCGTACGATCCGATACCACCATCTGTGTGAGCGTCCAAATCGCAGCCGCCTACAGCCTATTCGCTACCAACAACAGCGTAAGCGTTTGGTCCGCCGACACCAACAGTTTGAATGTTCGATCCGCCGATACAAACAGTTTGAGTCTCCGTTCCGCCTATGCAAACAGTTTGAGTCTCCGTTCCGCCGATGCAAACAGTTTGAGTCTCCGTTCCGCCTATGCAAACAGTTTGAGTCTCCGTTCCGCCTATGCAAACAGTTTGAGTGTCCGTTCCGCCGATACAAACAGTTTGAGTCTCCGTTCCGCCTATGCAAACAGTTTGAGTGTCCGTTCCGCCTATGCAAACAGTTTAACCGTCCGTTCCGCCGATGCAAACAGTTTGAGCGTCGGTTCCGCCGATACCAACAGTTTGAACGTTCGATCCGCTGCCACCAACAGTAACTGTTTTAGCGTCCGAATCGCAGCCACAAACAGTCTGAGCGGCATATCCGCTGCCATCAACAGTTTTAGCGTTCGATCCATTGCCACAAACAGCTTGAGTGTCCGTTCGGATGCCAGCAACCGTTCGAAACGCTGTCCCCCAACTCCAAAATATTACAATGCAATTTCGATGTCGGTCGGAATAGGTCAAGGATAGAAAGTGTGTGGGTGTTATTGTATGCTGGCTGTAAATAATGCAAACAGACAGCATATTCTATTATCAACAAAAGAGGCAATATTTCTCTCAGTTGTATATCGACAGACAAAGTACTAAAGTGATGAGGTGCGTTCATTATTAATGAGATAGTAATAAAAATGAGATAATGTTTTGTTTGAAATATATCCATTTCTTCCGTCCATTCATTAAATGGTGTATAGCACCCACTCATTTCATATAATGTTATTAATGAAGTGCATTATTTTATGCCAGTTTAGGGTTTATGTTAATACGCTATTTCCGGGATAACAATGAAAAGTAAAGGAAACAGACCTTACTCGAACAAGAAACACAACAAAGTGGATTAAAGGTTGAGGCCGAGTAGTCCTTCGATTTGTTATTGCTATGCGGCGATAGAGTAGCGGTGTTGTGTTCGACACCTGGCTTATGTGTGTGTATTACGTTTATTTATCGTCGCTACCGGTTGCCCATATGAGCGACGCCTCCTGAAGAGATAAGTTATTTCGGAATAACAATGAAAAGTAAAGAAAACAGACCTTACTCGAACAAGAAACACAACAAAGTGGATTAAAGGTTGAGGCCGAGTGGTCCTTCGATTTGTTATTGCTATGAGGCGATAGAGTAGCGGTGTTGTGTTCGACATCTGGCTTATGTGTGTGTTTTACGTTTATTTATCGTCGCTACCGGTTGCCCATATGAGCGACGCCTCCTGAAGAGATTAGTTATTTTAGATTGTGGAGGATAGTGCAATGATACAGAAAGATACCCATTCCAGACTCTCCTCTGGTTCTTTTACGTGCAGGTGTAAAGCACCGACACGAGACCTCGGTTTAACGTCCCATCTGAAAGACTGTTAATTTTATTAGGGTCAGACGGGGGATCGAACCTGCGATCCCTGGATTACCAGTCCAGCGTGTTACCACTGGACTACAGATCCGTCTAAGTGCCTGGCCTATGTATTGTATGCGGAAACTTTATATTAAACACCAGAGTGTGAATGAGTAATTTCTACAGTGCAAACATGTTCCGAGTACACAGGAATGTTTTAATCGTTAGTCAAAGCAATACATATGATTAACAATGGTATATATACATGGTGTGTGAAGATTAATCACTTACTAATCGGAAGCATGCAGTTTTCGTTCCTTTTGTGGGTGACATTGGATATATTTATAACCTACGTGATAAACAACAAATGTCAGGAGCCATCGTTTCTCTGTGTGTTATTGTTAAGTCTGCAAGAAGTATTGCGCTACCGTGACCGATATTCGATATTTAAAAGAGAAGCTATTCACCAACATTCCATTTCTCAGAAATATCATGCTTTTTTAGAAATGGATAATTCTTTCCGAAAATTACTATACGTGCGATGATGACACTGCAATGCGGAATCTCACTGGTTTTTTCTATTACCTCCATTGGCAGATAAAGTCCGATTTATCCCAAAATGAATAGCGGTCATTTCAGTCGGAATCTTTTGTTTTTACAGTTGTTCCCTAATAGGATGGTGCGTTATGATACATGTGAATTTATCCAAATCATGCTAATTAATTGATATAAAAAAATTACAGATTTGTTACCCATTGGATATACTGTAGAATATATGTCGAGTAGTAGTAACATAATAAGTATAAGATAAGAAAGTGGAAGAATATTGATGGCATGTTGTGCGAAGGAAACAACGATAAAAACAGAGGAAATAACTTAAGAGTACCTACATACTTTTATAGAGTATTAATGGGCAGTAACTGACCGATGTGTCTCATTACACAGGGCATGTAATAGTTCATATGGATCAACAGCCAGATGCCTGCCCGCCTACATCCAAACCTGCTTATTTACTTGCTCCATGTCTGCTGCGACAACATATCAGCCGACTGCATGTCCGTAAATACCTCGTTATGTGTAACCACATATTATAGAACAGACAGATCTGATGTCCAGTGGTTAACGCGTTGGACTGGTAATCCAGGGATCGCAGGTTCGATCACCAGTCTGATCCTAATAAAATTAACTGTCTTTCAGATGGGAATTTAAACCGAGGTCTCGTGTCGGTGGTTTACACCGTGCATGTAAAAGATCCAGAGGAAACTCCGGAATTGGCCTCTGTCTGTATCATTGCACTATCCTCCAAACATCTATCATGTCTAATCTCTTCAGGAGGCGTCGCTCATATGGGCAACCGGTAGCGACGATAAATAAACGTAACACACATACTATAGTTAGTTGATCTATGACTGGAATGGTACACTGCGTCAGAATGTAACATACGCATATTTGTGAAACTGTTGTGAAATAAATACAAATGAACTGCACATGATTGCCTGTATCGATTCCAACACAAAATACGATGTAATTATTAAATTGCGAGAAGGAATTTATAATGCAAATCATAATTAGCCGGTAAACACATGTATCAGATATAATATTTCCAGGAAATACCTGGAAACAATGTTGAAAGGATGAACACGGAGAACATTGGCCCAATATGAGCAGTATTTCAGCACGTGCAGGTAATCTTGTACAACCACCTACCGCCCGCAAGCACGTGGAGCATCGTCCTCATAATTCACAACCTCAGTGGAATTCGAACCTACAACCGTGAAGGGAACCTACAACGATGAGAGACACAATGTTGCATTCAACCTTCTTACTGAACCACCCGGCAATGTACGCCCCACCTGGTGTGAATGCACCCCTAACCCTTAGACAAGGCATTTTAAATTCCACGTTGTCTCTTCTCTCTCCCTCGTGGCGATGGATTCAGAATGGAGACAGAAGTTAACCCGTTCAACACCACATGCCTCTCAATATGCTTACAAAAAGTGTAGATCCAGATGAGCCGGCTCGTGACGAGCCGTCTAAACAGGATCTGTACTTTTTGCTAGTAACATTACTATTTTTAGACAATAATTACCCATTTTGATAAATAGGTATTATTTTTAAACAAGATAAACTTAAACGTAACAAATGTGCAAAACATTACCATTCATTGACACTAATGTGCTAAATAGGTATAATTGTAAACTGCACCATGGAAACGAATGAATAAAAGCATATACTTATTTCTATTTGCAGTACACTATAGCTGTCCGATTAGCGCAGTGGTTAGCGAGCTCGCTTCTCACAAATGCAACCCGTGTTCGATCCTCGGACCGGGAAGTATGTGACATGGTACGGTGGTCGCCAGATCGGACAGGTGTGTTTTCTCCGGGTACTCCGGTTTCCTCCCACACGAATGACCACATATACGCTTTCATCCGCGCCAACGAAAGTGATTAATATAAGTTATTAGAACTTGCTTCGCAATCGTTGTAAAATAAATAAAGTTTAAGTAATAGTTTATATAACACAAACATATTTAACACACACAAAATGTTAAAATTCGGTTCAAATATATATTCAGTGAACAACACGTATATATGAAATAGCTTACCCTGTCTCTAGTTTTCTGTTTGATAAGCGGTTTCATTAGGCCAAACAAAGCATCGAAGAACGATGGTTCGTTATAGAAATGTACCTCCTTTATCCTCATTGGTAGAGATCGCTAAAATAGTAATCGAGATAGACATAGTTTATTAAATTCCAGTTAGGCTTTCAAGCCCATGAGGACATACATACATATTATGTACAAGCCGAAAACGATCCAATATGTGAAATATCGGACTGTGTGAGGCATGTAGCGCCGTAGTCAGTACCAATATTTTACATATTTGATCCGTTTAAGGCTTATATCTTACTTAAAATACACACTTATACAACAAGATCCTCCTAATTAAATTGTTAATTTCGTACACTATTTTCGTATAGTTATTTTCTGAATAAAGATACGTTCAATCTAATATATAGATCATGTACAGGCTTAACTGTCAAATTAGTATATGTATACTGTCAGGGTTTGAAAACCCATAGACAATACAATACATTATCTTTATATATAAACTGTTTATCTTAAGGAACTAGCTAATATATAACCGTTTCACGCAACCGCAGACGGATCTGTAGTCCAGTGGTTAACACGCTGACTGATACTCCAGAGATCGCAGGTTTGACCCCCCCCCCCGTCTGACCCTAATACAATTGAACAGTATTTCCAATGGGACTTTAAACCGAGGTCTCGTGTTGGTGCTTTACACCATGCACGTAAAAGAACCAGAGGATACTCTGGAATGGGTCTCTATCTGTATCAATTTGCACTATCCTCCAACAAATTAAAATGACTAATCTCTTCAGGAGGCGTCTCTCATATGGGCAACCGGTATCGACGATAAATAAACGTAAAACACACACGCGGAGGAATATTAAAATCAAGTCATAACATTTTAGACATTTCCATGTTACACTATTTCAAATCAGCGAAAGATCATTCACTGATAAAACTCGCCTTTTCATTGGAAACCATAACACAACGTCATATATACAAACTGATATAGCCAGATACAGATGTTTACAGTAATATCATGTCCTCACCGGGGACGTTACGTGTACACGTGTACCACAGTTCGATTTCTTTGTATATATATTTAATGGAATATATTATTAATTAAATTTTGTTATCTTTTCTAATAGATAATTACGATAATAAAATATCATTAATTTCCGATTTGTCTCCGGTAATCATCGTCATAAATCAGCAATGGAACTCGAATGTTATAAACGTCAACAGATCTAACATAAATTTGTGCTAGGGGACCTATAATTAAGTAACCTACTTGCCAGGTTATCAGTATATCATTCCATAGTTGGATATCTTTATTTTCTCTTCATAGCAGTATTAGACTGTTCGCCGATCATTTTGTTCTCTTTCATGTAAGTTTCGTCCATGAAATATACATATTACTTATGCGATCTTTCCCTGATACAGTGTCGAATTCACAACCGTATTACGTCACAAAGATCATGCAACTGTGACTCTCTTTCATGTAAGTTTCGTCCATGAAATATACATATTACTTATGCGATCTTTCCCTGATACAGTGTCGAATTCACAACCGTATTACGTCACAAAGATCATGCAACTGTGACTCTCTTTCATGTAAGTTTCGTCCATGAAATATACATATTACTTATGCGATCTTTCCCTGATACAGTGTCGAATTCACAACCGTATTACGTCTCAAAGCATCTTGCAACTGTGACTCTCTTTCATGTAAGTTTCGTCCATGAAATATACATATTACTTATGCGAACTTTCCCTGATACAGTGTCGAATTCACAAACGTATTGCTTCGAAAGCATCTTGATCATGCAACTGTGACGTCAACGTACACTATATTCTTCCTCTGTCGTTCCGTCATCTAGGACGTTATGGAACGAGTTAGACGTTGATACTGGTGGCTCTGATTAATTAGTGTCTTTTTAATTGTAGATTACACAATTGTTCAACTTTGACCTGGTTCTCTGATCAGGCCCGTAGCCACACTGAGGCACACCGAGGCAGCTGCCTCGGTTAACATTTCCAACAACAAAAACAAAAGATGAATGAAAAATTAAATAAATAAAATGCCAACAATATCCCTTTGCAATTTTAAAATGTTGACTGCTAGAGAGTTGAAAGGTCAGTACATAATTATACGTTAAAACTCATTAAATCAGAAAACGCAGGCAATCGCGTCTATGCCCCGACAATATTTAGGGGAGCATGCCCCGGACCCCCCCCCCTAGATTGCCTCAGTTGAAATTTCCCATTGTCTGATTTACAGAGATATGAATTTGACTTGTTATGTTATAAAGAATGTATGTGACATCCAACTTAATAACCCAACTCTTCGTCTGTGTGTGTGTTTTACGTTTATTTGTCGTCGCTACCGGTTGTCCATATGAGCGATGCCTCCTGAAGAGATTAGTCATTTTAGATTTGTGGAGGATAGTGCAATGCCCATGACATATACCCATTCCAGAGTCTCCTCTGGTTCTTTTACGTTCACGGTGTAAAGCACCGACACGAAACCTCGGTTTAACGTCCCATCTGAAAGACTGTTAATTTTATTAGGGTCAGACGGGGGATCGAACCTGCAATCCCTGGATTACCAGTCCAGCGTGTTACCACTGGACTACAGATCCGTCTGTAATTCCACGCTGGAGGTAGACATAGATTATTCAGGTTCTTCGTTCTCGAATAAGAAGCAGATGTAGCAATCAATAATGGCCTATTTACAATATTTTCAGCATGGAACTTTTCATCTTACTGTGATACAGAGAAATTTAATTAAATCATATCTATTTCAGAAATAGTTAAATGCCGTGCCAAAACTTGTCATGAAACCTTAAAGCGACATTACATCGGACAAATCCAAAAATGCATTGTGCACATATAAATGCATTGCTACTACAAATTCTTCCGAATACATTCCAACACAAATATTGAATCTATAAACAGTGTTTGTGGTCTACAAACTTTCAAAAGTGAATGTAGGATTTCATATACCGGTTATTCACGCTCCTGAATTGACATTTCGTTGTCATTGTAGTCAATACTAAACGCGTGCTACTGTCGCTTATAGATACTAAATTTAACTAAGATTAGTCTACAAATAAATATGCATAGGCACAAATGTGAGATATAACGGGAAATCTGTACCATAAATATCGTTATTCGGGATGCACAGGTTGTATCATGCATGTATGTCGACCCTGTTTACATTAGTTTGTTATGTCAACAAACCGCGTATACGACGCTTGTTTATTAGTTGAAATACTCATTTTTGAGACCAATATTTGGGGATAAATTATAACATATAATAGGAAATTACATTCTGTATAAATTTGCGTTTTTGACTGATGTAGTGTCGCTTTAATACTACGCAAAAAACATGTGTACAGTTAGTTTTATTGTATTTATATATTGTATATGAATACATTTATTAGTTGTATTAATTAGTTGTGTATTTGGTTCAATTCTGATTGCTATCATAATAATTTTGACTAATTGTGTCTGTCTGTCCGTCCGTCCGTCCGTCCGTCCGTCCGTCCGTCCGTCCGTCCGTCCGTGCACACGAGTGTACTTACCCGGCTACGATAACAATAGGTATATTGTCTAGTGATCTAGGGTTGGCTCTTATGTGGCAATACATGCTCGTGTGTGACTGATAGAACAAAGCAGACGGATATGTAGTCCAGTGGTTGACACGTTGGACTGGTAATCCACGGATCGCAGGTTCGAGCCCCCGTCTGACCCTAATAAAATTAACAGTCTTTCAGATGGGACGTTAAACCGAGATCTCGTGTCGATGCTTTACACCGTACACGTAAAAGAACCAGAGGAGACTCTGGAATTGGCCTCTCTCTCTGTATCATTGCACTATCCTCCAAAATTTAAAATGACTAATCACTTCAGGAGGCGTCGCTCATATGGGCAACCGGTAGCGACGATAAATAAACGTAAAACAACATAGAACAAAAGAGTCAGTATATTTGTGCACATTTGAATGTGTCCTCAGATCTCTCGGCAAGCATGTTGCCTGTCATGTATATTTTTGTTCTTAAATATTATAAATTTTACAACTAAGGCAAGTGCACACTTTCTTTTTGGTGTCCGTATATATGTGCACATTTGAATGTGTCCCCAGATCTCTGTTACCTGTCATGACTGGTAAATATATCAGTGGTGTTGGTGGCGTAGAATAATTGTCTGTCTTATAAAATATGCAAACCGTAACCTTGGATACCACCATTGGCAATCACAAATGTGTCTGACTCCTGTGATACTGTTCTACTAAATACTTCAATGTCATGAAATGTCTGGGACCAGACCATTAGACGTGTTGTACCTCGTGGTACTTGTCGTGTTACGACCTATATAAGGCCGCTTAGTCAAAGGTCTAACGTTTTCACAGACGAATCTGTAGTCCAGTGGTAACACGCTGGACTGGTAATCCAGGGTTGGCAGGTTCGATCCCCCGTCTGACCATAATAAAATTAACAGTCTTTCAGCTGGGGACGTTAAACCGAGGTCTCGTGTCGATAATTTACACCGTGCACGTAAAAGAACCAGAGGAGACTCTGGAATGGGTCTCAGTCTGTATGTATCATTGCACTTTCCTCCAAAAGTCTAAAATGACTAATCTTTTCAGGAGGCGTCGCTCATATGAGCAACCGGTAGCGACGATAAATAAACGTAAAACACACAAACACAGCCGAAAGATATTTGTTTACAGACGGATCTGTAGTCCAGTGGTTAATACGCTGGACCTATAATCCAAGGATAACAGGTTCGTTCCCCCGTCTGACCCTAATACAATTAACAGTCTTTCAGACGTGACTTTAAACCGAGGTCTCGTGTCTAATATGACTAATAGACAAT
The DNA here is from genome assembly GCA_014843695.1 of Archivesica marissinica. NCBI lineage: Eukaryota > Metazoa > Mollusca > Bivalvia > Venerida > Vesicomyidae > Archivesica > Archivesica marissinica. Next base: position 15,424,632 of record CM026395.1, on the reverse strand, counting down.
AACACAATTATAATACAATTTACGGAAACAATCAGCAATATATACTTCCAAGTTATTGCATGGATCACCTAAATATATAATATACAAAATAGCATACAATATGTCTAAAATGTGACTTGGAATTACACCCGGAGAAAGTAAACTTGGTATCTGAAATTAAGGATTTACTGTCCAGATTAGGTTTTGATGAGATATGGCTAAGCCAAGGTGTGGGCGATGTTGGCTATGCCACGGTGTGGGTGATGTTGGCTAAGCCAAGGTGTGGGCGATGTTGGCTATGCCACGGTGTGGGTGATGTTGGCTAAGTCAAGGTGTGGGCGATGTTAGCTAAGCCAAGGTGTGGGCGATGGTGGCTAAGCCAAGGTGTGGGCGATGTTGGCTATGCCACGGTGTGGGTGATGTTGGCTAAGCCAAGGTGTGGGCGATGTTGGCTATGCCACAGTGTGGGTGATGTTGGCTAAGCCAAGGTGTGGGCGATGTTGGCTATGCCACGGTGTGGGCGATGTTGGCTATGCCACGGTGTGGGTGATGTTGGCTACTCCAAGGTGTGGGTGATGTTGGCTAAGCCAAGGTGTGTGCGATGTTGGCTAAGCCAAGGTGTGTGCGATGATGGCTACGCCAAGGTGTGGGTGATGTTGGCTAAGCCAAGGTGTGTGCGATGTTGGCTAAGCCAAGGTGTGTGCGATGATGGCTACGCCAAGGTGTGTGTGATGTTGGCTAAGCCAAGGTGTGGGCGATGATGGCTATGCCAAGGTGTGGGCGATGATGGCTATGCCAAGGTGTGGGCGATGTTGGCTAAGCCAAGGTGTGGGTGATTTTGGCTAAGCCAAGGTGTGGGTGATGTTGGCTAAGCCAAGGTGTGGGTGATGTTGGCTAAGCCAATGTGTGGGTGATTTTAATATATTCCTTAATATTGTTAAGCAACGTATTAAAGGCAATTATGTACAAAATTGGCATGCTAGTTTAGATAATTCGTCCAGGGCATTGTTTTATAGATCGATTGCTAGTTTTAATTTTCAACCATGTCTCGAGTTAACAAATGTAAAAAAATATAAAATTGCTTTGTCTAGGTTACGAATGTCATCACATAGATTAGAAAGTGAATGTGGTAGATGGAAAAAACCACAAAGTACACCTTTCATTGAAAGAAAATGCAATGTATGTAACATGTTAGAGGATAAATATCACTTTATTATTGAATGCTCACTTTATACTGATATAAGAACACTTTACACCAAGAAATAGTATTGGCATATATCTAATATGGTTACATTTGTTAAGTTAATGCAATTACAAAATGAAAATGCAGTTCGGAAATTATCTTTATACGTTTGTAAAGCATTTGAACGTCGTAGATCATTTGTCAATATCTAAACAGATCTTAATAGTTAATATTGTTTTCAATGTCTCTCCCATAATTTGTCGTTGAGATTAGTGTCCGTCACTATATTACCATACATGTTTCACTTTGTAAAGGGTCGTTCGCCTCCGTGGTCGAGTGGTTAAGGTCGCTGACTTGTATACCACTGTAACCTATCATCACTGATGGTCACGGGTTCGTGGTTGAACATGACTTGATTTATGTACGGAAAACTTGGTGACATTCATTGAAGGATACAAGGGGTTTGGATAATTCACGATTATTACGATTATTGATTTTATCTCGACCAACCGCTTTTCCAAACGGTGGTGCTTCTAAATAGATAAGACTTGCTGGTATATAATAACAACATTCAAAGTCAATAACCACCGTCATGTGAAGTAGCTGGATATTGGACTTTTAGAGTCGGAACTGTTTGTTAAGAAATCGTTCAGAAGACAAGCCTTGCTATTGTTGTTCGATATAAGTATACACTAGTAACCAGAATCAATCAAGTGGAGGAATAGCGCATCTAGATATGGGTTTAACAAACGACTTAAAACAAGTCACCCACATTTTAGTAACCAGTCGTCCACCTTTAAACTGTTTTCGTAGCTGGTTGAGATGATATTTTGCTTCCCTAACTTTGGAAATGTCCTTACTTCAATATGTAGATGATATACCAGTATTCTTGACAACTTTTAAGCAAAGGATAACTGATACATTTATACAAGAATGGAATGTGAGATTAGTTGATTCCTCAAGAGCTTTGTTTTACCGAAATGTTTCTGTATATTTGTGCATATTATGTACACTATTGTTGATAAGTAACTTATATCCGTGAACTTGTTCACCAATCATGTGACTGTAACCATGTGTAAATGTTTTGTAATTGTGTTGTCTCGTGGACCAAACTGGTGCATTGACGTTTGTGAAATAAAACGTAGCAACACTTCTAAGACGAAAACATTCTCAATTGGGTACGTTATATGCTTGCTTTGCCTTCAATTGGGTACGTTATATGCTTGCTTTGCCTTCAATTGGGTTCGTTATATGCTTGCTTTGCCTTCAATTGGGTACGTTATATGCTTGCTTTGCCTTCAATTGAGTACGTTATATGCTTGCTTTGCCTTCAATTGGGTACGTTATATGCTTGCTTTGCCTTCAATTGAGTACGTTATATGCTTGCTTTGCCTTCAATTGGGTACGTTATATGCTTGCTTTGCCTTCAATTGAGTACGTTATATGCTTGCTTTGCCTTCAATTGGGTACGTTATATGCTTGCTTTGCCTTCAATTGAGTACGTTATATGCTTGCTTTGCCTTCAATTGGGTACGTTATATGCTTGCTTTGCCTTCAATTGAGTACGTTATATGCTTGCTTTGCCTTCAATTGGGTACGTTATATGCTTGCTTTGCCTTCAATTGAGTACGTTATATGCTTGCTTTGCCTTCAATTGGGTACGTTATATGCTTGCTTTGCCTTCAATTGAGTACGTTATATGCTTGCTTTGCCTTCAATTGGGTACGTTATATGCTTGCTTTGCCTTCAATTGAGTACGTTATATGCTTGCTTTGCCTTCAATTGGGTACGTTATATGCTTGCTTTGCCTTCAATTGGGTACGTTATATGCTTGCTTTGCCTTCAATTGGGTACGTTATATGCTTGCTTTGCCTTCAATTGAGTACGTTATATGCTTGCTTTGCCTTCAATTGAGTACATTATATGCTTGCTTTGCCTTCAATTGAGTACGTTATATGCTTGCTTTGCCTTCAATTGAGTACGTTATATGCTTGCTTTGCCTTCAATTGGGTACGTTATATGCTTGCTTTGCCTTCAATTGAGTACGTTATATGCTTGCTTTGCCTTCAATTGGGTACGTTATATGCTTGCTTTGCCTTCAATTGGGTACGTTATATGCTTGCTTTGCCTTCAATTGGGTACGTTATATGCTTGCTTTGCCTTCAATTGGGTACGTTATATGCTTGATGTGCCTTCAATTGGGTACGTTATATGCTTGCTTTGCCTTCAATTGGGTACGTTATATGCTTGCTTTGCCTTCAATTGGGTACGTTATATGCTTGCTTTGCCTTCAATTGGGTACGTTATATGCTTGCTTTGCCTTCAATTGGGTACGTTATATGCTTGCTTTGCCTTCAATTGGGTACGTTATATGCTTGCTTTGCCTTCAATTGGGTACGTTATATGCTTGCTTTGCCTTCAATTGAGTACGTTATATGCTTGCTTTGCCTTCAATTGGGTACGTTATATGCTTGCTTTGCCTTCAATTGAGTACGTTATATGCTTGCTTTGCCTTCAATTGGGTACGTTATATGCTTGCTTTGCCTTCAATTGAGTACGTTATATGCTTGCTTTGCCTTCAATTGGGTACGTTATATGCTTGCTTTGCCTTCAATTGGGTACGTTATATGCTTGTTTGCCTTCAATTGGGTACTTATATGCTTGCTTTGCCTTCAATTGGTACGTTATATGTTGCTTTGCCTTCAATTGAGTACGTTATATGCTTGCTTTGCCTTCAATTGGGTACGTTATATGCTTGCTTTGCCTTCAATTGGGTACGTTATATGCTTGCTTTGCCTTCAATTGGGTACGTTATATGCTTGCTTTGCCTTCAATTGGGTACGTTATATGCTTGCTTTGCCTTCAATTGGGTACGTTATATGCTTGCTTTGCCTTCAATTGGGTACGTTATATGCTTGCTTTGCCTTCAATTGGGTACGTTATATGCTTGCTTTGCCTTCAATTGGGTACGTTATATGCTTGCTTTGCCTTCAATTGGGTACGTTATATGCTTGCTTTGCCTTCAATTGGGTACGTTATATGCTTGCTTTGCCTTCAATTGGGTACGTTATATGCTTGCTTTGCCTTCAATTGGGTACGTTATATGCTTGCTTTGCCTTCCGATAGTATTTATTCCGATAGTATTTATTTGGATACCTCAGTTCGCGTGTTAGCCTTCTCTAAGGCTGTAAAACAACAATTCAATTGCCTATTAAATACATAGTAAAACGTAAAAACATACAGTTTGTTCATTTTTATTTCCAATCTTTCATTTCTTCTGATACATCCACTGTGAAGAGGTATTCAAATGAAACTGTAAACAGAGTAAAACTCTTCCAATTATAATGTTTTCCATAGCCAGTGCTCACCTGTGAATAACTTATATAAATCACTCTCGAGACCTCATTCCTGATGGAATCCATCGCCACGAGGGAGAGAGAAGAGGCAACGTGGAATTTAAATGCCTTGCATAAGGGCACAATCGTAACGGCTCCCGTGGGGCTCGAACTCCGGACAGTTCGCACCTGAAGCGAACGCGCATCCACTGCGCTATCACGACTTCCAACTCGACTTCCAATCGAACTATTAAATAAGTATATGTCATAAGCTGACTTTACAATAATATTATACCTGTGATTAATATATGTATCTCCATTCGGTATGATGTGGTCTGTTGTACTAACACCCTTTTCCCCAGTAGGATTCCAACCAGCAGCTATGAATGGCAAGTGATTTGAACGTCAACAACCGTTACCACTAATTTACAACATCGATATGAAGACAAATTTCAGAGGAAACGAATTACTTAGGCATGCATGACCAATGGGGTCCTAGCACAGTGTGTTTCTACGTTTATTTATCGTCGCTACCGGTTGCCCATATGAGCGACGCCTCCTGAAGAGATTAATCATTTTATATTTTGGAGGATGGTGCAATGATACAGACAGAGACCCATTCCAGAGTCTCCTCTCGTTCTGTTACGTGCACGGTGTAAAGCACCGACACGAGACCTCGGTTTAACGTCCCATCTGAAAGACTGTTAATTTTATTAGGGTCAGACGGGGGATCGAACCTGCGATCCCTGGATTACAGTCCAGCGTGCTACCACTGGACTACAGATCCGTCTTCCTAGCACAATCTTCAACGTTTCTCTATATATTTTCCAATTAATATAAACCTGTCACACACTGGTTCTCAGAGATTGATTTACTCAAATGCTGGCGGCGTTTGTTTGCAATTACAGCATTTTCATTTTCCGTTTACAACTGGAGCGAAAGAAGCTTTTCCTACTTGACATTTCCGGTAGCTTCAAATTGCAAGTATGACTGCCTCTTTGCTATGCAATAAAGTGTATGAATGGCTTGGCATTCACTTACTATTAGCTGCTCTCTCTCTCGGTGGCAATACCCATTTACCAATACCAAATAGCCTGTGTTTCGTTGCCGATTTTCACCTCTAGAAGTGGAGAGGACTGTGGCAATACCCATTTACCAATACCAAATAGCACTTCTAATTTTTATATCAGTGCGCTATGGCAGTTTTCATTAAATAGCCTGTGTTTCGTTGCCGATTTTCACCTTTAGAGGGGAGGCAAATAGAGAGAACTGTGGCAATACCCATTTACCAATACCAAATATGACTTCTAATTTTTACATCAGTGCGCTATGGTAGTTTGCATTAAATAGCCTGTGTTTCGTTGCCGATTTTCACCTTTAGAGGGGAGGCAAATAGAGAGGACTGTGGCAATACCCATTTACCAATACCAGTAGTAGTAGTGTTCTTTATAGTCGCCTCCGCCGAGGCACATGGGTGACTGGTTTCTCTAAGAAGTTTATGTAGACATCTAAGTTGTTTATGTAGACAGCTGGGAAGGCATCTTCGTTCTTCGCAGGGTGACAAGTCCTGTATCCTCTTTCGAAGGGGTCCCTTGAAGGAACAGGCTAAAAAACCAGCTATCCGTCGTCTCCAGCACTAAGTGGTGGTGTCTCGCCAAGTAGGTAAGTTAGTCGAATGGTACTCTGTATGTAAATGTACAGTCATGCGATTCCGATGGCGCGTCTTCCGTCAGCGAAGTCCTTGAGCCATATTCCTGTTGTGAGCTGTGCCTAGGTCACGGCGTGCACGTAGTGGAGGAAAGACCTGGTAACAATACCAAATAGGCTTCTAATTTTTATATCAGTGCGCTATGGCCGATTTTCACCTTTATGTAAATAGGACTGGCAAATAGAGGAGACCCCTTCGTCGGTTGGTTAATGTCGTTGATTCAAAACGCGTGCCCCTCATGCACATATGTAGGTTTGAATCCCACTGTTGACGCTCTATCAAGTGAGGAAGCTATCCAGCTGGATTGTGGAAGGTCGGTGGTTCAACCCTAGTGCCCGTTCGTGCCTGGAATACTGCTCGGAAAGGCACCCTAGGTCTTTCTCCACCATTAATAGCTGGCTAGTCGCCTAAAGACCTAGGCCATCGGTGCAACGTTAAACCATCAACTCAACAAAGAAAACTGGCAACTAGACCTTGCATGAACCGCACTGTAGCAATAATAATAATAATATTAATAATGACTTTATTTAAGTTTATTTAATGAGAGAAATAATCCGTCAATTAAATCAAGCTGACACGATGCTCTCATCGAAGTAAAACAAGCTAACAGAATAAAACGGGTGTAAACCATGACCGATCGTACAGTTTGGCATGTTATACTGCATGGACTAGTGTGGGCATCATTTGTGTGGGCATCATTTGTGTGGGCATCATTTGTGTGTTTTACGTTTATTTATCGTCGCTACCGGTTGCCATTTCAGCGACGCCTCCTGAAGAGATTAGTCTTTTTGGAGGATAGTACATTATACAGAGACCCATTCTAGAATCTCCTCTGGTTCTTTTACGTAAACGGTGTACAGCACCGACACTAGACCTCGATTTAAAGTCCCATCTGAAAGACTGTTAATCTTATTATGGTCAGACGGGGGATCGAACCTGCGATCCCTGGATTACCAGTCCAGCGTGTTACCACTGGACTACAGATCCGTCTGTATCCATTGTGAAAGTAGCTCAATCGTATAGGTATTGCTTTCATCGCGTTTGCAAGGTGTGTATGTGACGTCATACTGTCGTTCTGAGCTCCGGAATTACCCACTTAAGCATACGACCTGCATGGTTCAGCTTTTTATACAAATTTATTTTAGGTCGATTGCGAAACAAGTTCTTACAACTTGTATTAATTACTATCGAGACCTCATTCCTGATGGAATCCATCGCCACCAGGGAGAGAGAAGAGGCAACGTGGAATTTAAATGCCTTGCCTAAGGACACAATCGTAACGGCTCCAGCGGACAGTATATGATGATTTTGTGGACAGAATATGAATATTTTGTGGACAGAATATGGTGATTTTGTGGACAGAATATAATGATTTTGTGGACAGAATATGATGATTTTGTGGACAGAATATAATGATTTTGTGGACAGAATATAATGATTTTGTGGACAGAATATAATGATTTTGTGGACAGAATATAATGATTTTGTGGACAGAATATGGTGATTTTGTGGACAGAATATAATGATTTTGTGGACAGAATATAATGATTTTGTGGACAGAATATAATGATTTTGTGGACAGAATATAATGATTTTGTGGACAGAATATGGTGATTTTGTGGACAGAATATAATGAGTTTGTGGACAGAATATAATGATTTTGTGGACAGAATATGGTGATTTTGTGGACAGAATATAATGATTTTGTGGACAGAATATAATGATTTTGTGGACAGAATATAATGATTTTGTGGACAGAATATAATGATTTTGTGGACAGAATATGGTGATTTTGTGGACAGAATATAATGATTTTGTGGACAGAATATAATGATTTTGTGGACAGAATATAATGATTTTGTGGACAGAATATAATGATTTTGTGGACAGAATATGGTGATTTTGTGGACAGAATATAATGATTTTGTGGACAGAATATAATGATTTTGTGGACAGAATATGGTGATTTTGTGGACAGAATATAATGATTTTGTGGACAGAATATAATGATTTTGTGGACAGAATATAATGATTTTGTGGACTGAATATAGTGATTTTGTGGACAGAATATAATGATTTTGTGGACAGAATATAATGATTTTGTGGACAGAATATGATGATTTTGTGGACAGAATATAATGATTTTGTGGACAGAATATAATGATTTTATGGACAGAATATGATGATTTTGTGGACTGAATATAATGATTTTGTGGACAGAATATAATGATTTTGTGGACAGAATATAATGATTTTGTGGACAGAATATAATGATTTTGTGGACTGAATATGGTGATTTTGTGGACAGAGTATAATGATTTTGTGGACACAATATAATGATTTTGTGGACAGAATATGGTGATTTTGTGGACAGAATATGGTGATTTTGTGGACAGAATATGGTGATTTTGCGGACAGAATATAATGATTTTGTGGACAGAATATAATGATTTTGTGGACAGAATATGGTGATTTTGTGGACAGAATATAATGATTTTGTGGACAGAATATAATGATTTTGTGGACAGAATATAATGATTGTGTGGACAGAATATAATGATTTTGTGGACAGAATATAATGTTTTGTGGACAAATAATGATTTTGTGGACAGAATATAATGATTTTGTGGACTGAATATGGTGATTTTGTGGACAGAATATAATGATTTTGTGGACAGAATATAATGATTTTTTGGACTGAATATAGTGATTTTGTGGACAGAATATAATGATTTTGTGGACAGAATATAATGATTTTGTGGACTGAATATGGTGATTTTGTGGACAGAATATAATGATTTTGTGGACTGAATATGGTGATTTTGTGGACAGAGTATAATGATTTTGTGGACACAATATAATGATTTTGTGGACAGAATATGGTGCTTTTGTGGACAGAATATGGTGATTTTGCGGACAGAATATAATGATTTTGTGGACAGAATATAATGATTTTGTGGACAGAATATGATGATTTTGTGGACAGAATATAATGATTTTGTGGACAGAATATAATGATTTTGTGGACAGAATATGGTGATTTTGTGGACAGAATATGGTGGTTTTGATTCAATGGCAAATATGTTGTCTAACACAAATACAAGCATTCGGTTTTGATTCTATGGAACAATTCATTCGGATTGGATTCTATGAAACAAACTGTGGACATTATAAATGTCAATAGTTTGTTTGTCTCTTTTTGTATTACGATACCAGACAAACGCTATTGTCTGTCCCAGTGGTATACTGGACCCATGTGGCGCCTTGTAGATCTCTAACGACATTTGGCATTCATTTGTGTGTAATATTTCCTGCTACCCAGTAATTGATTGACGGTATTTGGAAGGCTGTGCACGTGATTGCGTGCGTTTCTAAGTTAATGTCTAATTACTCTACCCTTCGGGCTAATAACAACATTCGAACAATCTCTTGCATTATTAATGTAACAGAATGGCAAACAACGATTAGTAAAGAACACATTTAATATGCAAGACGGTTTGACATATAGCTGTTTTCACAAATAGCTAGAGTGCATTATCGCCTGTTCGTCTCTGTAAGTGATCTGCATTATCGCTTGTTGCAATATGGTGTAGCATACCGATATAATTCCAACTTCTAGCAATCCAGATTCTGATTGGCTGATTCAGCACATGTGATCGCCATTCATAACCCAATGAATTGCAAAATTATTCTATTCTCATTAATATTCATAGCGGACTACATTTTGTATGGTGTGACGAATCAAAAAGACAACTCGTTTTATAATTTGCAAAATATTAGTTGTAATAATAACTATTCAATGTTCTGTATCTGCATTTCATCGATGTATGAAATGTCAGAGATTTTATGCAAATTAGGTGTAAAAACTGACATTTCATACATCGATGAAACGCAGAAAAACAACATTCTATTGATATATGAATACAACTAATAGTTTATGCAAATTAGATGTATAAAACTGGCATAAAACGCAGAAAAGGAACATTCTATTGTTTTGATTAAAACTAATATCTTGGTCCGCCTCCGTGGTCGAGTGGTTAAGGTCGCTGACTTGTATACCACTGTAACCTGTATCACTGATGGTCACGAGTTCGAGCCCCGCTCAGACCGTGTCTCATTTATATGAAAAAGTTGGCAGTTTCTTACGGAGGTCGGTGCAACCAAGTACTGGTTAACCGCTGGAGCCTGCCCAGGAAAGGTGTTGTTAAGTAAACTGCCCGCCGGCGATATAGCCCGAAATGGTGCTGATGCAGACGTAAAACCCGAAATATAACACACATAATATAACAACTAATATTGTATGCAAATTATGTGTAAAAACTGACAATTCATACCGCGCTGTAACGCAGAAAAAGTACATTCAATTGTGCAACTTAATAAGACTTGTGAACATTAGTTCACAGTTTTTATTTTAAATTTGTCATGTAATATTGACACTCTGTCGAGATATAAACGCCTCGTATTGCTAGGCAACATTAAACTGAGCATCATTAATCTCCGCCAAAGCCTTCGTAAGTTTCCGTGAACTACGACCAGGACATACGTTAGGTTTTTACCGTTAATATTTGAATCAAGTCAGTAAGTAAGTGTACCATAATCTAAAGCTCATATTTTACTTCGGAAATCCGATTATTAACGAAGTAAGTTCACGGAATATGCAATTGTCTCAGTTTAATATTGCCAAACAATAATGTAAATGCAAGCCAATAAACAAACGCAACTATACTGACACCATATGTGTGTTTACGTTTATTTATCGTCGCTACCGGTTGCCCATATGAGCGACGCCTCCTGAAGAGATTAGTCATTTTAGATGTTCGGAGGATAGTGCAATGATACAGACAGAGACCCATTCCAGAGTCTCCTCTGGTTCGTTTACGTACACTGTGTAAAGCACCGACACAAGACCTCGGTTTAAAGTTCCATCTGAAAGACTGTTAGTTGTATTATGGTCAGACGGGGGATTGAACCTGCGATCCCTGGATTACCAGTCCAGCGTGTTACCACTGGACTACAGATCCGTCTGTAACTGACATCATAAACAAAACTGTGCACGTTTATATTGAGCGTTACCTTTTCGTTATAAATTTTAGAATTATGGATTTTACTATCATGAGTGAAGTAAATAATCCTTCACACATTGCACTCATTTACCATTACTAATTTAATATTTCACACATTTTAATATCAAATTTACTTATTACTCTTTCTAAACGGAGATAAAATTTTACCTCTAAGACAAGTGGTGCACAGTTTATTTTTTGTGCCAGTATACCATACTCAATATTCAGCATTGGATATCCATATGTACACACTCGTTAGAAAACACTTTTCACGTGGCCTTCGTTTAGTAGATTATTTTCCTGAATATGCTAATAACCGAAGCGAGAAGCGAGATACAGGGTAATTGTGTTGACATTCTTGATCGTTGGTGACAATTATTGGTACTCGGGTCAACGACACCATGCGCTGGAAGTTACTTGCTAGTACTAGGTTAGCGACAGAGTACACTGGAGGTTGGTGACCATTACAAATGTTAACGACACTGAATGTTTGAGGCATATCAATTGCTCAGGCCAGTGACGTGGAGGTTGAATTCAATGTCTCAGGTAAGCGACACATTGCATCGGACAACGATGTCACTCATTCGGGTTAGTGACTTGGGGGCTTTGGTAGTTGATGACAATTGATATGGCCAGAGATGCATAGTGTTTGTGGTGATTGCAACAGTTCATGTCAGCGACACAGAAGGTTTAAGTTTATGACAATTAATTATTGTCAGTGTGACTAGTCTGTGACTAATATGATTTTCTGGTCAGTTTATACAACTTTATTTTAGCTCGATTGCGAAACAAGTTCTTACAACTTATATGTATCACTCTCGAGACCTCATTCCTGATAGAATCCATCGCCACGAAGGAGAGAGAAGAGGCAATGTGAAATTTAAATGCCTTGCCTAAGGGCACACTTGTAACGGCTCCAGCAGGGCTCGAACTCCGGACCTGAAGCGAACGCGCATCCACAGCGCTATCACGACTTATTTTCACGACGATTGTCTGGTTGGAGGTTGTTAACAAGCAATCAGGTCACGGATCTAATTCATGGCGAATGTGATAATTAAATGTGATGCATTGGATAAATAGCCAACCTGGACCAACGTAGTCCAGTGGTAACACGCTGAACATTGTAATCCATGGAGCGCAGGTTCGATCCCCGTCTGACCCTAATAAAATTAGCAGTCTTTCAGATTGGATTTTAAACCGAGGTCTCGTGTCGGTGCTTTACACCGTACACGTAACAGAACCAGAGGAGATTCTGGAAACGGTCTATCTCTCTCTCTGTATCATTGCACTATCCTCCAACAATCTCAAATGACAAATATCTTCAGGAGGCGTCGCTCATATGGGCAACCGGTAGCGACGATAAATAAACGTAAAACATACACGTTGTGTTCTTGTTGGGTGTCCGACATTTGCACCGGTAGTGACATAGAAGCAATGTTGTTTTGTTGGATGTTTCTGAAGTTTACCTAATGACTATTGTTGTCATTTGATTTGATGTGGTATCAGAAGAAGGGAAAGATTGGAAAGATGCTGTATGTTTTTACTTTTTAAAATATATTTAATAGGCAATTTATTTGATGTATTACAACCTGTAAATAGTACTGTTCTACAACTCGATCGAGTAAGACTTGAATTAGAAACATTAGTTAGTTACTGCACCTGAATACTCCTAATAGTATAGTGGTCCTCTTAATTGGTTTCCTCTGTTTTTATTGCTGTTTCCTTTGCACCACATGTTTTCCATTCTTATCCGTATTCGCGTCTTATAATTATGAAATTATTAATTCTCGACAGATATCCTTTACCATGTCCAATGGATACCTTACTGTAAACATGTGTTCAATTAATTAACAGGAATTTAGTAAAATTACATTTATCCTAACGCAACATCTGTTTAGATAGTAAAAACAAAGGATTCCAACTAAAAGGACCAATATACATTTCGGGATAAATCTGACTTAATCCATCAAGGGAGGTAATAGAAAATCCAGTAATGTCTCTCATTACGCATACAACATTTACCACCTCATGATGTCCCGGTCGTTGCTGGGTACCATATTTAGATATTATAAATTCAGGATAACATGTACTAGACCCAGACGGATCTGTAGTCCAGTGGTAACACGCTGGACTGGTAATCCAGGGGTCGCAGGTTCGATCCCCCGTCTGACCCTAATAAAATTAACAGTATTTCAGTTGGGACTTTAAACCGACGTCTCGTGTCGGTGCTGTACACCGTGCACGTAAAAGAACCAGAGTAGACTGTGGAATGGGTCTCTGTCTGTATCATTGCACTGTCCTCCAAAAACCTAAAATGACTAATCTCTTCAGGAGGCGTCGCTCATGTGGGTAACCAGTAGCGAAGATCAATAAACGTAAAACACACACACTAGACACAGAGTATCAGCGCATATATTAGAAATTGTAGAAAACCCAGGTAGACGACATATAGCTACAATACACAGTTTTGAGACACGTGTTCAAATTGACCCTGGGCCAAATTCATAACACTATAGGTAAAAGAGAGCTTTGAATATATGTGTGATGTTCATAACAGTTCTTTAGCTTCTGGATGATGGAAATGGATGGTGTACAATAATTATATTAGCTAATTTGTGACCTCGATGATATTGCATGCTGACTGTGCTGGAAATGCGAATGTAATCGTACAGCTTCGGGCAGCCATTTTGCGACATGTTAATTCAAACAGGGTAATTGCAAAATAGCGAAAATATGAGTCTATCGACCTCGGTTTATTTTAAAGATTGAGTAACTATAGAAACACTACTATTGCAATCAAAATGTTCCTTTGACCGAATTGTTTGTGAATAATTAACCATGTTCGTACAATTACCTCGGACTGTCACCTATGTTCGTGGTCTAAACATGAACACATTCATATGTAACAGTAGGTGTAGTCTTAGTAGAAAGAAATTAATGTTTCTTTATTTCAGATCTGAACGTAGGAAAATGTATCAGAGAATCTGAGAAGTTGTATCGGTGCGTTTGTCCGCTGAGTGAAATAACTGTGCAGTCAAAACGAGGACAGATTCCGATAACTGATCACAAACGTGAATTATGTTATAGTTTTGATTGCTTTCACTTTTTCCGAGAATCCCTTGTTTCACGAATTTAGAGTTCATTACATTATTGGGGAAAAAACCGAATGTATTAAATTTCAGAGCTGTAACACTCTATTACTATTAAATACTTTTTTTTATTATTAAATACTCAATAATGTAATAATTTACCCAATAGATCGCACATTTTGATACCAAATTGGCCTATCTATTTTTGAAATAAGGATATAAATTTTACTTCTAAGGCAAGTGCACCGTTTCTTTTTGGTGTCGGTATACTATAATAATTGTAGAAATGTCAGTCAACTTCCTGGTGCATTGCTCTTTTCTCATCTATATAGTATATCGTCCGCCTCCGTGGTCGAGTGGTTAATGTCGCTGACTTGTATACCACTGTAACCTATCATCACTGATGGTCACGGGTTCGAGCCCCGCTCAGGCCGTGTCTCATTTATATGAAAACGTTGGCAGTTTCTTACGGAGGTTGGTGCACCCAAGTACTGGTTAACCGCTGGAGCCTGCCCAGGAAAGGTGTTGTTAGGTAAACTGCCCGCCGGCAATATAGCCCGAAATGGTGCTGATGCAGGCGTAAAACCCGATATATAACATAACATAACTATATAGTATATCAAAACGGACCACAGTTACTAGCGCTAATACTAACATACATATTAATATATATAATATAAGTCCAATAATAATAATAATAAACTGTACAAAGGTATGACGTCACGACAGTGTTTTAAGTATCGACTAAACCACAAAGTGAGGGCTGTGACAAAAAAATCAAGAATTCAGCCAAAATAGTGCAAAAAAAGAGGGACCACCTTAAAAATTATTTTTAGAAGGGAGATTATTCAATAATCGTTATTCCGTAATTAAGTTGAGCCCCGCTGGAGCCGTTACGATTGTGCCCATAGGCAAGGCATCTAAATTCCACATTGCCTTTTCTCTCTCCCTTGTGGCGATGGATTCCATCAGGAATGAGGTCTCGATAGTGATTAATATAAGTTGTAGGAACTTGTTTCACAATAGAGCTAAAATAAATGTGTATAACGTTTATTAACAAACTAATATATATGTTTTGCACTCTGTGCAAATCCAGTTGCTGTACCCAAACGATACAGCACATCCCACCGCATTTAAAACACGAAAACATGATAACTGTACGTCCTTGTCCTTATCAAAGTACAGGTTATACAGTGCTGAAAATCATGATAACTGTACGTCCTTGTCCTTATCAAAGTACAGGTTATACAGTGCTGAAAAACATGATAACTGTACGTCCTTGTCCTTATCAAAGTACAGGTTATACAGTGCTGAAAATCATGATAACTGTACGTCCTTGTCCTTATCAAAGTACAGGTTATACAGTGCTGAAAAACATGACATTGTATCTATATTTTGTTGAAAGTATTGATTGCATAGTTATGTGGTAGTACCGTAGCCAGTGAGGAATTTCAACCGAGGCAATCTATGGAGTCCTGTGGGCATGTTCCCCCTTGAGCGCATAGAAGCAATTTTCTGCGTTTTCTTATTTAGTGAGTTTAGACGTATACTTATGTACTGCCCTTTCAGCTCTCTAGCAGTCAACATTTATACAGCAAAGGGATATATTTATTTGGATTTTATTTATTTAATTTTTCATTTTATGTTTTGCTTTCTTTGAAAGTTTTAACCGAGGAAAGTTCCTCGGCCGAGGAAAGTTCCTAGGTGTGCCTCAGTGTGGCTGCGGCCTGTGTGGAAACTAAAGTAAGTGTCTACTCAACGTGGACTGTAAGACGAAATACAGACATGTAAGACGATGGAAGTGGAAGTCGTGATAGCGCAGATGGAAGTGGAAGTCGTGATAGCGCAGATGGAAGTGGAAGTCGTGATAGCGCAGATGGAAGTGGAAGTCGTGATAGCGAAGTGGAATTTGTAAGAATTGTAATAATCGTATGTTTTACATGTTATTTATTGGAATAAATAAATACTGTTTAAACTAACGAGAGAACTCATTTGACCAATTAAGGCAACTTACCATGAGGCCCTCAACAAATTATAACATTACGTCGTGATAGCGCAGTGGATGCGCGTTCGCTTCAGGTACATACGGTCCGGAGTTTGAGCCTCGCTGGAGCCGTTACGATTGTACCCTTATGCAAGGCATTTAAATTCCACATTGCCTCTTCTCTCTCCCTCGTGGCGATGGATTCCATCAGGAATGAGGTCTCCAGAGAGATTAATATAAGTTGTAAGAACTTGTTTTGCAATCGAGCTAAAATCAATTGGTATAATAAGACGGTTCTGCTCTGATCAAACTCTATGACATCACCGTCGGTCATATTTGTTGACATTTGGTATCGAATTATTATTGTATGAATTGGCGAAAATTATTAATATTTGGTTTGGTTTCTACACCCACTACGATATAATGTGTTGATATTAAAATAAGGATATTAATTGTTACAGAGTTGTTCAGTGAACCATCCACAGAACCCAGATTCGCTGTTGGTCTGCCACTGGGAACATCCCAACTGCCCAGAGTTAGCGGGACGTAGGGTACCGGCTAGCCTGGGTTCCAGTCTGTCGATTCTTCTCTTTTTAAATTCTGACCAAATTATACCGTTTACTTCCCCCATTAATGAGAGCAGACATTTATTGCAAATCCTAGCAATAATAGCTATAGCATGGGTTCCAGTCTGTCGATTTTCCATTCTTTTTTACTTCTAACAAATGACAGTTGATATTACATGTATCAGAAACTCAATACGGCCCAATTAATACTCTCGGTGTCAAAATATATTTACAGTCAAACCTGTCTTAAGCAGCCAGCGAAAGGACTCACAGAAAGTGGCTGCTTAGCACGGGTGGCTGCTTAGTAGAAGTACAATATATAACAAAGTAACATATTGGGAATCTGAAAACTGGCTGCTTAATACAGGTTGGCTGCTTAATAGAGGTGACCACTAACACAGGTTTGACTGTATATGACTGCCTAGGCAAAATATATCGACGCCTGTTCCCAGGCTAGGCACCGGCGTCATACGCTTGGGATCTGAACAAATTGTTTCGGGTTCAAACCCCCAAAAAAAGAACATTATGATGCACTATAGGCTTGACACTATACATACCACTTTTTAGGCCATATCCAAGCAAGTTTATAAATGACACCCCGTCACTATCAAAGCCATAGACTGATATGGAACGCGTAGGCCCGACTAATAAATTGAGCACCAAACGATACGGTTTTGGTGAATATGTTCGATCCTCGGACCGGGAAGAATGTGAGATTATATGCAATGTAAAACTGAGGAGCAGCCGCTTATTGAAAGCTAAAAATGAATTACAATACATAGTGCTAAGACACTGAAGGAAATATGGGCACTAATGCGCAATTAAGAAATGGTCTTGGAAAAACAATTATCATTATATATGTGTTAATTGTTCGTTAATTCGGTTTTCTGAGAGAAGACAGTAAGTTGAATATGACACTAGAAACGAGCGGGCATGCAGGCCGATGGCAACACGCATTCATCGTTCATCTAGTTAACATTTCATACATTTATTATATATATAGAATATGTTGAATCCTTGAACGTCAATGGTGCACTCTGGCTCTGATTTTAATTTACGTCTTGGATGTTCAAATTTCGATATTTTCAGAGATATGAATTTGACTTGTTATGTTGTAAAGAATGTATGTGACATCCAACTTAATAACCCAACTCTTCGTCTGTGTGTGTGTGTTTTACGTTTATTTATCGTCGCTACCGGTTGCCCATATGAGCGACGCCTCCTGAAGATATTTGTCATTTTAGATTTTTGGAGGATAGTGCAATGATACAGAGAGAGAGAGAGACCGTTTCCAGAATCTCCTCTGGTTCTGTTACGTGTACGGTGTAAAGCACCGACATGAGACCTCGGTTTAAAATCCAATCTGAAAGACTGCTAATTTTATCTCCTGAATAGATTAGTCATTTTAGATATTTGGAGGATAGTGCAATGGTACACAGAGAGATCCATTCCAGAGTCTCCTCTGGTTCATTTAAGTGCACGGTGTACAGCACCGACACGAGACATCGGTTTAAAGTCCCATCTGAAAGACTGTTAATTTTATTATGGTCAGACGGGGATCGAACCTGCCATCCCTGGATTACCAGTCCAGAATGCTACCACTGGACTACATTCGTCATATCCACCCACCACCTACAATTGTTAGTGCTATTTTGGGGGTTTAGATATTTATTTTCGGGGACAATCTGCAGGCTCCCGGGCCTTCGGGGCCTTATAGTAGCAACGTGCCTGAATACCATATTGAACTAGTATTTGTTTATACAAATTGATTTTAGCTCGATTGCGAAACAAGTTCTTTCAACTTATATTAATTACTCTCGAGACCTCATTCCTGATGGAATCCATCGCCACGAGGGAGAGAAAAGAGGCAATGTGGAATTTCAATGCCTTGCCTAAGGGCACAATCGTAACGGCTCCAGCGGGGCTCGAACTCCAGACCTGAAGCAAACGCACATACACTACGCTATCACGACTTCCACACTAGAGCTGAGAGCTGAAAGGAGCATTTAATTAACCACACGTTGTAAAAAAAAAGTTTTTATTGCTAAACATCTGTTCTAACATAGCCTGGGAACAGGCTATAATAGATATAATAGATATAATTTGCCATGTCAGTCATATAAATATATTTTAATACCGATATTATTAATTGGGCCGTATTGAGTTTCTGATAATATCAACATCTTGCCAGAAGTAAATTAGTGAAAAATCGACAGTCTGGAACCCAGTCGAGGTCTAACAGTCAAATTTTTTTCTTCGGTTGGGAAAATAATACAATAATTCATATGCACATTTTATCCTAGTGTTAACTTTAGTAAATCTCCATTTACAGAGTTATTAGTGACCTTGTTAAAAAATATTCATAAAGGGAGGTAATTTAAAATATGGTAATTTCATAAAGTTGGTTTGTGGGCATATTTTCCACATTTTAGTTTTTACCGTAATGATTTATTATTCAACAATAAAAATATAAGCTCTCTAATCACCGGAGTATACACGTGTGCAGCACATCCTAAGTAAGCGCATAATGGGGCTTTAAGTACTTTAATTTGGATCAATATTTAGTATGCCTCACTAAACTACGTGGATAGATCAGATACAGACAAAGGGGTGGAACTCAATGTTATCTGCACATGAGTTAAAAAATAAGTTATCCACCTTAGTTGAAACAATATTTCATTCAAGAATAAGGTCAGACACCGCTATTGCAATTTCCATAGGCCACCATTATAACAAACAGTGCCATTAGATTTTCCCCAAAAATAGTTTGGCACAAAAGACAGGAGTTTTCAACAGACTAGCCTTTGAGCCACAGGAAAATGTCAAATTTGATTGGGTTTGACCAATTGCATTATAGTTTTTATTTCCCATTAAGGTAATTTGGTAGTGAATATTGCCATGACACCTGCATTTATAATATGCTGTTTATTTGTTACCAAATAGTCTGCACATATTTTAAATATCCTAAAATGCAGCTCATATATTGTATTTTAATATTTAGAAGTCAGTTTCACTATTTGTGACAATACCTACTCAGCCAATCAGTTTGTTTTTGTTTTTTTAATACTTTATATTTATTTTACAACGATTGCAAAGCAAGTTTTAACAACTTATAGTAATCACTCTCGTTGGCTTCATATTGGTTTAATCATATTTTATTGCATTCTTTATATTCAATGTACAATACAACTCAAATTTACAAACATGTTACAGATGAAATAAATAAGATATATGGTACAAAGATTATCAGTATGTATATATATGGAGAAGCAAAAGGGTTGGGCCACAAGTTTTAACAACATTAGTTTCGGCCCGCCCAGATCCAACATACTAGTTTGTAATTAACAAAGAGACTGAATATAGTATAAGAGCATTGCAATTAGGATACAAATTTTTGATTACAATTAAGGGGATAATAATGGATATGATAAAAATAATACCAAAACAAAAGAAAGAAAAGCATTAAGAAATGCAGTTGGCAACTACTACACCTTACCAGTGCCACACCGTACAATACCCTCAGCCAGCCAAACCCGCAGCCACACCCAGACCAGAATCGTATCCAAGAGAACAGCATAACTTTATAATATAGTTATTATTATTTATTATTATACCATATTTATATAGCGCCTTTATCATATAACAAGTATACGTTTAAAAGCGCTTTACATGTGCATGTAACAATTAACACATATAGAATAAAAAGTACAAAAATAGAAGTCAAGTGGTAAAAGTACAGATAAACCTTATACTTAAAATAATGATTGCAATTTACAGATAAAGTTTAAGAACAAAAGGACGTACTAATAAAACAAAAAGTATTTCAACATTACAATATGAAGTAAAATAAATATATTATACATAGATAAACAAAAGTCATTTTAGCAGTGTTAGCTTAGTTAGGTATGTCTGTGCTCAAAGCGCCTTGTTGATTTAATATAAGTTTGAACTTGTTTAAAAATATACTCATTTTCTTCGTGCGTTAAACTTTCGAAACCAAACAGTAGTTTTCTTGTGCTTAAAGGGTGATGTGTACGTGTGCTTATGAATAGTAAGCGCCTTTGATTTACATAAAATAGACAACGAAATATATAGTGTTCCGCATCCTCATTTTCATTAAGCTGACACGGGCATTTTGGGTTATCGCGTAAATGGTTGTTAAACAAATCGGCATTCAGGTTGCTACAAGCATTTCTAATGCGAGCATGATATATCTGTTGACAGCGGTCTCCGGATTTAAAATATGATGGTACTATTGGCGGCTTAAAGATTTCTTTCAGCTTTCCTTTGAATGCCGACATGTTATTTATATTACGAGTATCAAAATCAAGTTCAAATTTTATTGATGAAGGTATAATAGATTTCGAATAAATTTCAGTACGCCTTGCTAAAGTAATAAAACCTGCACTGTTTCTTAAACTATATGGGTTTGTTTCCTCAACGGATGTTGGAAATAAGTCGGTTAAATAGCTTGGTAAGTTTTCCTGTTTTTGCTTATAAACGAATAGTAATCTAATTTTGCTACGGTCATTAAGTGTAACCCAGCCACGTTCGTGAAGTAGTCTGTTGATAGAGACAGATCTTGTAAGCCCCGTAACAATTATGGCAGCTTCGTATTGAATTTTCTCTAAGGATTCCTTTTCATATGATGTACAACTATCCCAAACAATAGAGGCATATTCTAAAATGGGTCGAAGATAGGAAATGTATATCTGATTTAAGGTATTGCGTTTTAATTTAAATTTTAACATTCTCATTGATCCTAATGTTCTTGAGGCAGAATTAGTAATGTTTGATATATGTTTGTGCCACGTACCGTCCTCACTAAGAGTAACTCCGAGATGTGTGTGGTGATTCACGAAACTTACGCTTCATATGGTCATAAACGACGATCACGTGGGCTGAATCAGCCAATCAGAATCGCGACATGTCTTTTAGATTCGTCAACATTTCCATACCGTACAGAATCGTGTTTACGCTGTGCACGTTCATATAGTGTTGAACTATATGTGTGCGTAGTCGCGCATTAATCACGTTGAAAACTTCTAAAGAGAATATAATAATGTTGCGCTTCATATGGTGATGAACGACGATCACATGAGCTGAATCAGCCAATCGGGAATCGCGACATTGCACGAAGTTGTAATTATTACATTATGTATGACATATTGTTCTGTTGATTTGCTAAGATTTAGGAGAACAAAAGAGTCTACTATTGCTACTCCATGTTCAGCTGACTGAAAGATTCCACCGGGCCGGCTACTATTGCTACTACACGTTCAGCTGCCTGAAAGATTCCACCGGGCCGGCTACTATTGCTACTACACGTTCAGCTGACTGAAAGATTCCACCGGGCCGGCTACTATTGCTACTCCACGTTCAGTTTCCTGAAAGATTCCACCGGGCCGGCTACTATTGCTACTCCACGTTCAGTTTCCTGAAATATTCCACCGGGCCGTCCCGATGATTCTTCTGCTTACTGAGGTCAACGCCGTATGCGTCACTCGACAATCTCTTTATGTAACTCACAAAGTCAGGATGTGTGATCTCCTCAACCATATCATCTGTAATAGCACCAAACACATGTTTGAACAGTTTATAAACGCATTAAGGACAGCGGTCCGTACACATACATAGTCATATATTGCTATATATAAATCTTCTAAAGTACATGTTTGAACAGTTTATAAACGCATTAAGGACAGCGGTCTGTACACATACATAGTCATATATTGTTATATATAAATCTTCTAAAGTACATGTTTGAACAGTTTATAAACGCATTAAGGACAGCGGTCCGTACACATACATAGTCATATATTGCTATATATAAATATTCTAAAGTACATGTTTGAACAGTTTATAAAGGCATTAAGGACAGCGGTCTGTACACATATCTTGATATATTCTGTATTAGTTTAAGAATAATTTATTTCAGTCGTTTTACATGTAATAAAGAAATTAACATTTTACATATAATTTAACATCAGTAGACTGAACTTTAACATTTAAAAACAATACAAGGACAAAGTTGTTATAAAGCTAGTTTTAGCTTCCTACTTGGTCCTTTAGTTTAAACTTTATTTATTTCAGTATTTGTACATGTAATCAAGAAATGAACATTTTACATATAATTTAACAGCAATAGACTGAAAGGAATTAGAGCGAATGAAAACTTATATAGTTATTCTCCCTATCAATTGGTTGTTATATAATAGGCAGGAGAATAATATATATAACATTGAAAATACTTGAAATATATTCTAGGTATATGCTACAGAATTTCAAATTATTATGTGAACCACAAGATATTGTTGTATTAGTGAGAAAATAGTTTAGGATGTTAAAAAGAAATGGATAACATTTAAATGAATACTTGAAGAAAGTTCAAGAACGTGAACTATCTAATCGGAGCACAAGAAGAAGAGCTGATTAGTTTAAAGAAATGTGGTCGGTGGTTATGTCAATAACGACAGCATTCAGATCGGAATCCGCCATGTGAACATTTCAAAAAAGTATCAATCCAATTTACTGTACCTACAATTTTGCTGACAGGTCCCACACGCGGACCTTTATAATCATCAGGCAAATACTCGTCTGGTATAATACACTTGTCAATATTCTTATATATACCAACCATGGAATTTCCTTCCATATGAGTCTAAAACATAGAACAGTGTGAACAAAATAGAAGGTACTCAAGTGGAAGTCGTGATAGCGCAATTGTAGCACAGGTGTGTGTTTTACGTTTATTTATCGTCGCTACCGGTTGCCCATATGAGCGACGCCTCCTGAAGATATTATTCATTTTAGATGTTTGGAGGATAGTGCAATGATACAGATAGAGACCCTTTGCAGAGTCTCCTCTCGTTCTTTTATGTGCACGGTGTAAAGCACCGACACGATACCTCGGTTTACCGTCCCACCTGAAAGACTGTTATAATAGTAAGAGTTTGGATAGGCTGTCCGATTAGCGCAGTGGTTAGCGCGCTCGCTTCTCACCAATGCAGCCCAGGTTCGATCCGGGAGATGGTACGGTGGTCGCCAAATCGGACAGATGGGTCTTCTCCAGGTACTCCGGTTTCCTCCCACACGAATGACCACATATACGCTTTCATCCGCGCCAATGCGAGTGATTTATTATAAGTTGTTAAAACTTGCTTCGCAATCGTTGTAAAATAAATAATGTTTAAGTAATAGTTTATATAACACAAACATATTTAACACACACAAAATGTTAATATTCGATTCAAATATATATTCAGTGAACAACACGTATAATTATATGAAATAGCTTACCCTGTCTCTAGTTTTCTGTGTGAAAAGCGGTTTCATTAGGCCAAACACAGCATCGAAGAACGATGGTTCGTTATAGAAATGTACCTCCTTTATCCTCATTGGTAGAGATCGCTAAAATAGTAATCGAGATAGACATAGTATATTAAATTCCAGTTAGGCTTTCAAGCCCATGAGGACATACATACATATTATGTATAGGATATAAACCTAAAACGATCCAATATGTGAAATATCGGACTGTGTGAGGCATGTAGCGCCGAAGTGAGTACCAATATTTTACATATTTGATCCGTTTACAAAATAATGCATTTACAATTTTTGGTAAACAGCAAACATTCAAAAA
Source organism: Archivesica marissinica (assembly GCA_014843695.1). Lineage (NCBI taxonomy): Eukaryota > Metazoa > Mollusca > Bivalvia > Venerida > Vesicomyidae > Archivesica > Archivesica marissinica. Next base: position 15,400,083 of record CM026395.1, on the reverse strand, counting down.
TCAAAAAGCTTTTACTACCAATAATTCTAAGTGGTTCAACGAAGAATGTTATACTGCCAAGCATGAATTCAAGAAGGCGCGAAATATATTCTTAAAACATAAAACGGAAAAAAATAGAACGAGTTTTACCAAGATGCGTACGAAATACAATAGAACCAAAAATCGTGCAAAACAAAAATATAAAATACAAGAAGAACATAGACTAGAAAATATTGCAAAGTGTCATCCGCGTAAATTCTGGAAATCTGTTAAAAAATGCTATAAAAAATCATATACTAAGGATGATGAAATTAAAGTTGATGATTTACATGAGCATTTCAACACGTTATATGGCGAAGAGCCAAACATTGATGTAAACAATGATAATATTAATATGCAAAACGTATTAAACGATGAATTAGATTGTCCTATAACAGAATTTGAAATACATAAAGCAGTGTATAAACAAAATAGCTGTAAAGCCTCGGGACCCGACGAATTACCGGCTGAAATTATTAAAGCATCTTATAGCATTATTTCAACTCACCTAGTATCTCTTTTTAACAGCATATTTAATACCGGTGAATATCCAGAAAGCTGGGGTATGGGGTATATTATACCTATATTTAAAGGCGGTGACCCAAAAGAAGCAAAGAATTATCGAGGCATTACTCTAAATAATATACTAGCCAAAGTATATTCACAAATTCTTCTTAATAGACTAACAGTATGGTCAGAAAAGTACGAACAATTATCAGACTTTCAATTTGGTTTCCAAAAGGGCAAAAGCACGGTCGATTGTGTGTTTATACTACACTCTATAATATCCAAAGTAATACACACAGGTCAAAAACTCTATTCTGTGTTTATCGACTACGAAAAATGTTTTGACAAAATAAATCGTGCGTTTCTATGGCAAAAATTACTTGCTGAACAAGTCAGCACAAAAATGATAACAGCTGTAAAATCTATGTATAGTACTGTACGATCTGCCATAAAACATAATGGAAAAATTCATTCCAGATGCATTGATTCACATCTCGGCGTGAAACAAGGTGATCCGAGCTCAAGTCTTTTATTCATGATGTTCGTGAATGACATAATGAATAATATAAACTCAAATTTAAATGGAATATTTTCATTAGATGAACTACAGCTTTTTATTGTTTTGTATGCAGACGATCAAGTACTGTTCTCTACATCACCGACATCACTGCAATCTATGTTGAATGACGTAGACATTTATTGTAATACATTTGGTCTGAAAATCAATACTAATAAAACGAAGGTTATGATATTCGAGAGAGGAAGACATACTACTCACAATTTTTATCTCTACAATCAACAAATTGAAAATGTCTCCTCTATTAAATACCTAGGTATATACTTCTTTAAAAATGGCAATTGGCACCGAACGCAAAAATGCATAGCTGAACATGCATCAAAGGCCATGTACCGACTTTTTTCTATTTTTAATCAATATGAATTTAGGACATTTGAGAAATCGAAATTGTTTGATACTCTTGTTGCATTTGTCCTAAATTACTGTTCGGAAATTTGGGGGTTAAACCCAGGAAAAGATATAGAATTAATTCATACAAAGTTTTGCAGAAAACTTCTTATTGTAAATAAATCCACAAATTTAAGTGGTTTATATGGCGAACTTGGAAGAGTCCCTTTGAAAATAAATAGACAAGTATATATGATAAGATATTGGATTAAAATTTTAAACATGAATGATAATGCACTCATTAAACGAATTTATATAATGCTAAGAAACACCGCAAATAATAATGTGACGTATAATGGTTCTAATTGGGCATACAAAATAAAATATATTTTGGAAAATCTGGGAATGTCTAATCTATGGCTTCACCAACAAACTTATGAAATTAAACTGCATATTATAAAACAAAGAATCGTTGACCAATATCACCAAACTTGGTACGCAGACATAAACAACTCAAGGAGAATATCAACATACTGTAGATTCAAACATACATTTAATTTAGAAACGCACCTTGATAATAGTACGGACAAAAAAGTTAGTATAGCCCTGAGCAGATTTAGACTTTCATCACATAATTTAGAAATTGAAAGAGGAAGGTATCTTAATGTACCACGAAATGGGAGAATATGCAAATTTTGTAACTTAAGAACAATCCAAAATGAGTATCACTTTCTTTTAATATGCACATTATACACCGATATACGAACAATATACATAAAGCCGTATTATTGCAGTTGGCCAACTTTAAATAAATTTGATAAACTTATGATGTCAAGAAATAAAAAGGAAATCTCAAACTTATCAAAATACATATATTTTGCCAGTAAAGTCCGAAAAGAGTTAGATCAAATCAATAATATTCCTGAACTATAATACTAATGAATACTAAAACAAACTAAGCTTCTCTTTAAATAATAAAAATATAAAAAAAAGATAATTATGATAATCTTCACTTTGGACTCATGTTTCATGTCGTCGTCGCCGTCGTCGTCGTCGTCGTCGTCGTCGTCGTCGTCGTCGTCGTCGTCGTCGTCGTCGTCGATGATTAAAATTGTTAATTTCGTACATTTACGCGTATAATGTAATATTTAATATAATACTCTGGCCTTTTGAAAACAGTCCAATATTATAAATAATGGACTACAAGTACAAAGGTATGACGTCACGGCAGTGTATTAAATAAAGTCAGCGAACAGTGCAAACATAATGCAACCATTATATACAAATCAATGTGAGCTCCCACAATCATAGCCATGTATATTTAGTTCTATGTGTAAATACATGTAATATTTATATATGTGTCTTATAATTAAAGCAAACCCGTTCTTTATTTTTAACACGGAGAAGGTCAAAAGACGAAACAACATACAAATTTGAAGTTGTAGCATATATTAATATAAAAAAATGTAATTGGTTTAAACATATTTATTTATCAGGCAGGATACATGTAATATACATTGAGAAATATAAAGAAACATACATTTATATCGTGATATGTGGATTGAACTGAAAGCTAAAAGCTTAAGGTAATTATTTCCACAAAAAATGTAATTGTGCCCACACTTGTGTAAATGTTGCAAAGTTGTACGTGTATAACATGGCCGATCAGTAAACCCTTCGTAACCATATGCATTGCTAAATGTTAAGTATTATAAATAAATAATAAAGACCGTGTCTCTTTATATGAAAAAGGTTGGCAGTTTCTTACGGAGGTTGGTACACCAAGTACTGGTTAAACGCTGGAGCCTGTCCAGGAAATGTGTTGTTAGGTAAACTGCCCTCCGCTCAAATGGGCAACTGGTAGCGACGTTGAATAAATTTAAATAAAACAAGAATTAAAAATGAAAATGAACTACCATCCACTGCATGACATTTGTTAGTTTTCGTGCATGGTTGAATTATATTTTACTGAATTAACATTGAAAGCATTATTACCGTGCAAGGAGTGACTGTATCGTTCAATCTCCATAAGTGAATTATAATTCTATATATGTTATGACAGTAACTTCCACCGTTTCAAAATAGCCTCTGAAAAAAGTATTCAATATGTGTTTTTAAAACATTCTCGACAACATCTTAACCGAATGAAACAGAACCGATGAGTTACATGAATTGGTACTAGTATGTATGGAAGCACCTTAACCGAATGCAACCGAACCGACGAGTTACATGAATTGGTACTAGTATGTATGGAAGCACCTTAACCGAATGCAACCGAACCGACGAGTTACATGAATTGGTACTAGTATGTATGGAAGCACCTTAACCGAATGCAACCGAACCGACGAGTTACATGAATTGGTACTAGTATGTATGGAAGCACCTTAACCGAATGCAACCGAACCGACGAGTTACATGAATTGGTACTAGTATGTATGGAAGCACCTTAACCGAATGCAACCGAACCGACGAGTTACATGAATTGGTACTAGTATGTATGGAAGCACCTTAACCGAATGCAACCGAACCGACGAGTTACATGAATTGGTACTAGTATGTATGGAAGCACCTTAACCGAATGCAACCGAACCGACGAGTTACATGAATTGGTACTAGTATGTATGGAAGCACCTTAACCGAATGCAACCGAACCGACGAGTTACATGAATTGGTACTAGTATGTATGGAAGCACCTTAACCGAATGCAACCGAACCGACGAGTTACATGAATTGGTACTAGTATGTATGGAAGCACCTTAACCGAATGCAACCGAACCGACGAGTTACATGAATTGGTACTAGTATGTATGGAAGCACCTTAACCGAATGCAACCAAACCGACGAGTTACATGAATTGGTACTAGTATGTATGGAAGCACCTTAACCGAATGCAACCGACCCGACGAGTTACATGAATTTGTACTTGTATGTATGGAAGCACCTTAACCGAATGCAACCGACCCGATGAGTTACATGAATGTGTACTTGTATGTATGGAAGCACCTTAACCGAATGCAACCGAACCGACGAGTTACATGAATTGGTACTAGTATGTATGGAAGCACCTTAACCGAATGCAACCGAACCGACGAGTTACATGAATTGGTACTAGTATGTATGGAAGCACCTTAACCGAATGCAACCGAACCGACGAGTACATGAATTGGTACTAGTATGTATGGAAGCACCTTAACCGAATGCAACCGACCCGACGAGTAATATGAATTTGTACTTGTATGTATGGAAGCACCTTAACCGAATGCAACCGACCCGACGAGTTACATGAATTTGTACTTGTATGTATGGAAGCACCTTAACCGAATGCAACCGACCCGACGAGTTACATGAATTTGTACTTGTATGTATAGAAGCACCTTAACCGAATGCAACCGAACCGACGAGTTACATGAATTGGTACTAGTATGTATGGAAGCACCTTAACCGAATGCAACCGAACCGACGAGTTACATGAATTGGTACTGGTATGTATGGAAGCACCTTAACCGAATGCAACCGAACCGACGAGTTACATGAATTGGTACTAGTATGTATGGAAGCACCTTAACCGAATGCAGCCGAACCGACGAGTTACATGAATTGGTACTGGTATGTATGGAAGCACCTTAACCGAATGCAACCGAACCGACGAGTTACATGAATTGGTACTGGTATGTATGGAAGCACCTTAACCGAATGCAACCGAACCGACGAGTTACATGAATTGGTACTAGTATGTATGGAAGCACCTTAACCGAATGCAGCCGAACCGACGAGTTACATGAATTGGTACTGGTATGTATGGAAGCACCTTAACCGAATGCAACCGAACCGACGAGTTACATGAATTGGTACTGGTATGTATGGAAGCACCTTAACCGAATGCAACCGAACCGACGAGTTACATGAATTGGTACTAGTATGTATGGAAGCACCTTAACCGAATGCAGCCGAACCGACGAGTTACATGAATTGGTACTTGTATGTATTGAAGCACCTTAACCGTATGCAACCGACCCGACGAGTTACATGAATTGGCACTGGTATGTATGGAAGCGTATTAACCGAATGCAACCGACCCGACGAGTTACATGAATTGGTACTGGTATGTATGGAAGCGTATTAACCGAATGCAACCGACCCGACGAGTTACATGAATTGGTACTTGTATGTATGGAAGCACCTTAACCGAATGCAACCGAACCGACGAGTTACATGAATTGGTACTAGTATGTATGGAAGCAGTCAGTCTTGGAACAGACTAACGAACATCTGCATTGTTTCGTTGACGCCCTCTCGTTAAATTAGAATAACAAGTGAGTAATTGTAGCATGTTCGATATACGGTGAAGCGACATTGTTCATGTTTATTTTGGGGGTTTCAAATCACTGGAGCCGTTACGATTGTTGTGCCCTTAAGAAATGCATTTAAATACTACGTTGCCTCTTCTCTTTCCCTCATGGCGATCGATTCCACCAGGAATGAGGTCTCGAGAGTGATTAATATAAGCTGTAAGAACTTGTTTCGAAATCGAACGAGCGAAAATAATTGTGTATAGACTAACACAATGCACCAAGCTTATACTAATATAATGACAAAACCGCAGTTGTAAAACAGTATACGTAATCCAGTAGAATGCCATAAGATATGGAACAAAACCGTGGTTGTAAAACAGTATACGTAATCCAGTAGAATGCCATAAGATATGGAACAAAACCGTGGTTGTAAAACAGTATACGTAATCCAGTAGAATGCCATAAGATATGGAACAAAACCGTGGTTGTAAAACAGTATACGTAATCCAGTAGAATGCCATAAGATATGGAACAAAACCGTGGTTGTAAAACAGTATACGTAATCCAGTAGAATGCCATAAGATATGGAACAAAACCGTGGTTGTAAAACAATATACGTAATCCAGTAGAATGCCATAAGATAATGAAAAAGTTGTGATTTTATTACAAAATGGAATGATTGTAATACCATATAAAATTTCATCAATGTCTTGCCATTCTCTGCCGTCCACATAGTGAGGGAGGACGAGAACGTAGCGTCGGACACGTCAACAATTACGCAAACGCCGTTCACCTGCACGTTCTCGTCTGACGTTATCCAATCACAAATGATACCATTGGCTTTGAATACACTGTTTACGCCATTGTCTGACTTCTTTATTTTATCCATGTCTATGCGGCCTTCAGGAAATAAAGTTATACATTACATAAACTATTTACGCTACATAACATAATAATACACACGCTAGCTTACATAACATAGCCAGTCACGCAATTAACATTTACAGGTTGGCATCTGCGAGGGAATTGTCCAATGCCTCTTAAAATGAATATACCATCACTAATCAATCTCTTACTTACAAGGTACTAGTATAGCAATATTCAATCTCTTACTTACCTGTTCTAGCAAATATCAATCTCTTACTGACCTGTTCTAGCAATAATGACCCTCTTGCTTACCAGGTATATCCAAAATCTATATTCGTCCCTTGCTGTCGTATACTTCATACTTACCAGGTATATCCACAATCTATATTCGTCCCTTGCTGTCGTACACATTTTCCATAACAGGTATATCCACAATCTATATTCGTCCCTTGCTGTCGTACACGTTTTACTTACCAGGTATATCCACAATCTATATTCGGCCAGTGTTGCTGTCGTACACTTCATACATACCAGGTCTATCAAGAATCTATATACGTCCCTTGCTGTCGTACACTTCATACTTACAAGGTATATCCACAATCTATATGCGTCCCTTACTGTCGATTACTTCATACTTACCAGGTATATCCACAATATATATTCGTCACTTGCTGTCGTACACGTTATACTTACCAGGTATATCCATAATCTATATTCGTCCCTTGCTGTCGTATACTTCATACTAACCAGGTATATCCACACTCTATATTCGTCCCTTACTGTCGTACACGCTTTACTTACCAGGTTTATCCACAATCTATATTCGTCCCTTGCTGTCGTACACTTCATACTTACCAGGTATATCCACAATCTATATTCGTCCCTTGCTGTCGTACACGTTTTCCATAACAGGTATATCCACAATCTATATTCGTCCCTTGCTGTCGTACACGTTTTACTTACCAGGTATATCCACAATCTATATTCGGCCCTTGTTGCTGTCGTACACTTCATACATACCAGGTATATCCACAATCTATATGCGTCCCTTACTGTCGTATACTTCATACTTACCAGGTATATCCACAATCTATATTCGTCACTTGCTGTCGTACACGTTATACTTACCAGGTATATCCATAATCTATATTCGTCCCTTGCTGTCGTATACTTCATACTAACCAGGTATATCCACAATCTATATTCGTCCCTTACTGTCGTACACGCTTTACTTACCAGGTATATCCACAATCTATATTCGTCCCTTGCTGTCGTACATTTCATACTTACCAGGTATATCCACAATCTATATTCATCCCTTGCTGTCGTACACGTTTTACTTACCAGGTATATCCACAATCTATATTCGTCCCGTGCTGTCGTACACGCTTTACTTACCAGGTATATCCACAATCTGTATTCGTCCCTTGCTGTCGTACACTTCATACTTACCAGGTATATCCACAATCTGTATTCGTCCCTTGCTGTCGTACACGCTTTACTTACCAGGTATATCCACAATCTATATTCGTCCCTTGCTGTCGTTTACTTCATACTTACCAGGTATATCCACAATCTATATTCGTCCCTTGCTGTCGTACACGTTTTACTTACCAGGATGAGGTATATCCACAATCTATATTCGTCCCTTGCTGTCGTACACTTCATACTTACCAGGTATATCCACAATCTATATTCGTCCCTTGCTGTCGTATACGCTTTACTTACCAGGTATATCCACAACCTATATGCATCCCTTGCTGTCGTACACTTCATACATACCAGGTATATCCACAATCTATATTCGTCCCTTGCTGTCGTACACGCTTTACTTACCAGGTATATCCACAATCTATATTCGTCCCTTGCTGTCGTACACGCTTTACTTACCAGGTATATCCACAATCTATATTCATCCCTTGCTGTCGTATACTTCATACTTACCAGGTATATCCACAATCTGTATTCGTCCCTTGCTGTCGTACACGCTTTACTTACCAGGTATATCCACACTCTATATTCGTCCCTTGCTGTCGTACACTTCATACTTACCAGGTATATCCACAATCTATATTCGTCCCTTGCTGTCGTATACTTCATACTTACCAGGTATATCCACAATCTATATTCGTCCCTTGCTGTCGTATACTTCATACTTACCAGGTATATCCACAATCTATATTCGTCCCTTGCTGTCGTATACTTCATACTTACCAGGTATATCCACAATCTATATTCGTCCCTTGCTGTCGTACACGCTTTACTTACCAGGTATATCCACAATCTATATTCGTCCCTTGCTGTCGTACACGTTTTACTTACCAGGTATATCCACAATCTATATTCGGCCCTTGTTGCTGTCGTACATTTCATACTTACCAGGTCTATCAATAATCAATCTTCGGCCCTTGCTGTCGTACACTTTAGGGCTTATTAGAAATCTGGAATTGAAACAATACAATACCATTCATATTATGAATAAGCCATTACCTATCAACTCACATAGTTGATGATTATGACTACATCCCTACGGGGACAGGGTTGACATTTAGATATAATGATGAAAGCCATTGTGCGTTTCTTATAGACGTTTTAATTTATTTGCAGAAATCACGGATACATGAGCCAGGTGCGAGTAATCTGTAAAGTCTAATACCTGTTCCAGAATAAGACAGAATTACATGGAATTGTATGTATCTGTATATGTGGGCGTTGTTGTGTTTAACTTTGTGGTTGAGGTTTAATGTAGCACCAATAGCTTAGGCCGCTTGGTGACTCTCTCTCTCTCTCCCCCCCCCCCCCCCCCCTCTCTCTCTCTCTCTCTCTCTCTCTCTCTCCTCTCTCTCTCTCTCTCTCTCTCTCTCTCTCTAGCTCTCTCTCTCTAGCTCTCTCTCTCTCTCTCACCCCAGCTCTCTCTCTAGCTCTCACTCTCTCTCACTCTCCTAGCTTTCTCCTCCGCTTACCCTCTCTCTCTCTCTCTCTCTCTAGCTCTCTCTCACCCTCTCTCTAGCTCTCTCTCTCTCTCTCTAGCTCTCTCTCACTCTCTCTCTAGCTTTCTCTCGCTTACTCTCTCTCTCTCTCTAGCTCTCTCTCACTCTCTCTCTCTCTATCTAGCTCTATCTCTCTAGCTCTCTCTAGCTCTCTCTCTCTCTCTCTAGCTCTCACTCTCTCTCTAACTTTCTCTCCTCTCTTCTCTCTCTATCTCTCTCTCTCACTCTCTCTCTCTAGCTTTCTCTCGCTTTCTCTCTCTCTCTCTCTCTCTCTCTAGCTCTCTAGCTCTCTCGCTCTAGCTCTCTCTCTCTCTCTCTCTCTCTCTAGCTCTCTCTCTCTCTCTCTCTCTAGCTCTCACTTTCTCTCTCTCTATCTCTCTCACACCTCTCTCTCTCTCTCACTCTCTCTCACTCACTCTCTCACTCTCTCTCTCTCACTCCTCACTCTCTCACTCTCTCTCTCACTCGCTCACTCTCTCTCTCTCACTCTCTCACTTTCCATCTCTGCCTCTCTCCCTCTCTCCCTCTCTCCCCCTCTCCCCCTCTCCCTCTCTCCCTCTCTCCCTCTCTCTCACTCTCTCTCACTCTATCTCTCTCTCAATGTGTCCTTCCGAACATAGTAGTCTTCCAGCATGACGTGGTGGAGCAAAATCACAGATGTCCCTCTAAACCGTGTGAGCTTCAGCACTGATATGGTGAGAGAAGACAACAGGTGTCCCTCCGAATGTAGTGATATTCACACCTGGTGTGATAGAAGAAGAAGAAGATCACTTGTGTTCTTCCGAACGTTGCTGTTTCAGACATGGACGGACACACTGTTAGAAGCATCAACAACCCACAAGCCACGTGGATAGCTTCCTTCATACAATGAATCCAACATCATTATGGATGGTGTGAACTGAAAATGGCCAGTGTGCAATTTATTACAGTCACAAAGCTAGAAGGGCCGCCATATACAATATATATGAACCCTGATAAAGATAGGACCTTGGATAGTAAACGTGCAATGTGTAAGAAGACAGTACCCGGATTTCAATAAGTCCAGTACCAATGGTTCATTCGGATCAACATTTTTATACCAGTCCGATGCTGTCGTTTTGATTGTCCAGTAGTTTTCCAACGTCTCGCGGGCACCGAGTTGACTGAATTTTCTTGTTCTTAGATAACGCAACAGGAAGCCAAAATCTGTAGCAATGAAATATTTATGATAACTGTTAGCAGGCAAAGGCTTTTCTACGAGAGGTGAAAATTAACAGCTCCAAAACACACGAATATTTACTTACTACGAGTGGTCTTCACATTAACTCAGGGGATATTAGGTTCTCGACCAAGAAGTAATCTTTATCGATAACGTATGTTCCTGCCCAATACAAGACGATACCTCATCCGCGTGGAAGAGTTGTGTTGTTATATTTCGGGTTTTACGCCTGCATCAGCACCATTTTGGGCTATATCGCCGGCGGGCAGTTTACCTAACAACACCTTTCCTGGGCAGGCTCCAGCGGTTAACCAATATTTGGGTGCACCAACCTCCTTAAGAAACTGCCAACTTGTTCATATAAATGAGTCACGGCCTGAACGGGGCTCGAACCCGTGACCATCAGTGATGATAGGTTACAGTGGTATACAATATCAGCAACCTTAACCACTCGACCACGGTGGCGGACCCGAGTAGAAGAATAGGTTTTGAGTGAAAATGTGCGTTTATAGTTAATAACCAAGAATAATTATTCTGTAAAAATAAAATTAGAAACAATTCGACCATTTTAAGTTCTGGGATATATACTAGAGGAAACAAAGAACTTATATATATATATATATATTCTATAGTTTATACAAATTTATTTTAGCTAGATTACGAAACAAGTTATTTCAACTTATATTAATCACTCTCGAGACCTCATTCCTGATGGAATCCATCGCCACGAGGGAGAAGAGGCAACGTGGAATTTAAATGCCTTGCCTACGGGCACAATCGTAACGGCTCCAGCGGGGCTCGTACGATTGTTCAGATATTCTATACATGTATATATACTATAGGACATAGTAAACGCACACATACATTATACGATTATTATTACATGAAAACGAAATACGAAGGATTCCATCAAAGATATATCACATCTTTATTACAAAACACAAACTGAACAACTAAAAATATTCCAAAATGTTTAAAACTATGTATTTTATATAGTTATTGTTTTTCATGTAAAACACACTTATCGGAAGTGTGCGTTTTCTATGTCCTCTAGTATAAAATGTTTTATCGAGACTAAGTCGCCATTTTTACAGACGGATCTGTAGTCCAGTGGTAACACGCTGGACTGGTAATCCTGGGATCGCAGGTTCGATCCCCCGTCTGACCCTAATAAAATTAAGTCTTTCAGATGGACATTAAACCGAGGTCTCGTGTCGGTGCTTTACATCGTGCACGTAAAAGAACAAGAGGAGATTCTGGAATGGGTACCTGTCTGTATCATTGAACTTCTTCCAAAAATTTAAAATGATTAATCTCTTCAGGAGGCGTCGCTCATAATGGCAACCGGTAGCGACGATACATAAGCGTAAAACACACACACAGTTGGGGATTAGGTTTGCTTGCCATTGGGTCAATATTCCAACAGAGCTTTGGCTTTGAACTTTACGTTGGAATTAGTTCCAACGTAGTGAGTATTCACTATCCAGCTACTTTACACATCTCTAGAAATCACTTATTTGAACTGTTAGGGCATTTAAAACTAATATTAGATCTCAAACATATAGTTATCATATTAAAATATGACAGTATATTAAAAGTATAGATTAGCACTGACATTGCATTTCGTTGTCTTTTATCGGAAACGTCTTCTATCTAGATCGTCTTCTACCTAGATCACGCCACATATGTATATGTATATATATAAAGAGTTATATGTCGGTCTGGCTAAACCATAGATATAGGTTGATTCGTCTGGTCATAACCCACTGTGTCTGACACGTACATGTCTGGTCTAAGTATAAACGGCTTCTCTGGGGACCCTTTCCCAATATGTTACAATACATGTTAGTATTCAGTAACGTGTAGGTTGTGGATTAGCACATGGTTAGTTATTGAGTGCTAGCTGAACATAGACCAATACGCTAGTCTTCCACTATATATATACAAGGCAATGACTACAAATTGAACCTTTACTCAGTTGTCGCGAGATTAAGCTTGTATATAAAAGTTCAGGCTATTGCAGTTTTATAATTGTTTTAGAGCAGTTTTTAATATCCGATTAGCAGGGATATTGCAGCTTTATCCCTAACATACTGTGTTAAATGATTGTGTTTAATTTTGTTCATCTCTTATAACTCCATGTTGGAGTGGCATTGTACTTTTATTATGTAAACTATACATGGAATATTATTGTAAATAGTGTACGTACAATGATGAGATGTAAATAAAGATTACTACATATGATAATTATTCATCATGAGCGCGATTATATATTTTATAAACTCAACATATTGATTTCATGAGATCACTTACGGCAGGACATACTTTACGTATAATGCGGTACGGCATATAGACAAGACATACTTTACGTATAATGTGGTACGGCATATCGGCAGGACATACTTTACGTATAATGCGGTACGGCATATAGGCAGGATATACTTTACGTATAATGCGGTACGGCATATAGGCAGGACATACTTTACATATTATGCGATACGGCATATCGGCAGGACATACTTTACGTATAATGTGGTACGGCATATCGGCAGGACATACTTTACGTATAATGCGGTACGGCATATAGGCAGGATATACTTTACGTATAATGCGGTACGGCATATCGGCAGGACATACTTTAGATATAATGCGGTACGGCATATCGGCAGGACATACTTTAGGTTGCGGTACGGCATATCGGCAGGATATACTTTACGTATAATGCGGTACGGCATATAGGCAGGATATACTTTACGTATAATGCGGTACGGCATATCGGCAGGACATACTTTAGATATAATGCGGTACGGCATATCGGCAGGACATACTTTAGGTATAATGCGGTACGGCATATCGGCAGGACATACTTTACGTATAATGCGGTACGGCATATAGGCAGGACATACTTTACGTATTATGCGGTACGGCATATAGGCAGGACATACTTTACGTATTATGCGGTACGGCATATAGGCAGGACATACTTTACGTATTATGCGGTACGGCATATAGGCAGGACATACTTTAGATATAATGCGGTACGGCATATCGGCAGGACATACTTTAGGTATAATGCGGTACGGCATATCGGCAGGACATACTTTACGTATAATGCGGTACGGCATATAGGCAGGACATACTTTACGTATTATGCGGTACGGCATATAGGCAGGACATACTTTACGTATTATGCGGTACGGCATATAGGCAGGACATACTTTACGTATTATGCGGTACAGCATATAGGCAGGACATACTTTACGTACTATGCGGTACGGCATATAGGCAGGACATACTTTAATAGTATGCGGTACGGCATATAGGCAGGACATACTTTAGATATAATGCGGTACAGCATATCGGCAGGACATACTTTAGGTATAATGCGGTACGGCATATCGGCAGGACATACTTTACGTATAATGCGGTACGGCATATAGGCAGGACATACTTTACGTATTATGCGGTACGGCATATAGGCAGGACATACTTTACGTATTATGCGGTACGGCATATAGGCAGGACATACTTTACGTATAATGCGGTACGGCATATAGGCAGGACATACTTTACGTATTATGCGGTACGGCATATAGGCAGGACATACTTTACGTATAATGCGGTACGGCATATAGGCAGGACACACTTTACGTATAGTGCCGTACGGCATATAGGCAGGACATACTTTACGTATAATGCGGTACGGCATGTAGGCAGGACATACGTATAGTGCCGTACGGCATTTAGGCAGGACACACTTTACGTATAGTGCCGTACAGCATATAGGCAGGATATACTGTACGTATAATTAATTCTACCTGTCGGTGATCTAATGTAATCCTGATCCTGAATCCATTTCCGAAGCGTCTGCACAGCGAGAGCCCTGTCAGAATCATTTAACTCGTTTAATTCTTCACGCGCCTTCTTCTTACTTGCTTCATCAAGTGTGCTTGTAAAGTTAGCATCTTCTATGTAAAAACAAGAATAATAAATTATTCCAATCATCGTGCGAATAGTAAGTGACTTGCTTTCAATTACCGTACAAGTAGTTAAGGGGGGTACACTTTCGACGGGGGTACATATTCTGTAAGGGGGTACATTTAGCTGAGTGAGTGAAGGGGGAGGTATACATTTAATAAACCCTTAAATTTAAGTTTATATGGGTACATTTACATGTTGTAAGGGTTTCTTAATTAATTTAAGGGGGTGTACCCCCCTTATAACGGCCGGGGGTAATAGCGACAGTACAACCATTATATAAATATTTATTGATGAAAATAAAAATGCTTAATGTAAAAAGAAAAAACTGTCAGTATTCATATTTTGTTCAAAATAGTCTATATGTCTTCACCAAATCTGTCAGGTTCTTTATAAATAGTTCGATCAACCTCACGTGTTCACAAAAGTCGCCCCCATGGGTCAAAATCAACACAGGTTTGTCTTCCTCGCTCAACCATACCTTATGGAGTTTATCAATTCTGACCAAATAGTCTATGTCGATACGTTCTTCACCAAATCTGTCACGTTCTTTAAGTCTCTGAATACACATTTCAGGGGGTGTATCCATATATATATATATATCCCTTGGGGGGTTTGATGTTTTCCCCGAGTTTCATGTAGAGACACATGTCTAGGTCTTCCTTTAATGTCGAACCCCTCGCTCTGCAGCTAGTGATCCAAACACTGTTCTGTTAGTTGTGACAGATCTGTCGGTAATGTTTGTAGCCCCAGGGGTGTCGTTAAAGTCCAGTACGGTTTTCATGTGGGTGTGTTGTGTCATGAGCTGAAGCGGTAAGGCGTAACGTTTCGGAAACTTGCTAGTTAAATCTAACAAGTTGTACTCGCCCCCTTTGGGGCTTTTTAATATACATTCATCAATTCGTTCTTTGTGCCCCGTGATATGGTAACACATTGGGGGCGTATCACCCCCCTCGTTCATCTGAGTAATATTTAATGCATCTATTAACGTGCTCTTCCCTGAAGCTATGTTTCCTTCAATAGAGAGAAACATTACGAATGTGTACCGTTTTGGTTTGTATACTATTATGAAATTTATGTAGAAGTGATTAGCTTCTCAATAATTTTCAGAATAGAGTGAAGAGCCAACAAGTAATGAATATATGCTACATTTTATTATGACGCATGCAAGCATAAATGTTATGATACAAACATACAGGAAACATACAAACATACATGTACAATAAAGATCTATCGGTTAAGTGTCACTTCCCGATTGTTCTGGCTCTAATGGTTGTAATTGGTTGTAACCACTTATACACACTTATCCTCGTTTGTGTGGGGTTAAACACATTATGTTACAATGAAAGAGCAAAGTGAGGGATTAGTAATGGGGATTAGGATGCATTGGAATACAATTGACAAAAATAAAAAACATACATGATAAATACATTTTACAAAAAAACATACAATCAAAATTATAAGGCATCTATAACGGTAGTTTGTAATACAGAGTCCTAGAGATAAATGGCACCCAACTCGCAGGTTAAGTGTAGTCTGTTTGAGCGTTAGTTCAATTGATTATTTTGTGTTTCAATTGCGTTTCTTCGCCAGCTGCTCGGATTTCCGCAAATTCAGTTCCATAATCCGCGCACTACGTCTTGTGGGTAGCCGCTTCGCCGATTTCTGTGTCACCCGTTTCCAAGCCTCAATAATGCGCGACACCCTCAACAACTCTGTGTCAGTGTATATCTCATCAGGTCTCTGCGCCACCTGCTTGCAACCTTCAATAACTCTCATGAAATCTTCCCCCATTTCATCGGTATCGCGAGTTTGTGGTATTACCCCCGGGGTAACCTCCTCAACCTCATGTTTAATGGTCTCCCCCCCCCAATTAGGTAGGGGTTCGAACGCCCCAGACGACGTACGTTGCAGGGGATGTGTATTTACAGACCCCGATGCGTTAGTTTCCGATTTCCCAGCGCTTAAGCCAAACGGTTCAGTTTTCACGACGGTTAAGTCAAACGGTTCCGGCGTATTTGGCGGCGCCGTAGCGTTATCTTCAGAGTTCGAGACGTTTGCTGCTGCAAACCTATTTATGTTCTTAGGTATCCTTATGTTGTGTCCTAGAGGTTTCACCCCGTAGTGGTGCTCCTTGATTATCGTTCCATCAGCGACGTCGAATACTACGCAATGTAGTATTTCGAGCGAATTACCATCAAGATCCTTATGAACCATTTCGGTCTTACCCGACTCCCTAGAGGTAATACACAACCCAATGTCCACAAACAACTCCTCTAAGTCGTCACCTTCATCAATTTCAAGAACAGTACTTGTTGTAAACGATACACCGACAGCCCTCGTTGTTCTCGTCAATTCAGTGGCCATGATTAAGTGTTAAACTCGTTGTAAAATAGTTTCGCCAAAGTGCGAGGCAACGTTGACAAGTGTTTATTTCCGTCACTTCCCGATTGTTCTGTATCCAATGGTTGAAAATGTTTGTAAACCACGTATACACACTTATACGGGGGGTACACTCCCTTAAATTAATTAAGAAACCCTACAACATGTAAATGTACCACTATAAACTTAAATTTAAGGGTGTATTAAATGTATACCTCCCCTTCACTCACTCAGCTAAATGTACCCCCTTGCAGAATATGTACCCCCGGTCGAAAGTGTACCCCCCTTAACTATCGTACAGTTAACTCGGGATGCTGAGATCGGTTGTTGGTACTATATCCAATATGTTTCTAAATTGTGAATGTTGAACTTATCCGTATCTATATATTCAGTAGTACTAGACCATATATAAGTGAAGTTAGTCGAATATTTACATGAAATCGGTATACCATACAGTAGTGAATACAGTAGAACACATACCAGTGAATGCAGTAGAACACATACCAGTGAATGCAGTAGAACACATACCAGTGAAGGCAGTAGAACATATACTAGTGAAGTCAGTAGAACATATACCATTGAAGTCAGTAGAACATGTAACAGTGAAGTCAGTAGAACATGTAACAATGAAGTCAGTAGAACATATAACAATGAAGTCAGTAGAACATATACCAATGAAGTCAGTAGAACATATACCAGTGAAGTCAGTAGAACATACACCAGTGGTGTCAGTAGAACATACACCAGTGATGTCAGTAGATCATATACCAGTGATATCAGTAGATCTTATACCAGTGATATCAGTAGAACATATACCAGTGAAGTCAGTAGAACATATACCAGTGATATCAGTAGAACATATACCAGTGATGTCAGTAGAACATATACCAGTGATATCAGTAGATCTTATACCAGTGATATCAGTAGAACATATACCAGTGAAGTCAGTAGAACATATACCAGTGATATCAGTAGATCTTATACCAGTGATGTCAGTAGAACAAATACCAGTGATGTCAGTATAACATATACCAGTGAAGTCAGTAGAGCATATACCAGTGAAGTCAGTAGATCATATACCAGTGAAATCAGTAGAACATACACCAGTGAAGTCAGTAGAACATATACCCGCATTGATAGTAAGATATATTCTTCAGATGTAACTAATAATAAATACGTACTCATTAATAGATTGACCAAATACACGTGAATTGTAAAACACTCACCTGTGTTTGTCGCCATCACTATGATATTTGTATGTTAGCACGTAGCGAAACCATCCACTCTGCTGATTAGTTAACAACGTCATCCACCACTGCATTCCAAACGAGAGAAAATTACGAATATCGCGAGAGTGCAACACTACCGTCACTTCGATCAATTACTTATAGTTGCGCGAGTCAGGTGGCTAGCAATCGGTGCATGGTATATGGACTCGGTTATGTGTATGTCTCATTGACTATCACCAATATGATATTGCTGTTGCCTAGCAACAGTGATCTTTTAACTCTCGCAACACTAGTCTTTGAAAGAGAGATGAGTCCATGGTATAATCAGAGTTTAAATACATGTCAATGCAGAAGCATACTTGCCAACATATGTTGAAAATGTGATCAACATCAGGTAATGTAGGTCACATAATTCTGAAATAAATAGGTCAAACTATTTTTTATATATGTATGTCCATCTTCTATACCATATTACTTCAAATTGTCCTTTCACTATATAAACTAGCTTACGTATTATAAGTTGGACCACAGTTATCTCCCCCACGACGTGTACGTCGTGACCTAGGCACAGCTCACAGCAGGAAAATGGGTCAAGGACTTCGCAGATGCCAGCCTCGCTATCGGAATAGAAGAAGTCATGTGACCCATTATGATTAGCCCCTTAAAGTAACTTCCATACGTGGTGATACAGCAATGCTCGGTGCTGTAGACGACGGATAGCTGGCGGATGTGTTTAGCCTGATCCTCGATGGAGACGGCGGGAATCGGCATGTACCCTGATCCTGTAACGACGAGGACCCCAGCGAAGAAACCGGAACCATTCTTGCTGCCGGGTGCTGACAATGGTGGAGGATGTGGCCCTAAACGGGACGGACTGTTTACAGAAAGAAGTAGGACTTGTCACCATGGGCAAGAGGAAACGGGAAGAGGTAGCCGCCTTAGGGTGTCTACCAGACCCACAACCGACGTAGAAAGAATAATCTACTTTGATAAACCAGTCACCCATATGCCTCGGCGGAGGCGAATTTAAATAAAGCTACACATCATTATCATAAGGTGCACCATTAGCATTTACCATTGCACCGACAATAATAATCTATATGAACTGCGGTGTGGATTCCGTGAAAAACGGTAGTGTCACGTGAGACCAAGCTCCTTCTACTAGTTGATGAACCTTCCCGCCAAATCAAAATACACAACAAACAGACTAACTACTATTGGATTTTAGTAAACTATTAGGCAAAATAAATCATGTCAAATTACTGTTCGAACTACACAACCACGCAGTACGTGAGAACACATTAACGTTGATAAAATCATCCTTAATAGGTCGGAGCCAGACGGTTATCGTTGTGGCGTAATCTTCAACCGAAGGTGTGCCTCAAGGGTCAGTGATTGGCCCACTACTTTTCTTACTCTATATCAACGACCAAGCAGACTGCACAAAATCCCTTGTTTGACTATTTGGGGATGACATAGCAGTATATATCACAGTGAACAACTCCTTACAATCCAGTACTCTCCAGAATGACCTAGATATACTTCAGAAATGAGAATATAAATGGAATCTAAATTTAGTCCATCAACATGTATTTCATATCATCACATCTTGTAAATAGGTTATGCCTCTCCACCTATGCATTACATGTACACACTTTAGAAACGGTTTCAGATGCCAAAGTATGGGGAGGGCCGTAACTAATGTTGTTAGAACTTGTGGCCCAACATTTATTGACAATTCCTGTGCACAACGATGACATCAATCGTATATACTATGCATAATTAATACGGATGGCAACGAATTGCGATTTTGGTATTCGAATATTCCAGGGTGACAAGTCCTGCGAGTGTGTTTCTCTTTCGAATACGGTCCATTGTAGGACTACACTCCCCACTGTTGGTCATACCGCAGCAGCATATAAACGGATCTGACAGGTTACACATCTTGTAGTCTCTGTCTCTCCAGGGTCTGTCCATACCTACACCACATCCGTAAAACAGCGGTGGTGGTGAAGAGTGTGTCCCTTGATGCAAGGTCGACAACCAGAAGATCCCAGACTCCTACGCTGCTGTTGCTGCTGTTGCTGCTGCTGTTGTTGCTGCTGCTGTTGCTGTTGCTGCTGTTGTTGCTGCTGCCTGCTGCTGCGAGATGTGCCCCTACCGCGACGTGCATGCAATGTGGAGGTCGGCCGGGTGATCACTCCCTCTTAACAAAAGATGCAAATATATGCAGCCTTGTGACTTCCCTTAGTTAGGCTAGATTATGTTAAGTAATATCCTTTTATGAAGAAGACTATCAAACTACAGGCAATGCATACAGACGAACAGAATATTGTATTGCGCCGTATTACATAAAGAAATATATGGTGGACATGCAAATGCATTATATTAAGTGATCCATGTCTGGAGGTTATAAAACTGTTCTCCAATCTCAAACTCAGCTTCTGATTGGTTGAGCTGGGTGTAAATCTCAGAATCAACCAATCAAATTTCTTGAGCTTGAGTTTGAGATCTGAGAAACGTTTTATAACCTTGGGACCATGCTTGGAAATAAGCAAAAATCCAGATATAACAATACAATAATTGAAACAATAAAATACAACGTAGGTTGCAAAATTAAAACGGAGAAAGTAAAAATATTGTATAATACTTAACTTGATCAACAAGAGACAAACAATAAGAGAAATTGAAACACTGTCATGACGTCATATCTTTGACGTCATACCGTTGTACTGCTTTATAAAGGCCAGAGTATTATGTCAAATCCTATGCGTAAATGTACGAAATTAATAATTTTAATTAGTAAGATCTTATTAGATAAGTATGTGTTTTAGTACGATATAAGCCTCAAACGATTTATATCCTATACCTAAATAATGAAACGTCGTTAATGTTATGCTATTCATTGGGGTATGGATAGCAGTGCGTGTGCTACAATGTACTTTAAACACGCTTGATGAATAATATGAATACACAAGTCAATACTTGTTTCGTTCTAATAGTTTCGCTTTATTGTGCAATGTTTTACTGTTCGCCTTTTTGGCGTATTTCTGAAAAGTTCTGTATCAGTAGCTATCGTTACCATTAAACGTTCTAACATTTAGTAGCCGTTAATCTACACGTTTCTCATGCCTCGCCACTACACTCCACGAGTATCATGTTACGATTGTGCCCTTAAGGCAAGGCATTTAAATTCCACATTGCCTCTTCTCTCTCCCTCGTGGCGATGGATTCCATCAGGAATGAGGTCTCGAGAGTGATTTATATAAGTTGAAATAACTTGTTTCGCAATCGAGCTAAAATAAATTTGTATAAACGAGTATCATGTATCGCATGTCAGTGTTGTGTATGTAGACAAACACAGCCAAACGAGGCATGTGACCACAAGTTGAATGTTGTACCGACACTGCTGTAAAATGTTGGCCATTTTTTAGTTTAATAATATTTTATTGAATGCATCATGATATACATGTAATATACAACACATGGTTACAATGTTGTCCATTGAATAAGAATGCACCGGAACTGTACATATTTTAATTATATGGATCCGTTTGCCGGAACCTACGTCCAACATTCAATTGTTACTAAACTAACATTTTACAAATTACAAAACATGTTGTCTTAGATTCGTCAACATTTCCATGTTGGACTATATGTTTGCGCTACGTTGAAAACTTCTAAAGAGAATATAATAATGTTGCGCTTCATATAGTGATGAACGACGATCACGTGGGCTGAATCTGCAAATCAGAATCGCGGCATGTCTTTTAGATTCGTCAACATTTCCATACCGTACATAATCGTTTTTAGGCTGTGCACGTTCATATAGTGTTGGACTACATTTTTGCGCAGTCGCGCATTAATCACCTTGGAAATTAAAGATAATATAATCATTGTGCGCTTCATATTGGTTTAATCATATTGTATTGCATTCTTTATATTCAATGTACAATACAACTCAAATTTACAAACATGTTACAGATGAAATAAATAAGATACATGGTACAAAGATTATCAGTATGTATATATATGGAGAAGCAAAAGGGTTGGGCCACAAGTTTTAACAACATTAGTTTCGGCCTGCCCCAACATACTAGTTTGTAATTAACAAAGAGCCTGAATATAGTATAAGTGCATTGCAATTAGGATACAAGTTTTTGATTACAATTAAGGGGATAATAATGGATATGATAAAAATAATACCAAAACAAAAGAAAGAAAAGCATTAAGAAATGCAGTTCGCAACTACTACACCTTACCAGTGCCACACCGTACAATACCCTCAGCCAGCCAACCCCGCAGCCACACCCAGACAAAAATCGTATCCAAGAGAACAGCATAACTTTACAATATAGTTAGGTATGCCTGTGCTCAAAGCGCCTTGTTGATTTAATATAAGTTTGAACTTGTTTGAAAATATACTCATTTTCTTCGTGCGTTAAACTTTCGAAACCAAACAGTTGTTTTCTTGTGCTTAAAGGGTGATGTGTACGTGTGCTTATGAATAGTAAGCGCCTTTGATTTACATAAAATAGACAACGAAATATATATTGTTCCGCATCCTCATTTTCATTGAGCTGACACGGGCATTTTGGGTTATCGCGTAAATGGTTGTTAAACAAATCGGCATTCAGGTTGCTACAAGCATTTCTAATGCGAGCATGATATATCTGTTGACAGCGGTCTCCGGATTTAAAATATGATGGTACTATTGGCGGCTTAAATATTTCTTTCAGCTTTCCTTTGAATGCCGACATGTTATTTATATTACGAGTATCAAAATCAAGTTCAAATTTTATTGATGAAGGTATAATAGATTTCGAATAAATTTCAGTACGCCTTGCTAAAGTAATAAAATCTGCACTGTTTCTTAAACTATATGGGTTTGTTTCCTCAACGGATGTTGGAAATAAGTCGGTTAAATAGCTTGGTAAGTTTTCCTGTTTTTGCTTATAAACGAATAGTAATCTAATTTTTCTACGGTCATTAAGTGTAACCCAGCCACGTTCGTGAAGTAGTCTGTTGATAGAGACAGATCTTGTAAGCCCCGTAACAATTATGGCAGCTTCGTATTGAATTTTCTCTAAGGATTCCTTTTCATATGATGTACAACTATCCCAAACAATAGAGGCATATTCTAAAATGGGTCGAAGATAGGAAATGTATATCTGATTTAAGGTATTGCGTTTTAATTTAAATTTTAACATTCTCATTGATCCTAATGTTCTTGAGGCAGAATTAGTAATGTTTGATATATGTTTGTGCCACGTACCGTCCTCACTAAGAGTAACTCCGAGATGTGTGTGGTGATTCACGAAACTTACGCTTCATATGGGCATAAACGACGATCACGTGGGTTGAATCAGCCAATCAGAATCGCGACATGTCTTTTAGATTCGTCAACATTTCCATACCGTACAGAATCGTGTTTACGCTGTGCACGTTCATATAGTGTTGAACTATATTTGTGCGTAGTCGCGCATTAATCACGTTGAAAACTTCTAAAGAGAATATAATAATGTTGCGCTTCATATGGTGATGAACGACGATCACATGAGCTGAATCAGCCAATCGGGAATCGCGACATTGCACGAAGTTGTAATTATTACATTATGTATGATATATTGTTCTGTTGATTTGCTAAGATTTAGGAGAACAAAAGAGTCTACTATTGCTACTCCATGTTCAGCTGACTGAAAGATTCCACCGGGCCGGCTACTATTGCTACTACACGTTCAGCTGCCTGAAAGATTCCACCGGGCCGGCTACTATTGCTACTACACGTTCAGCTGACTGAAAGATTCCACCGGGCCGGCTACTATTGCTACTCCACGTTCAGTTTCCTGAAAGATTCCACCGGGCCGGCTACTATTGCTACTCCACGTTCAGTTTCCTGAAAGATTCCACCGGGCCGGCTACTATTGCTACTCCACGTTCAGTTTCCTAAAAGATTCCACCGGGCCGTCCCGATGATTCTTCTGCTTACTGAGGTCAACGCCGTATGCGTCACTCGACAATCTCTTTATGTAACTCACAAAGTCAGGATGTGTGATCTCCTCAACCATATCATCTGTAATAGCACCAAACACATGTTTGAACAGTTTATAAACGCATTAAGGACAGCGGTCCGTACACATACATAGTCATATATTGCTATATATAAATCTTCTAAAGTACATGTTTGAACAGTTTATAAAGGCATTAAGGACAGCGGTCTGTACACATATCTTGATATATTCTGTATTAGTTTAAGAATATTTATTTCAGTCGTTTTACATGTAATAAAGAAATGAACATTTTACATATAATTTAACATCAGTAGACTGAACTTTAACATTTAAAAACAATACAAGGACAAAGTTGTTATAAAGCTAGTGTTAGCTTCCTACTTGATCCTTTAGTTTAAACTTTATTTATTTCAGTATGTGTACATGTAATCAAGAAATGAACATTTTACATATAATTTAACAGCAATAAACTGAAAAGGATTAGAGCGAATGAAAACTTATATAGTTATTCTCCCTATCAATTGGTTGTTATATAATAGGCAGGAGAATAATATATATAACATTGAAAATACTTGAAATATATTCTAGGTATATGCTACAGAATTTCAATTTATTATGTGAACCACAAGATATTGTTGTATTAGTGAGAAAATAGTATAGGTTGTTAAAAAGAAATGGATAACATTTAAATGAATACTTGAAGAAAGTTCAAGAACGTGAACTATCTAATCGGAGCACGAGAAGAAGAGCTGATTAGTCTAAAGAAAAGTGATCGGTGGTTATGTCAATAACGACAGCATTCAGATCGGAATCCGCCATGTGAACATTTCAAAAAAGTATCAATCAAATTTACTGTACCTACAATTTTGCTGACAGGTCCCACACGCGGACCTTTATAATCATCAGGCAAATACTCGTCTGGTATAATACACTTGTCAATATTCTTAAATATACCAACCATGGAATGTCCTTGCATATGCATCTAAAACATAGAACAGTGTGAACATAATAGAACGTACTCAAGTGCAAGTCGTGATAGCGTAGTTGTAGCGCGTTCGCTTCAGGTGCGAATGGTTCGGAGTTCGAGCACCGCTGGAGCTGTTACGAGTGTGCCCTTAGGGAAGGCATTTCGATTCCACATGCCTCTTCTCTCTCCCTCATGGTGATGGATTCCATCAGGAATGAGGTCTAGAGAGTGATTAATATAAGTTGTAAGAACCTGTTTCACAATCGAGCTAAAATAAATGTGTATAAACTAGTGGTATAGAATGCTTGAAAGTAACACTAGTGGTATAGAATGCTTGAAAGTAACACTAGTGGTATAGAATGCTTGAAAGTAACACTAGTGGTATAGAATGCTGGAAAGTAACACTAGTGGTATAGAATGCTTGAAAGTAACACTAGTGGTATAGAATGCTTGAAAGTAACACTAGTGGCATAGAATGCTTGAAAGTAACACTAATGGTATAGAATGCTTGAAAGTAACACTAGTGGCATAGAATGCTTGAAAGTAACACTAATGGTATAGAATGCTGGAAAGTAACACTAGTGGTATAGAATGCTGGAAAGTAACACTAGTGGTATAGAATGCTGGAAAGTAACACTAGTGGTATAGAATGCTGGAAAGTAACACTAATGGTATAGAATGCTTGAAAGTAACACTAGTGGTATAGAATGCTTGAAAGTAACACTAGTGGTATAGAATGCTTGAAAGTAACACTAATGGTATATAATGCTTGAAAGTAACACTAATGGTATAGAATGCTTGAAAGTAACACTAATGGTATAGAATGCTTGAAAGTAACACTAATGGTATAGAATGCTTGAAAGTAACACTAGTGGTATAGAATGCTTGAAAGTAACACTAATGGTATAGAATGCTGGAAAGTAACACTAATGGTATAGAATGCTTGAAAGTAACACTAGTGGTATAGAATGCTTGAAAGTAACACTAGTGGTATAGAATGCTTGAAAGTAACACTAGTGGTATAGAATGCTGGAAAGTAACACTAATGGTATAGAATGCTGGAAAGTAACACTAGTATAGAATGCTTGAAAGTAACACTAGTGGTATAGAATGCTTGAAAGTAACACTAGTGGTATAGAATGCTGGAAAGTAACACTAATGGTATAGAATGCTTGAAAGTAACACTAGTGGTATAGAATGCTTGAAAGTAACACTAGTGGTATAGAATGCTTGAAAGTAACACTAGTGGTATAGAATGCTGGAAAGTAACACTAATGGTATAGAATGCTGGAAAGTAACACTAGTATAGAATGCTGGAAAGTAACACTGGTGGTATAGAATGCTTGAAAGTAACACTAATGGTATAGAATGCTTGAAAGTAACAATATTGGTATAGAATGCTTGAAAGTAACACTAATGGTATAGAATGCTTGAAAGTAACACTAATGGTATAGAATGCTGGAAAGTAACACTAATGGTATAGAATGCTTGAAAGTAACACTAGTGGTATAGAATGCTTGAAAGCAACACTAATGGTATAGAATGCTGGAAAGTAACACTAATGGTATAGAATGCTTGAAAGTAACACTAATGGTATAGAATGCTTGAAAGTAACACTAGTGGCATAGAATGCTGGAAAGTAACACTAGTATAGAATGCTTGAAAGTAACACTAGTGGTATAGAATGCTTGAAAGTAACACTAGTATAGAATGCTTGAAAGTAACACTAGTGGTATAGAATGCTTGAAAGTAACACTAGTGGTATAGAATGCTTGAAAGTAACACTAGTGGTATAGAATGCTTGAAAGTAACACTAATGGTATAGAATGCTGGAAAGTAACACTAGTGGTATAGAATGCTTGAAAGTAACACTAATAGTATAGAATGCTTGAAAGTAACACTAGTATAGAATGCTTGAAAGTAACACTAGTGGTATAGAATACTTGAAAGTAACACTAGTGGTATAGAATGCTTGAAAGTAACACTAGTGGTATAGAATGCTTGAAAGTAACACTAGTGGTATAGAATGCTTGAAAGTAACACTAATGGTATAGAATGCTTGAAAGTAACACTAATGGTATAGAATGCTGGAAAGTAACACTAGTGGTATAGAATGCTTGCAAGTAACACTAATGGTATAGAATGCTGGAAAGTAACACTAATGGTATAGAATGCTTGAAAGTAACACTAATGGTATAGAATGCTGGAAAGTAACACTAATGGTATAGAATGCTTGAAAGTAACACTAATGGTATAGAATGCTTGAAAGTAACACTATTGGTATAGAATGCTTGAAAGTAACACTAATGGTATAGAATGCTTGAAAGTAACACTATTGGTATAGAATGCTTGAAAGTAACACTAATGGTATAGAATGCTTGAAAGTAACACTAATAGTATAGAATGCTTGAAAGTAACACTAGTATAGAATGCTTGAAAGTAACACTAGTGGTATAGAATACTTGAAAGTAACAATATTGGTATAGAATGCTTGAAAGTAACACTAGTGGTATAGAATGCTTGAAAGTAACACTAATAGTATAGAATGCTTGAAAGTAACACTAATGGTATAGAATGCTTGAAAGTAACACTAATAGTATAGAATGCTTGAAAGTAACACTAGTGGTATAGAATGCTTGAAAGTAACACTATTGGTATAGAATGCTTGAAAGTAACACTAATGGTATAGAATGCTTGAAAGTAACACTAGTGGTATAGAATGCTTGAAAGTAACACTAGTGGTATAGAATGCTTGAAAGTAACACTAATGGTATAGAATGCTTGAAAGTAACACTAATGGTATAGAATGCTTGAAAGTAACACTAGTGGTATAGAATGCTGGAAAGTAACACTAATGGTATAGCATGCTTGAAAGTAACACTAATGGTATAGAATGCTTGAAAGTAACACTAATGGTATAGAATGCTTGAAAGTAACACTAGTGGTATAGAATGCTTGAAAGTAACACTAATGGTATAGAATGCTTGAAAGTAACACTAATGGTATAGAATGCTTGAAAGTAACACTAATGGTATAGAATGCTGGAAAGTAACACTAATGGTATAGAATGCTTGAAAGTAACACTAATGGTATAGAATGCTGGAAAGTAACACTAATGGTATAGAATGCTTGAAAGTAACACTAATGGTATAGAATGCTGGAAAGTAACACTAATGGTATAGAATGCTTGAAAGTAACACTAATGGTATAGAATGCTGGAAAGTAACACTAATGGTATAGAATGCTTGAAAGTAACACTAATGGTATAGAATGCTGGAAAGTAACACTAATGGTATAGAATGCTTGAAAGTAACACTAATGGTATAGAATGCTGGAAAGTAACACTAATGGTATAGAATGCTTGAAAGTAACACTAATGGTATAGAATGCTGGAAAGTAACACTAGTGGTATAGAATGCTTGAAAGTAACACTAGTGGTATAGAATGCTGGAAAGTAACACTAATGGTATAGAATGCTGGAAAGTAACACTAATGGTATAGAATGCTTGAAAGTAACACTAGTATAGAATGCTTGAAAGTAACACTAGTGGTATAGAATGCTTGAAAGTAACACTAATGGTATAGAATGCTTGAAAGTAACACTAGTGGTATAGAATGCTTGAAAGTAACACTAGTGGTATAGAATGCTTGAAAGTAACACTAATGGTATAGAATGCTTGAAAGTAACACTAATGGTATAGAATGCTTGAAAGTAACACTAATGGTATAGAATGCTTGAAAGTAACACTAATGGTATAGAATGCTTGAAAGTAACACTAATGGTATAGAATGCTGGAAAGTAACACTAATAGTATAGAATGCTTGAAAGTAACACTAGTATAGAATGCTTGAAAGTAACACTAATAGTATAGAATGCTTGAAAGTAACACTAGTATAGAATGCTTGAAAGTAACACTAGTGGTATAGAATACTTGAAAGTAACAATATTGGTATAGAATGCTTGAAAGTAACACTAGTGGTATAGAATGCTTGAAAGTAACACTAATAGTATAGAATGCTTGAAAGTAACACTAATGGTATAGAATGCTTGAAAGTAACACTAATAGTATAGAATGCTTGAAAGTAACACTAGTATAGAATGCTTGAAAGTAACACTAGTGGTATAGAATGCTGGAAAGTAACACTAATGGTATAGAATGCTTGAAAGTAACACTAATGGTATAGAATGCTTGAAAGTAACACTAATGGTATAGAATGCTTGAAAGTAACACTAATGGTATAGAATGCTTGAAAGTAACACTAGTGGTATAGAATGCTTGAAAGTAACACTAATGGTATAGAATGCTTGAAAGTAACACTAGTGGTATAGAATGCTGGAAAGTAACACTAGTGGTATAGAATGCTTGAAAGTAACAATATTGGTATAGAATGCTTGAAAGTAACACTAGTGGTATAGAATGCTTGAAAGTAACACTAATGGTATAGAATGCTTGAAAGTAACAATATTGGTATAGAATGCTTGAAAGTAACACTAGTGGTATAGAATGCTTGAAAGTAACACTAGTGGTATAGAATGCTTGAAAGTAACACTAATGGTATAGAATGCTTGAAAGTAACACTAATGGTATAGAATGCTTGAAAGTAACACTAGTGGTATAGAATGCTTGAAAGTAACACTAATGGTATAGAATGCTTGAAAGTAACACTAATGGCATAGAATGCTTGAAAGTAACACTAGTGGTATAGAATGCTTGAAAGTAACACTAGTGGTATAGAATGCTTGAAAGTAACACTAGTGGTATAGAATGCTTGAAAGTAACAATATTGGTATAGAATGCTTGGAAGTAACACTAGTGGTATAGAATGCTTGGAAGTAACACTAGTGGTATAGAATGCTTGAAAGTAACACTAGTGGTATAGAATGCTTGAAAGTAACACTAGTGGTATAGAATGCTTGGAAGTAACACTAGTGGTATAGAATGCTTGGAAGTAACACTAATGGTATAGAATGCTTGGAAGTAACACTGGTGGTATAGAATGCTGGAAAGTAACACTAGTGGTATAGAATGCTTGGAAGTAACACTGGTGGTATAGAATGCTGGAAAGTAACACTAGTGGTATAGAATGCTTGGAAGTAACACTAATGGTATAGAATGCTTGAAAGTAGCACTAGTGGTATAGAATGCTTGAAAGTAACACTAGTGGTATATAATGCTTGAAAGTAACACTGGTGGTATAGAATGCTGGAAAGTAACACTAGTGGTATAGAATGCTTGAAAGTAACACTAGTGGTATATAATGCTTGAACGTAACACTGGTGGTATAGAATGCTGGAAAGTAACACTAGTGGTATAGAATGCTTGAAAGTAACACTAGTGGTATAGAATGCTTGAACGTAACACTGGTGGTATAGAATGCTGGAAAGTAACACTAGTGGTATAGAATGCTTGAAAGTAACACTAGTGGTATAGAATGCTTGAAAGTAACACTAGTGGTATATAATGCTTGAAAATAACACTAGTGGTATAGAATGCTTGAAAGTAACAATAGTGGTATAGAATGCTTGAAAGTAACACTAGTGGTATGGTATGCTGGAAAGTAACACTAGTGGTATAGAATGTTTGAAAGTAACACTAGTGGCATAGAATGCTGGAAAGTAACACTAGTTGTATAGAATGCTGGAAAGTAACACTAGTGGTATATAATGCTTGAAAGTAACAATATTAGTATAGAATGCTTGAAAGTAACTCTAGTGGTATAGAATGCTTGAAAGTAACACTAGTGGTATAGAATGCTTGAAAGTAACACTAGTGGTATAGAATGCTTGAAAGTAACAATATTGGTATAGAATGCTTGAAAGTAACACTAGTGGTATAGAATGCTTGAAAGTAACACTAATGGTATAGAATGCTTGAAAGTAACACTAATGGTATAGAATGCTTGAAAGTAACACTAGCGTATAAAATATCTCTTGATTTCATAGCCAACATGTAAATTAATGTTTCAACCGGAGTCAGGAGATGGCCAGTAGTTGTAATTTAAATATACGTGCCGTTTCAAACGCCACAACGTCGATTTGACGTCAGAATAACTTGGATTAGATACTCGTATTTGAAACATTACTAATGTTCAATGTATCTAACATAGCACAAGTGTGTGTTTTACGTTTATTTATCGTCGCTACCGGTTGCCCATATGAGCGACGCCTCCTGAAGATATTAGTCATTTTAGATTTGTGGAGGATAGTGCAATGATACAGATAGAGACCCTTTCCAGAGTCTCCTCTCGTTCTTTTATGTGCACGGTGTAAAGCACCGACACGAGACCTCGGTTTACCGTCCCATCTGAAAGACTGTTATAATAGTAATAGTTTGGATAGGATGTCCGATTAGCGCAGTGGTTAGCGCGCTCGATTCTCACCAATGCAACCCAGGTTCGACCCGGGAGATCGTACTGTGGTCGCCAAATAGGACAGATGGGTCTTCTCCGGGTACTCCGGTTTCCTCCCACACGAATGACCACATATACGCTTTCATCCGCGCCAACGCGAGTAATTTAATATAAGTTAAGTTGTTAAAACTTGCTTCACAATCGTTGTAAAATAAATAACGTTTAAGTAATAGTTTATATAACACAAACATATTTAACACACACAAAATGTTAAAATTCGGTTCAAATATATATTCAGTGAACAACACGTATATATGAAATAGCTTACCCTGTCTCTAGTTTTCTGTTTGATAAGCGGTTTCATTAGGCCAAACAAAGCATCGAAGAACGATGGTTCGTTATAGAAATGTACCTCCTTTATCCTCATTGGTAGAGATCGCTAAAATAGTAATCGAGATAGACATAGTTTATTAAATTCCAGTTAGGCTTTCAAGCCCATGAGGACATACATACATATTATGTACAAGCCGAAAACGATCCAATATGTGAAATATCGGACTGTGTGAGGCATGTAGCGCCGTAGTCAGTACCAATATTTTACATATTTGATCCGTTTAAGGCTTATATCTTACTTAAAATACACACTTATACAACAAGATCCTCCTAATTAAATTGTTAATTTCGTACATTTACGCGTATAATGTAATATAATACTCTGGCCTTTTGACACCAGTCCAATATTAATAATAATGGACTGCAAGTACAAATATATGACATCACGACAGTGTTTTAAATAAAGTTAGCGAACAGTGCAAACATAATGCAACCATTATATACAAATCAATGTGAGCTCCCACAATCATAGCTTTGTATATTTAGTTCTATGTGTAAATACATGTAATATTTATATATGTGTCTTATAATTAAAGCAAACCGGTTCTTTATTTTTAACACGGAGGTCAAAAGACGAAACAACATACAAAATTGAAGTTGTAGCATATATTAATATCAAAAAATGTAAATGTATCGTTCAAACTCCATAAGAGAATTATAATTCTATCACACACTCTAATGAACGTGTTATTTTTAGTTGCACATAGTTTGCAATGTAGCTGTAAACAGTCTGGTATGACAATATATATGGTATGACAGTAACTTCCAAAGTTTCAATATAGCCTCTGAAAAATGTATCCAAGATGTGTTTATAAAACATTCACGACAACATCTTAACCGAATGCAACCGAACCGATGAGTGACATGAATTGGTACTTGTATGTATGGAAGCATCTTAACAGAATGCAACCGAACCGATGTGTTGCATGAATTATTGGTACTTGTATGTATTGAAGCATCTTAACCGAATGGAATCGAACCGATGAGTTGCATGAATTGGTACTTGTATATATGGAAGCATCTTAACCGAATGGAACCGAACCGATGTGTTGCATGAATTGGTAATTGTATATATGGAAGCATATTAACCGAATGCAACCGAACCGATGTGTTGCATGAATTGGTACTTGTATGTATTGAAGCATCTTAACCGAATGGAATCGAACCGATGTGTTGCATGAATTGGTACTTGTATATATGTAAGCATCTTAATCGAATGGAACCGAACCGATGAGTTGCATGAATTGGTAATTGTATATATGGAAGCATCTTAACCGAATGCAACCGAACCGATGTGTTGCATGAATTATTGGTACTTGTATGTATTGAAGCATCTTAACCGAATGGAATCTAACCGATGAGTTGCATGAATTGGTACTTGTATATATGGAAGCATCTTAACCGAATGGAACCGAACCGATGTGTTGCATGAATTGGTAATTGTATATATGGAAGCATCTTAACCGAATGCAACCGAACCGATGTGTTGCATGAATTGGTACTTGTATGTATTGAAGCATCTTAACCGAATGGAATCGAACCGATGTGTTGCATGAATTGGTACTTGTATATATGGAAGCATCTTAATCGAATGGTACCGAACCGATGAGTTGCATGAATTGGTACTTGTATGTATGGAAGCATCTTAACCGAATGGAACCAAACCGATGTGTTGCATGAATTGGTACTTGTATATATGGAATCATTCAATCTTGGAACAGACTAACGAACATCTGCATAGTTTCGTTGACTCCCTCGTTAGAATAGAATAACACATGTGTTGATGTGTCAGAGTGAGTACTTCTAGCATGTTCGGTATTCGGTGAAGCGACATTGTTCATGTTTATTTTGGGGGTTTCAAGTCACTGGAGCCGTTACGATTGTGCCCTTAAGACAAGGCATTTAAATTCCACGTTGCCTCTTCTCTCTCCCTCATGGCGATCGATTCCATCAGGAATGATGTCTCGAGAGTGATTAATATAAGCTGTAAGAACTTGTTTCGCAATCGAGCGAAAATAATTATGCATAGACTAACAAAATGCACCAAGCTTATACAAATATAATGACAAAACCGCAGTTGTAAAACAGTATACGTAATCCAGTAGAATGCCATAAGATATGGAACAAAACCGTGGTTGTAAAACAGTATAGGTAATCCAGTAGAATGCCATAAGATATGGAACAAAACCGCAGTTGTAAAACAGTATACGTAATCCAGTAGAATGCCATAAGATATGGAACAAAACCGCAGTTGTAAAACAGTATACGTAATCCAGTAGAATGCCATAAGATATGGAACAAAACCGTGGTTGTAAAACAGTATACGTAATCCAGTAGAATGCCATAAGATATGGAACAAAACCGTGGTTGTAAAACAGTATACGTAATCCAGTAGAATGCCATAAGATATGGAACAAAACCGTGGTTGTAAAACAGTATACGTAATCCAGTAGAATGCCATAAGATATGGAACAAAACCGTGGTTGTAAAACAGTATACGTAATCCAGTAGAATGCCATAAGATATGGAACATAACCGTGGTTGTAAAACAGTATACGTAATCCAGTAGAATGCCATAAGATATGGAACAAACCCGTGGTTGTAAAACAGTATACGTAATCCAGTAGAATGCCATAAGATATGGAACAAAACCGTGGTTGTAAAACAGTATACGTAATCCAGTAGAATGCCATAAGATATGGAACAAAACCGTGGTTGTAAAACAGTATACGTAATCCAGTAGAATGGCATAGGATATGGAACAAAACCGTGGTTGTAAAACAGTATACGTAATCCAGTAGAATGCCATAAGATATGGAACAAAACCGCAGTTGTAAAACAGTATACGTAATCCAGTAGAATGCCATAAGATATGGAACAAAACCGCAGTTGTAAAACAGTATACGTAATCCAGTAGAATGCCATAAGATATGGAACAAAACCGCAGTTGTAAAACAGTATAGGTAATCCAGTAGAATGCCATAAGATATGGAACAAAACCGTGGTTGTAAAACAGTATACGTAATCCAGTAGAATGCCATAAGATATGGAACAAAACCGTGGTTGTAAAACAGTATACGTAATCCAGTAGAATGCCATAAGATATGGAACAAAACCGTGGTTGTAAAACAGTATACGTAATCCAGTAGAATGCCATAAGATATGGAACAAAACCGTGGTTGTAAAACAGTATACGTAATCCAGTAGAATGCCATAAGATATGGAACAAACCCGTGGTTGTAAAACAGTATACGTAATCCAGTAGAATGCCATAAGATATGGAACAAACCCGTGGTTGTAAAACAGTATAGGTAATCCAGTAGAATGCCATAAGATATGGAACAAAACCGTGGTTGTAAAACAGTATACGTAATCCAGTAGAATGCCATAAGATATGGAACAAAACCGTGGTTGTAAAACAGTATACGTAATCCAGTAGAATGCCATAAGATATGGAACAAAACCGTGGTTGTAAAACAGTATACGTAATCCAGTAGAATGCCATAAGATATGGAACAAAACCGCAGTTGTAAAACAGTATACGTAATCCAGTAGAATGCCATAAGATATGGAACAAAACCGTGGTTGTAAAACAGTATACGTAATCCAGTAGAATGCCATAAGATATGGAACAAAACCGCAGTTGTAAAACAGTATACGTAATCCAGTAGAATGCCATAAGATATGGAACAAAACCGTGGTTGTAAAACAGTATACGTAATCCAGTAGAATGCCATAAGATATGGAACAAAACCGCAGTTGTAAAACAGTATACGTAATCCAGTAGAATGCCATAAGATATGGAACAAAACCGTGGTTGTAAAACAGTATACGTAATCCAGTAGAATGCCATAAGATATGGAACATAACCGTGGTTGTAAAACAGTATACGTAATCCAGTAGAATGCCATAAGATATGGAACAAAACCGT
Organism: Archivesica marissinica; assembly: GCA_014843695.1. Lineage (NCBI taxonomy): Eukaryota > Metazoa > Mollusca > Bivalvia > Venerida > Vesicomyidae > Archivesica > Archivesica marissinica. Next base: position 15,364,065 of record CM026395.1, on the reverse strand, counting down.
GGTTGTAAAACAGTATACGTAATCCAGTAGAATGCCATAAGATATGGAACAAAACCGTGGTTGTAAAACAGTATACGTAATCCAGTAGAATGCCATAAGATATGGAACAAAACCGTGGTTGTAAAACAGTATACGTAATCCAGTAGAATGCCATAAGATATGGAACAAAACCGTGGTTGTAAAACAGTATACGTAATCCAGTAGAATGCCATAAGATATGGAACAAAACCGTGGTTGTAAAACAGTATACGTAATCCAGTAGAATGCCATAAGATATGGAACAAAACCGTGGTTGTAAAACAGTATACGTAATCCAGTAGAATGCCATAAGATATGGAACAAAACCGTGGTTGTAAAACAGTATACGTAATCCAGTAGAATGCCATAAGATATGGAACAAACCCGTGGTTGTAAAACAGTATAGGTAATCCAGTAGAATGCCATAAGATATGGAACAAACCCGTGGTTGTAAAACAGTATACGTAATCCAGTAGAATGCCATAGATAAGGAAAAAGTTGTGATTTTATTAAAAATGCAATTATTGTAATACCTGATAAAATTTCATCAATTTCTTGCCATTCTCTGCCGTCCACATAGTGAGAGAGGACGAGAACGTAGCGTCGGACAGGTCAACAATTACGCAAACGCCGTTCACCTGCACGTTCTCGTCTGACGTTATCCAATCACAAATGATACCATTGGCTTTGAATACACTGTTTACGCCATTTTCTGACTTCTTTATTTTATCCATGTCTATTCGGCCTTCAGGAAATAAAGTTATACATTACATAAACTAGTTATGCTAGATAACATAATACTACACACGCTAGCTTACATAACATAGCCAGTATGTGGCATCCGTGGTCCAGTGGTAGAGCGTCGGATTTGGAATCCATCGGTCCCGGTTCGATACTCGGTCAGGCCACGTATGTAGTGTCATTGAGCAAGGCACATCACACACATTGCTTAGTACTGGTTAACCACTTAGGTCGGCTAAACTTGCCCAGGAAAAACATGTCTACGTCCCCGTAATGGGTTTGACATTAATGGAACATACATACATACAGTCACGCAATTAACATTTACAGGTTGGCATGTGCGAGGGAATTGTCCAATGCCTCTTAAAATGAATATACCAGCACTAATCAATCTCTTACTTACAATGTACTAGTATAGCAATATTCAGTCTCTTACTTACCTGTTCTAGCAAATATCAATCTCTTACTGACCTGTTCTAGCAATAATGACCCTCTTGCTTACCAGGTATATCCAAAATCTATATTCGTCCCTTGCTGTCGTACACTTCATACATACCAGGTCTATCAAGAATATATATACGTCCCTTGCTGTCGTACACTTCATACTTACAAGGTATATCAACAATCTATATGCGTCCCTTGCTGTCGTATACTTCATAATTACCAGGTATATCCACAATCTATATTCGGCCATTGTTGCTGTCGTACACTTCATACTTACCAGGTATATCCACAATCTATATTCGTCCCTTGCTGTCGTACACGCTTTACTTACCAGGTATATCCACAATCTATATTCGTCCCTTGCTGTCGTACACTTCATACTTACCAGGTATATCCACAATCTATATTCGTCCCTTGCTGTGTCGTACACGCTTTACTTACCAGGTATATCCACAATCTATATTCGTCCCTTGCTGTCGTACACTTCATACGTACAAGGTATATCCACAATATATATGCGTCCCTTGCTGTCGTATACTTCATAATTACCAGGTATATCCACAATCTATATTCGTCCCTTGCTGTCGTACACTTCATACTTACCAGGTATATCCACAATCTATATTCGGCCCTTGTTTCTGTCGTACATTTCATACTTACCAGGTCTATCCACAATCTATATTCGGCCCTTGTTGCTGTCGTACATTTCATACTTACCAGGTCTATCAATAATCAATCTTCGGCCCTTGCTGTCGTACACTTTAGGGCTTATTAGAAATCTGGAATGTGAAACAATACAATACCATTCAATATTATGAATAAGCCATTACCTATCAACTGACATGAGTTGAGGATTATGACTACATCCCTACGGGGGACAGGGTTGACATTTAGATATAATGATGAAAGCCATTGTGCGTTTCTTGTAGACGTTTTAATTTATTTGCAGAAATGACGAATACATGAGCCAGGTGCGAGTAATCTGTAAAATCTAATACCTGTTCCAGAATAAGACAGAATTACATGGAATTTTATGTATCTGTATATGTGGGCGATCTTGCAAGCATGTTCATGTGTGTTTAACTTTGTGGTTGGGGTTTAATGTAGCACCAATAGCTTAGGCCGCTTGGTGACTCTCTTCTCTCTAGCTCTCTCTCTCTCTCTCTCTCTCTAGCTCTCGCTTTCTCTCTCTCTATCTCTCTCACACTCTCTCTCTCTCTCTCACTCTCTCTCACTCACTCTCTCACTCTCTCTCTCTCACTCGCTCACTCTCTCACTCTCTCTCTCACTCGCTCACTCTCTCACGCTCTCTCTCCTCTCTCACTCTCTCACTTTCTCACTCTCTCTCTCTCTCTCTCACTCTCTCTCACTCTCTCACTTCTCTCTCACTCTCTCTTCTCTCTCACTCTCTCTCACTCTCTCACTCTCTCACTCACTCACTCTCTCTCACTCTCTCTTCTCTCTCACTCTCTCTCTCACTCTCTCTCTCTCTCTCTCACTCTCTCTCACTCTCTCTCACTGTCTCTCTCACTCTCTCTCACTCACTCTCTCTCTCACTCTCTCACACTCTCTCTCACTCTCTCTCACTCTCTCTCTCTCGCTCTCTCTCTCTTTCTCTCTCAATCTCTCTATCTCACTCTATCTCCCTCTCTCTCTCTCACTTTCTCACTCTCTCACTCTATCTATCTATCTCCCTCTCTCTCCCTCTCTCTCTCACTCTCTCCCTCTCCCTCTCTCTATCTCTCACTCTCTCGCCCTCTCCCTTTCTCTCTCCCTCTCTCTCTCCCTCTCTCCCTCTATCTCACTCTATCTCTCTCACTCTATCTCTCTCTCAATGTGTCCTTTCGAACATAGTAGTCTTCCAGCATGACTTGCTGGAGCAAAACACAGATGTCCCTCCAAACCGTGTGAACTTCAGCACTGATATGGAGAGAGAAGACAACAGGTGTCCCTCCGAATGTAGTGATATTCACACCTGGTGTGATAGAAGAAGAAGAAGATCACTTGTGTTCTTCCGAACGTTGCTGTTTCAGACATGGACGAACACACTGTTAGAAGCATCAACAACCCACAAGCCACGTGGATAGCTTCCTTCATACAATGAATCCAACATCATTATGGATGGTGTGAACTGAAAATGGCCAGTGTGCAATTTATTACAGTCACAAAGCTAGAAGGGCCGCCATATACAATATATATGAACCCTGATAAAGATAGGACCTTGGATAGTAAACGTGCAATGTGTAAGAAGACAGTACCCGGATTTCAATAAGTCCAGTACCAATGGTTCATTCGGATCAACATTTTTATACCAGTCCGATGCTGTCGTTTTGATTGTCCAGTAGTTTTCCAACGTCTCGCGGGCACCGAGTTGACTGAATTTTCTTGTTCTTAGATAACGCAACAGGAAGCCAAAATCTGTAGCAATGAAATATGTATGATAACTGTTAGCAGGCAAAGGCTTTTCTACGAGAGGAGAACATTAACAGCTCCAAAACACACGAATATTTACTACAAATGGTCTTCACATTAACTCAGGGGATATTAGGTTCTCGACCAAGAAGTAATCTTTATCGATAACGTATGTTCTTGCCCAATACAAGACGTTACGTCATCAACGTGGAAGAATAGGTTTTGAGCGAACATTGGCGTTTATAGTTAATAACCAGGAAGGGTTATTCTGTAAAAATAAAATTAGAAACAATTCGACCATTTTAAGTTCGGGGATATATACTAGAGGAAACAAAGAACTTATATATATATATATATATATATATAGTTTATACAAATTTATTTTAGCTCGATTGCGAAACAAGTTATTTCAACTTATATTAATCACTCTCGAAACCTCATTCCTGATGGAATCCATCGCCACGAGGGAGAGAGAAGAGGCAACGTGGAATTTAAATGCCTTGCCTAAGGGCACAATCGTAACGGCTCCAGCGGGGCTCGAACGATTGTTCAGATATTCTATATATATACTATAGGACATTGAAAACGCACACTTACATTATATGATTATTATTACATGAAAACGAAATACGAAGGATTCCATCAAAGATATATCACATCTTTATTACAAAACACAAACTGAACAACTAAATATATTCCAAAATGTTTAAAACTATGTATTTTATAAAGTTATTGTTTTTCATGTAAAAACACACTTAACGGAAGTGTGCGTTTTCTATGTCCTCTAGTATAAAATATTTTATCGAGACTAAGTCGCCATTTTTACAGTCGGATCTGTAGTCCAGTGGTAACACGCTTGACTGGTAATCCTGGGATCGCAGGTTCGATCCCCCGTCTGACCCTAATAAAATTAACAGTCTTTCAGATAGACATTAAACCGAGGTCTCGTGTCAGTGCTTTACACCGTGCACGTAAAAGAACATGAGGAGATTCTGGAATGGGTATATGTCTGTATCATTGCACTATCTTCCAAAAATTTAAAATGATTAATCTCTTCAGGAGGCATCGCTCATATGGGCAACCGGTAGCGACGATAAATAAACGTAAAACACACACACACACATTTGGGGATTAGGTTTGCTTGTCATTGGGTCAGTATTCCAACAGAGCTTTGGCTTTGAACTTTACGTTGGAATTAGTTCCAACGTAGTGATTATTCACTATCCAGCTACTTTTCACATCTCTAGAAATCAGTTATTTGAACTGTTAGGTCATTTAAAACTAATATTAGATCTCAAACACATAATTATCATATTAAAATATGACAGTATATTAAATGTATAGATTAGCACTGACACTGCATTTCGTGTTCTTTTACCAGAAACGTCTTCTATCTAGATCTTTTTCAACCTAGATCACGCCACATATGTATATATAAGGAGTTATATGTCGGTCTGGCTAAACCATAGGTATAGTTTGGTTCGTCTGGTCATAACCCACTGTGTCTGACACGTACATGTCTGGTCTAAGTATAAACGGCTTCTCTGAGGACTTTTTCCCAATATGTTACAATACATGTTACTATTCTGTAACTTGTAGGTTGTTGCTTTGCATATGGTTAGTTATTGAGTGCTAGTTGAACATAGATCAATATGTTAGTCTACCACTATACAAATTGAACCTTTACTCAGTTGTCGCGAAGTTAAGCTTGTATATAAAAGTTCAGGCTATTACAGTTTTATAATTGTTTTACAGCAGTTTTTAATATCCGATTAGCAGGGATATTGCAGCTTTATCGTTAAACATACTGTGATAAATGAGTGTGTATAATTTTGTTCAAATCCCTGTTGGAGTGGCATTGTACTTTTATTATGTAAACTATACATGGAATAGTATTGTAAATAGTGTACGTACAATGATGAGATGTAGATAAAGATTACTACATAATTATGATAATTATTTATCATGAGCGCGATTATATATTTTATAAACTCAACACTTACGGCATGTAGGCAGGACATACTGTATAATGCGGTACGGTATATATGCAGGACATACTTTACGTATAGTGCGGTACGGCATATAGGATGGACATACTTTACGTATAATGCGGTACGGCATATAGGATGGACATACTTTACGTATAATGCGGTACGGCATATAGGCAGAAAATACTTTACGTATAATGTGGTACGGCACATAGGCAGGACATACTTTACATATAATGCGGTATGGCATGTAGGCAGGATATACTTTATGTATAATGTGGTACGGCATATAGGCAGGACATACTTTACGTATAATGTGGTACGGCATATAGGCAGGACATAATTTACGTATAATGCGGTACAGTATATAGGCAGGACATACTTTACATATAATGCGGTACGGCATGTAGGCAGGACATACTTTACATATAATGCGGTATGGCATGTAGGCAGGATATACTTTACGTATAATGCGGTACGGCATATAGGCAGGACATACTTTACATATAATGCAGTACGGCATGTAGGCAGGACATACTTTACGTATAATGCGGTACGGTATATAGGCAGGACATACTTTACGTATAATGCGGTACGGCATATAGGCAGGACATACTTTACATATAATGCGGACGGCATATAGGAGGAACACTTACGTATAATGCGGTACGGCATATAGGATGGACATACTTTACGTATAATGCGGTACGGCATATAGGATGGACATACTTTACGTATAATGCGGTACGGCATATAGGCAGGATATACTTTACGTATATGTGTACGGCATGTAGGCAGGATATACTTACGTATAATGCGGTACGGTATATAGGCAGGACATACTTTACGTATAATGCGGTACGGCATATAGGCAGGACATACTTTACGTATAATGCGGTACGGCATATAGGCAGGACATACTTTACGTATAATGCGGTACGGCATATAGGCAGGACATACTTTACGTATAATGCGGTACGGCATATAGGCAGGACATACTTTACGTATAATGTGGTACGGCATATAGGCAGGACATACTTTATGTATAATGCGGTACGGCATATAGGCAGGACATACTTTAGGTATAATGCGCACGGTATATATGCAGGACATACTTTACGTATAATGCGGTACGGCATATAGGCAGGACATACTTTACGTATAGTGCGGTACGGCATATAGGCCTGACATACTTTACGTATAATGCGGCACGGTATATATGCAGGACATACTTTGCGTATAGTGCCGTATGGCATATAGGCAGGACATACTTTACGTATAGTGCCGTATGGCATATAGGCAGGATATACTTTACGTATAGTGCCGTATGGCATATAGGCAGGACATACTTTACGTATAATGCGGCACGGTATATATGCAGAACATACTTTACGTATAGTGCCGTACGGCATATAGGCAGGATATACTTTACGTATAATTAATTCTACCTGTCGGTGATCTAATGTAATCCTGTTCCTGAATCCATTTCCGAAGCGTCTGCACAGCGAGAGCCCTGTCAGAATCATTTAACTCGTTTAATTCTTCACGCGCCTTCTTCTTACTTGCTTCATCAAGTTTGCTTGTAAAGTTAGCATCTTCTATGTAAAAAAAGAATAATAAATTATTCCAATCATCGTGCGAATAGTAAGTAACTTGCTTTCAATTACCGCACAGTTAACTCGGGATGCTGAGATCGGTTGTTAGCACTATATCCAATATGTTTCTAAATTGTGAATGTTGAACTTATCCGCATCTATATAGTCAGTAGTACTAGACAATATATAAGTTAGTCGAATATTTACATGAAATCGGTATAACATATAGTAGTGAATGCAGTAGAACACATACCAGTGAAGTCAGTAGAACATATATTAGTGAAGGCAGTAGAACATGTAACAGTGAAGTCAGTAGAACATGTAACAATGAAGTCAGTAGAACATATACCAGTGAAGTCAGTAGAACATATAACAGTGAAGTCAGTAGAACATGTAACAGTGAAGTCAGTAGAACATATAACAGTGAAGTCAGTGTCAGTAGAACATATAACAATGAAGTCAGTAGAACATGTAACAGTGAAGTCAATAGAACATGTACCAGTGAAGTCAGTAGAACATATAACAATGAAGTCAGTAGAACATGTAACAGTGAAGGCTGTAGAACATATACCAGTGAAGTCAGTAGAACATATACCAGTGAAGTCAGTAGAACATATAACAGTGAAGTCAGTAGAACATGTAACAATGAAGTCAGTAGAACATATAACAGTGAAGTCAGTAGAACATGTAACAATGAAGTCAGTAGAACATGTAACAATGAAGTCAGTAGAACATATAACAATGAAGTCAGTAGAACATGTAACAGTGAAGTCAGTAGAACATGTAACAGTGAAGGCTGTAGAACATATAACAATGAAGTCAGTAGAACATGTAACAATGAAGTCAGTAGAACATGTAACAGTGAAGTCAGTAGAACATGTAACAGTGAAGTCAGTAGAACATATACCAGTGATGTCAGTAGAACATGTAACAGTGAAGTCAGATAAACATATACCAGTGAAGTCAGTAGAACATACACCAGTGAAGTCAGTAGAACAAATACCAGTGAAGTCAGTAGAACATGTAACAGTGAAGTCAGTAGAACATATACCAGTGATGTCAGTAGACCATATACCAGTGAAGTCAGATAAACATATACCAGTGATGTCAGTAGAACATATATTAGTGAAGTCAGTAGAACACATACTAGTGAAGTCAGTAGATCATATACCAGTGAAGTCAGTAGAACATGTAACAGTGATGTCAGTAGAACATATACCAGTGATGTCAGTAGAACATATACCAGTGATGTCAGTAGAACATATACCAATGAAGTCAGTAGATCATATACCAGTGAAGTCAGTAGAACATATACCAGTGAAGTCAGTAGATCATATACCAGTGAAGTCAGTAGAACATATAACAGTGAAGTCAGTAGAACATATAACAGTGAAGTCAGTAGATCATATACCAGTGAAGTCAGTAGATCATATACCAGTGATGTCAGTAGAACATATACCAGTGATGTCAGTAGACCATATACCAGTGAAGTCAGATAAACATATACCAGTGAAGTCAGTAGAACATATACCAGTGATGTCAGTATACCATATACCAGTGAAGTCAGATAAACATATATCAGTGATGTCAGTAGAACATACACCAGTGAAGTCAGTAGAACATATACTAGTGAAGTCAGGTAAACATATACCAGTGAAGTCAGTAGAACATATACCAGTGAAGTCAGTAGAACATGTAACAGTGAAGTCAGTAGATCATATACCAGTGAAGTCAGTAGAACATATAACAGTGAAGTCAGTAGAACATGTAACAATGAAGTCAGTAGAACATATAACAGTGAAGTCAGTAGAACATGTAACAATGAAGTCAGTAGAACATGTAACAATGAAGTCAGTAGAACATATAACAATGAAGTCAGTAGAACATGTAACAGTGAAGTCAGTAGAACATGTAACAGTGAAGGCTGTAGAACATATAACAATGAAGTCAGTAGAACATGTAACAATGAAGTCAGTAGAACATGTAACAGTGAAGTCAGTAGAACATGTAACAGTGAAGTCAGTAGAACATATACCGGTGATGTCAGTAGAACATGTAACAGTGAAGTCAGATACACATATACCAGTGAAGTCAGTAGAACATACACCAGTGAAGTCAGTAGAACAAATACCAGTGAAGTCAGTAGAACATGTAACAGTGAAGTCAGTAGAACATATACCAGTGATGTCAGTAGACCATATACCAGTGAAGTCAGATAAACATATACCAGTGATGTCAGTAGAACATATATTAGTGAAGTCAGTAGAACACATACTAGTGAAGTCAGTAGATCATATACCAGTGAAGTCAGTAGAACATGTAACAGTGAAGTCAGTAGAACATATACCAGTGATGTCAGTAGAACATATACCAGTGATGTCAGTAGAACATATACCAGTGATGTCAGTAGAACATATACCAATGAAGTCAGTAGATCATATACCAGTGAAGTCAGTAGAACATATACCAGTGAAGTCAGTAGATCATATACCAGTGAAGTCAGTAGAACATATAACAGTGAAGTCAGTAGAACATATAACAGTGAAGTCAGTAGATCATATACCAGTGAAGTCAGTAGATCATATACCAGTGATGTCAGTAGAACATATACCAGTGATGTCAGTAGACCATATACCAGTGAAGTCAGATAAACATATACCAGTGAAGTCAGTAGAACATATACCAGTGATGTCAGTATACCATATACCAGTGAAGTCAGATAAACATATATCAGTGATGTCAGTAGAACATACACCAGTGAAGTCAGTAGAACATATACTAGTGAAGTCAGGTAAACATATACCAGTGAAGTCAGTAGAACATATACCAGTGAAGTCAGTAGAACATGTAACAGTGAAGTCAGTAGATCATATACCAGTGAAGTCAGTAGAACATGTAACAATGATGTCAGTAGAACATGTACCAGTGATGTCAGTAGAACATATACCAGTGATGTCAGTAGATCATATACCAGTGATGTCAGTAGAACATACACCACCATTGATAGTAAGATATATTCTTCAGATGTAACTAATAATTAATAGATTGAACAAATACACGTGAATTGTAAAACACTCACCTGTGTTTGTCGCCATCACTATGATAGTTGTATGTTAGCACGTAGCGAAACCATCCACTCTGCTGATTAGTTAACAACGTCATCCACCACTGCATTCCAAACGAGAGAAAATTACGAATATCGCGAGAGCGCTACACTACCGTCACTTAGATCAATTACTTATAGTTGCGCGTGGCTAGCAATCGATGCATGGTGTATGAACTCGGTTATATGTATACCTCATTGACTATCACCAATAGGATCTTGCTGTTGCCTAGCAACAGTGATCGTTGAACTCTCGCAACACTAGTCTTTGAAAGAAAGATGAGTTCATGGTAAATATGCACAATCAGAGATTAAATACGTACGAGTGTTCACATATTAGTTATTACATGTCTATGCAGAAAAATGCATGCCAACATATGTTGCAAATACATGTTAATGCAGAAACATACTTGCCAACATATGTTGAAAATGCGATCAACATCAGGTAATGTAGGTCACATAATTCTGAAATAAATAGGTCAAGCTATTTTTTATATATGTACATGTATGTCCATCTTCTATACCATATTACTTCAAATTGTCCTTGTGAATTATATAAGCATAATTATCTAGTATCACTATATAAACTAGCTTACGTATTATAAGTTGGACCACAGTTATCTCCCCCACGACGTGTACGTCGTGACCTAGGCACAGCTCACATCAGGAAAATGGGTCAAGGACTTCGCAGATGCCAGCATCGCTATCGGAACAGAAGAAGCCATGTGACCCATTATGATTAACCCCTCAAAGTAACTTCCATACGTCGCGATACAGCAATGCTCGGTGCTGTAGACGACGGATAGCTGGCGGATGTTTTTAGCCTGATCCTCGATGGAGACCGCGGGCATCGGCTTTTACCCTGATCCTGTAACGACGAGGACCCCAGCGAAGAAATCGGAACCATTCTTGCTGCTGCGTGCTGATAAATGGTGGAGGATGTGGCTCTAAACGGGACGGACTGTTTACAGAAAGAAGCAGGACTTGTCACCATGGGCAAGAGGAAAAGGGAAGACGAAGCCGCCTTAGGGTGTCTACCAGACCCACAACCGACGTAGAAAGAATAATCTACTTTGATAAACCAGTCGTCCATATGCCTCGGCGGAGGCGAATTTAAATAAAGCTACACATCATTTCATAAGGTGCACCATTAGCATTTACCATTGCACCGACAATAATAATCTATATGAACTGCGGTGTGGATTCCGCGAAAAACGGTAGTGTCACGTGAGACCAAGCTCCTTCTACTAGTTGATGAACCTACCCGCCAAATCAAAATACACAACAAACAGACTAACTACTATTGGATTTTAGTAAACCATTAGGCAAAGTAAATCATGTCAAATTACTGTTCGAACTACACCACCACGCAGTACGTGAGAACGCATTAACGTTGATAAAATCATCCTTAATAGGTCGGAGCCAGACGGTTATCGTTGGGGCGTAATCTTCAACCGAAGGTGTGCCTCAAGGGTCAATGATTGGCCCCCTCTACTTTTCTTACTCTATATCAACGACCAACCAGACAGCACAATATTAATCCATCAACATGTATTTCATATTAAGATATCTTGTATATAGAAGAAGAAGAATCGTTTATTAAGACACAAACATAAACAGTTTATGGTCTACAAACAAATGAATATAATAATACTAAATACTAACCAATCAATCTTGTATTACATTTGTAAATCTTTGACATACATTACCCATTTATATATACATATAAGGTATTATTATAAGTGTGCTTTTTAATTGGAGCTTTTAAATGTTTAATATATTAATAATGTTGATTATATTGATTATGCCTCTCTACCTATGCATTACATGTACACACTTTAGAAACGGTTTCAGATGCTAAATTTTGGGGAGGGCCGTACATAATGTTGTTAAAACTTGTAGCCCAACATTTATTGACAATTCCTGTGCACAACGATGACATAAATCGTATATACTATGCATAATTAATAGGGATGGCATCGAATAGCGATTTTGGTATTCGAATATTCGGTCGGGAAGGTATTCGAATATTCGAATATTTGATAGAATTCTATCAAAAACTCAAAATCACTCCAACTCTTATAAAAATTGCGTAAACGTCATCTTCCTGTAAGGCCATGCAAATATGACGATGACTCATTCAGTTACTGTACATTGGTTGAAACATTGTTTATTCTAACATTTTACATATAATTTAACAGCAGTATACTGAAAGGGACTAGAACGAAAGTTATTTTCCCATCAATTGATTGATATACAATAGGCAGAAGAATAATATATATAACAATGAAAATACGTGAAATCTATTCTAGGTGTATGCTAAAGGATTTCAGGAGTTATTGTATTAGTGAGTCATTATAGTTTTGGATGTTAAAAGAAGAATGGAGTCCGCCTCCGTGGTCGAGTGGTTAAGGTCGCTGACTTGTATACCACTGTAACCTATCATCACTGATGGTCACGGGTTCGAGCCCCGCTCAGGCCGTGTCTCATTTATATGAAAAAGTTGGCAGTTTCTTACGGAGGTTGGTGCACCCAAGTACTGGTTAATCGCTGGAGCCTGCCCAGGAAATGTGTTGCTAGGTAAACTGCCCGCCGGCGATATAGCCCAAACTGGTGCTGATGCAGGCGTAAAACCCGAAATATAAATATATAAAAGGAGAATGGTTAATATTTAAAGGAATATTTAAAGAAAGCTCAAAAACGTGAAATATAAAATCGGAGCACGAGAAGAAGATATTAGTATAAAGAAAAGTAGTTGAATAAGATAATTATACAGTCATGGGTGTTTTCACAAATAAAACCACACGTTATTTAAAATTGTATGATACAGGTACGTGTGGGTAGACAGTTTTGACATCATAATTAAACACTACCTACCTTAACACATACTGTACTTATCTGATTACATGGTGTGTCTATTAACACCTGCCATGGATGCAACCACAACATAATTTATTTACACATCATGGAGCGATTTCATTTGTATTGGAAGGTTTTATGATGGTTTCAAAAGAAAATAAAGTTATCTGATTTATTACAGTTTATTGGAATAGTATTCGGATATTCGGACGTCCGAGCAAATATTCGAATATTCGTTGACATCCCTATTTATTATTAATTATACAAGTGTGTCCATTTGTTTTGTTCTGTACATTGTATATATATATATTTTTATATAGATTTGCGCTGTCTAGACTTAGAACATCATCGCATAACTTATCCATAGAAAGGGGTAGATATACGAACATACCTAGAAATATTAGATATTGTGAAAATTGCCAGTTTAACCAAATTGAAAATGAATATCACTTCTTACTCATTTGTCCAAAATACTCAGATTTACGAAAGAAATTTTTTAAACACTATTATTACACTTGGCCGACTAAGCAAACATTTATTAATCTTTTATCAGAAACATCAGTTGTTGTTATAAATGGTCTTAGTAAATTTATATATCACGCAAATTTGTTGAGAAATTGAAACGAAAATATAATTATTAATTAATCCACAGTATTACATAGCTCTTCTGTTAAGAAAATCCATGTCTTTGTGTTGTATAATATTTGTTTGCTATAAACATGTATATTGTTTAATGCAATAAAATATATTGAATATATATACAATATATAGATTGATTGCAATGATTTATGATTAAACTAAACTAGATGCTAACTATTTAGTAGTCTAATTAGGTGAAGACCTCAGTCGGAACAGGTATTTTATCATCAAATAGCTAATCAGACTGTTAGTTTATACAAATTTATTTTAGCTCGATTGCGAAACAAGTTCTTTCTACTTATATTAATCACTCTCGATACCTTATTCCTGATGGAATCCATCGCCATGAAGGAGAGAGGCAGTGTGGAATTTAAATGCCTTGCATAAGGGCACCATCGTAGCGGCTCCAGCGGGGCTCGAGCTCAGAATGTTGACTTTCTGTGAAGATTTCTGTGAAGAAACAAACAAGGAAGCATCCGTGAATTCGTCGCTATTAAAGTAAAGACGATATAGTAAAACATCAACTCGCATTTACATCCTCGGTGTACCCCTACACACAGTGCCATATCAACAACGTAGCAATGGTGCAACGCAGAGCTGCTCGTTGGGTCAAGAACCATTACTCGACCTACGATAGTGTAACCACATTGCACACGTGTGACGAAAGACAAGAAGAGCTGATGCACTTTTAATTATGTTCTATATAACTGTACATGGCCTAGTTGCTGTCCACGTGCCATTCTATGGCGAGACCCAACTAGGTGTTCTCAATACATGTATATGGCAATGGTATGTCACTACATAATAGTATATCACTCAAATGTTGGAATGTAGGTATAATGAGTTAATGCTTAAATTCGTTTAAAGCGACATTACATCACAAAATGCCAAAAAATGTTTTTTCACTTTTTCACGTATAAATGCATTGCTACTACACATTCTTCCGAATACATTCGAACACTAACATTGAATCAATAAACAGTATTTTTGTGGATTGCACGTACGATTTCATATAGCGGTCATCCATGCTGCTGAATTGACGTGTGTTTGTCATTGGAGGTTACTAAACGAGAGTTATTGTCGTTTAGAGATAATTTAGCTAAGAATAGTCTACAAATAAATAGGCACACATGTGAGATATAATTGTAACTCTGTACCATAAATCGTGTTATTCAGGATACACCATGTGTGTTACGCATGGATGTTTACATTATTTTGTTATGTCAACAAACCGCGTATACGACGTTTGTTTATTATTTGAAATACTCAGTATTTGAGGCAAATATTTGAAAACAAATTATACCATATAATAGGAAAATACATTCTGTAGAAGTTTGCATTTTCACCGATGTAGTGTCGCTTTAAATATAATATGGAAATGCGAATGCCTCTGTGAAACTGTGTGTGATTGTATATGGGCATTACGTGCGTACATACACGTACGTGTTCACATATGATATATATTTATTACGCTTCAAAGCACTTTCCAGTATGTGTATTGGATAACCTTGTAGTAAATAGAATGCGATAGCTCCGGCTAGCCAGGTTATAAACGGCTTATTATGCATATACACCCCCTTTCCCCTCTAATAAAACCGGAAGCTGCGCATACGATCCGATAATATGCAATGCATCTGTACAAGTGTTGTTCTATCAAATACATTCCTTGTTCTGAACAGTTTATTGCTATAATTATTTCATTAGTTTATACTAATTTATTTTAGCTCGATTGCGAAACAAGTTCTTACAACTTATATTAATCACTCTCGAGACCTCATTCCTGATTGAATCCACCATCGCCATGAAAGGAGAGGGAAGAGGCATGTGGAATTTAAATTGCCTTGCCTAAGGGCACACTCGTAACGGCTCCAGCGGGACTCGAACCCCGGCCTTTCGCACCTGAAAAGAACGCTCTACCACTACGCTATCACGACTTTCATTGTATATATTCCATTGTCAATTTTGACATGAATTCTCACAAATTAGTAAAGTTCTTTTGTATTGTGATGGTAATCTAAGTGAAGAGATAAACAAGGTGATATTTGATGCAGTTCACCAGTTTATTACAGCAACAAAGAGATTTGATAACGGCTAGTGTAATTTGTGTATCTTCCTCTTCCATCCTCGTATAAACGATTCCCACCTCGTTCTCTCTCACTCTCTCTTTCTCTATCTCTCTCTCTCTCTCTCTCTCTCGCTCTCTCTCTCGTCCCCTCTCTCGCCTCACCATTTCCTAAATCGACTGCACGTAATTCGACTGGTAAGCCAGTCTGATTGATTACTTCATCATCATCTCCATATTATTTTTACTTACACTTATATCATTACAGTTGAATAAAACTGGTCACGTTCATAAATGTATATACACTCTGCCATAGTTTATGAAAATTATGATTGTCATGGAGAACATCTAAATAAGCTACTAGCTTCCGATTTAATCCATTTGTTCTTGTATATTAATGTTACAACATGATGTAAATATTGATAAAATAAAATATGTTTAAACTAAATTAGTAAACAATTGTTTACTAAAAATCACGAGCAGCTCTCCGAGAAACGAAAATATCAGCATTTATAAACAACATTTTACATATCTATTATCTAGGTCTAGCATTTTAGTTTAGTTCTGAGTGTCTAAGATAGCGCAGTTGTAGCACATTCTCTTCAGGTGTGAAAGGCCCGGAGTTCGAGCAGCCGTTACGTGTGTGCCCTTAGACAAGGCATTTCAATGCCATGTTGTCTCTTCTCTCTCCCTCGAGGCGATGGATTACATCAGGAATGAGGTTTTCCAGAGGGATTAATATAAGTTGTAAGAACTTGTTCCGCAATCGAGCTAAAATAAATGTGTATAAACTAAAGAAGTATAAATACATTTTCAATATCTTTATCAGCAGCCTTAATTTCAACTGATAAATCATTGACAATTAAGTTGAAACACAAGGGAGGCGATGAACATTCCTTGTCTAAGGCCACAGTCTACACCAAACAACTCAGTATATCGGGCATATAGTCGAACCTGTCTTAAACAGCCAGCCGAGTGAATCACACAGAAATGGCTGCTTAGCACATGTCGCTGCTTAATAGAGGTCAAATTTATAATAAAACAACATATTTGGGAATCTGGAAAGTGGCCGGCTGCTTAATGGAGGTGACCACTAACACAGGTATGACTGTACATTTATATGTTCTGTTACATATGAAATGGGAGAACTATAAACCTATTAAATATATCCATTTAACCTTAAAGCGACACTACATAAGTGAAAACGCAAATTTCTACAGAATGTATTTTCCTATTATATGGTATGATTTTTATCCAAATATTTGCCTCAAATACTGAATATTTCAACTAACAAGCAAACGTCGTATAAGCGGTTTGTTGACATAGCAAAATAATGTAAATAGGATCGACATTCATGCTTAATACAACCTGTGTATCCTGAATAACATGATTTATGGTACATATTTACCATTATATCTCACATTTGTACCTGTGCATATTTATTTGTTGACTAATCGTAGTTAAATTACTCGTGTATCCTGAATAACACGATTTATGGTACATATTTATCGTTATATCTCCCATGTGTGCATATGCATATTTATTTGTAGACTAGTCTTAGTTAAATTATCTTCAAACGACATTATCTCACGATTAGTATTGACTCCGATGACAAACCAACATCAATTCAGGAGCGTGGACGATCGTTATATGAAATCTTTCTTTCAATTTTGAAAGCCTGTAGATCACAAACATACTGTTTATTGATTCAGTGTTAGTGTTCGAATGTATTCGGAAGAATTTGTAGTAGCAACGCATTTATACGTGAAACAAAAGCATTTTATTTGCTTTTTGCGATGTAATGTCGCTTTAATTTAGTATAAAATGCAGCTTATATTTCATTCAAGATAAAGAGATACATATAACGCCGCTGTCGTGCATCATGCATCGATTGTAAACCATATCTCGTTGGCTTGTATACGTAATGAGAGTACTGGTTTTTGTATTACCTTCCTTGTTTGTTTTTTGCGATGTAATGTCGTATGTAAAGCGACACTACATCGGTGAAAACGAAAATGCCTGCAGAATGTACTTTGCTATTATATGGTATAATTTTTTTCCAAATCGTTGCCTCAAAAACTGAATATTTCAACAAATAAAGAAACGTCCTATACGTGGTTTGTTGACATAACAAAATAATGTAAATATGGTCGACATGCATGCGTATTAGAACGCGTTTATCCTGAATAACACGAGGTATTGTACATATTTACCATGATATCTCACATGTGTGCATATGCATATTTATTTGTAGACTAATCTTAGTTAAATTATCTCTAATCGAAAATATCGCGTGTTTAGTATTGACTCCAAAGACAAACAAAGGTAAACTCAGGAGCGCGGATGACCGTTATATGAAATCCTAATTTCACTTTTGAAAGTTTGTATACCACAAAAAACATTGTTTATTGATTTAATATTAGTGTTCGAATGTATTCAGAAGAATGTATATTAACTATGCATTTATACTTGGAAAAATGCATTGTATTTGCTTTTTGCGATGTAGTATCACTTTAAAGATAATGTATAATGATATGGTAACTGAGACCGCTGAATCGGCAATAGTTCTAGATGACTAGACATAAGTTAGTGTTAAATAATCATCGGAGACGATTGTTTCTCTACATGAAAGGGTACACACATCATTGCAATGGCTATCAACGCAGGTAAGTGTTTTGCAATACATGTTTATTTATTCAATATTTTATTTGAGTACGTATGTATTACTACTAGTTATATAATATATGTTAATCAAGTCTCGCTATCAATTGTCGAATAATAATATTGCATTACAGTAACTACAAAACCTTGCTAAACGTGACTATATGTTGTGACGTTATTTTAATTACGTGACTACACGTAGCACATAATCAGGTTCATATAGTAATTATATGATATGTAAAAGTATTTTTAAAAAAATTATATTTAAGTTTATTTAACGTCGCTACCGGTTGCCCATTTCAACGACGAGCAGTTTACCTAACAACACCTTTCCTAGACAAGACACAAGCGGTTACTAATAACAAGTACTTGGTGCACCGACCTCCGTAAGAAACTACCAACTTTTGTCATATAAAGAGACATGAGGGGGTCTCGAACCCGTGACCCTCAGAGATAATATGTTACAGTGGTATACAAGTCAGCGACCTTAACCACTCGACCACGAAGGCGGACACACATTACTATGGCAGGAGTGCTTTACGGTAATCTACATAAATACACAATGCATTGCAAGTACGCCTAGTGCACACAGAACGGAACATACCATATTAATTACAAGACGTACACATAGTACCCGATTCTAACATGGCTCGTACTTCTGTCTGTAAACTGGTTGCCCTAGTTCTCGCGGTACTAAGACTTTAATCAGCAGTAGATCATTCATCAACACTTACATTTATAAATATAATGCTTTTGTCTTCATTTAACCTTAGACAACATCGATTATTTTCCATATGACAAGCCTCGGATGACATCCATGTAGTGCTTGTAATATTCTTTTGATGTTACCCTTTTCTCGAGGTATTGCTATGAGGCCATGGGTGATGTTATTATACAGTAAAGTAACTTGACGAAGACATTCTAGATATACCAGTTAATACGCACACGATGATTGAATTGATTCATTATTCTGTTTTATATAGAAGATGCTAACTTTACAAGCAAACTTGATGAAGCAAGTAAGAAGAAGGCGCGTGAAGAATTAAACGAGTTAAATGATTCTGACAGGGCTCTCGCTGTGCAGACGCTTCGGAAATGGATTCAGGAACAGGATTACATTAGATCACCGACAGGTAGAATTAATTATACGTACAGTATATCCTGCCTATATGCCGTACGGCACTATACGTAAAGTGTGTCCTTCCTATATGCCGTACCGCATTATACGTAAAGTATGTCCTGCCTATATGCCGTACCGCATTATACGTAAATATATCCTGCCTATATGTCGTACCGCATTATACTTAAAGTATATCCTGCCTATATGCCGTACCGCATAATACGTAAAGTATTGCAGGCCTATATGCCGTACCGCATTATACGTAAAGTATGTCCTGCCGATATGCCGTCCGCATTATACCTAAAGTATGTCCTTCCTATATGCCGTACCACATTTACGTAAGTATGTCCTCCTATATGCCGTACCGCATTATACGTAAAGTATGTCCTGCCTATATGCCGTACCGCATTATATGTAAAGTATGTCCTGCCTTTATGCCGTACCGCATTATACGTAAAGTATGTCCTTCCTATATGCCGTACCACATTATACCTAAAGTATGTCCTTCCTATATACCGTACCGCATTATACCTAAAGTATGTCCTGCCTATATGCCGTACCGCATTATATGTAAAGTATGTCCTGCCTTTATGCCGTACCGCATTATACGTAAAGTATATCCTGCCTATATGCCGTACCGCATTATACCTAAAGTATATCCTGCCGATATGCCGTACCACATTATACGTAAAGTATGTCAGGCCTATATGCCGTACCGCATTATACATAAAGTATGTCCTGCCTATATGCCTGTCGGACCGCATTTCCTAATATAATTATCATGTTTTATATAACGTTATGTTTATAACTGGACGACATAACTGGAGAAGAGATTTGTGTTGTATATTTATTTGTTAGTTTCTCCATATTCGTTGTGTCAATTACGACCCATGTAGATCATGACTGAAATGGGATATTTCACGCCACCTCATTGTGTAAATAATACTAGCATAAATAGATAGAGATAGATAGATTTCTTTAGCAGACGGATATGTAGTCCACTGGTATCATGCTGGACTAGTAATCCAGGGATCGCAGGTTCGATCCCCCGTCTGACCCTAATACAATTAATAGTCTTTCAGATGGGACTTTAGCCGAGGTCTCGTGTCGGTGCTTTAAATCGTGCACGTAAAAGAACCAGAGGAGACTCTTGAATGGATCTCTGTCTGTATCATTACACTATCCTCCAAAAATCTAAAATGACTAATCTCTTCAGGAGACGTCGCTCATATGGGCATTCCCGTTAATACTTGACTGAAGGAAAATGAAATCCTCGGACCGGGAAGTATGTGATGTGGTACGGTGGTCGCCAGATCGGACAGGTGGGTTCTCTCCGCGTACTCCGGTTTCCTCCCACACGAATGACCACATTTACGCTTTCATCCGCACCAACAAAAATGATTAATATAAGTTGTTGGAACTTGCTTCGCAATCGTTGTAAAATAAATAAAGTTTTTTAAAAAAAGGAAAATTAACACGAGTTATAAGTAAGTCAATACATCTTAAACATGTATTTCTAGCCTGTGTTGGAGTTGCCGTCTGTCGAATATTTTGTTCACTTCTGGCAAAACGTCAGTTGATATCAGAAACTCAAAACGGCTCAAATAACAGCTTGGGTGTCACATAAATATATTTATATGACGGGATAGCATATTAACTACATGAATACCCTACCTTTCTGTAACTGGAAACGTCAGGGTCGTATTTCGTGCGCATAAGAGCACCTGGGGAGAACCCCAGACCATCCAGCCAGCTGGAAAACTTCATCGCATGAAAGAATTCGACACCCTCTGCGGGATTTGAACCTACAGCGGTGATTTCGTAGACAGGCTCTCGTCCAAAACATTTGTTCACACTCGGATAACTTAACGTCTTATGCAATAACATACATACGTTTTCGGCATGTAGGAAATGTTCGTGTGTTTTGGAACTGTTAATTTATAGCTCTCTTAGAAAAGCCATTGCGTACTTTGCAGTTCTCATAAACATCCACCATTCATTCTATTGCTGTAGCTTATTCTCAAAGATAAGACATTTAATATCCCAGAACTTTCTACGGTCGAATTGTTTCTAATTTTATTTTTACAGAATAATCCTTCTTGGTTATTAACTATAAACGCCAATTTTCGCTCAAAACTTATGTTCCCACGTTGATGACGTAACGCCTTGTATTTTACAATAAGTTTCATCAGGTTAACTCATGGGCTGATCTAGCACAATTTTGGGGTTCCTTTCTTAAAGCCCTCCTGATCACACACACCAGAATGAGCCTGGCAGACGTCCATTTCCTTATATGGGCATGCACATGGACCATTGCTATATACATGAAAATTGGTTAACTTTCCAGCTAGGCTGACCCCCCTGGCATCATGGTCTAATTGGGCAAGAACATACGTTATTGATAAAGATTACCTTCTATGTCGAGAACCAAATATCTTCTGAGTTAATGTGAAGACCACTTATAGTAAATATTCGTGTGTTTTTGGAGCTGTTAATTTTCACCTCTCGTAGAAAAACCTTTGCATACTAACAGTTATCATAAATATGTCATTGCTGCAGATTTTGGTTTCCTGTTGCGTTATTTAAGAGCCCGAAAATTCAGTCAACTCGGTGCCCGCCAGACGTTGGAAAACTACTGGACAATCAAAACGACAGCATCGGACTGGTATAGAAATGTTGATCCAAATGAGCCAGTGATACTGGACTTATTGAAATCCGGGTACTGTCTTCTTACACTTTGCGCGTTTTAATATTCACGGTCTTATATCAGAGTTCTGTGTGTGCCTACCTATGTGTGTGGCTGTCAATTAATTGCACCTGAAGGACACTATGGTCTCAGGTGTACTCGTGGCCTTCCTCCACCTCATCATCACCAGAAGATTACTATGGTATGAGGTACACCCGTGACCTTCCTATACCACATCAGATCAGAAGGTCACTACGGTCTTAGATACATCCGTGGCCTTCCTCCACCTCATTAGACCAGAATGTAACTATGGTCTTAGATACACCCGTAGCCTTCCTCCACCACATCAGACCTGATGGTCACGTTGGTATTAGATACACCCGTGACCTTCCTCCTCTCATCAGACTAGAATGTCAATATGGTCATAGATACACCCGTGACCTTCCTTCACTTCTTTAGAAACAGAAAGTCAATATTGTCATACATACACCCGTGACCTTCCTCCACTTCATTAGAATCAGAAGGTCACTATGGTCATAGATACACCCGTGACCTTCCTCCACCACATCAAACAATAAGGTCACTCTAGTCATAGATACACCCGTGACCATCCTCACCTCATCAGACCAGAAGGTCACTATAGTCATAGATACACCCGTGACCTTCCTGCACCTCATAAGACCAGAAGGTCACTATGGTCATAGATACACCCGTGACCTTCCTCCACCACATCAGACCAGAAGGTCAATATGGTCATATATACACCCGTAACCTTCCTTCACTATAATCCGAAAGTCACTATTGTCATAGATACACCCGTGACCTTCCTCCACTTCATTAGAATCAGAAGGTCACTATGGTCATAGATACACCCGTGACCTTCCTTCACCACATCAAACAATAAGGTCACTCTAATCATAGATACACCCGTGACCATCCTCACCTCATCAGACCAGAAGGTCACTATAGTCATAGATACACCCGTTACCTTCCTCACCTCATCAGACCTGAATGTCACTATAGTCCTAGATACACCCGTGACCTTCCTCCACCTCATCAGACCAGAAGGTCACTATAGTCATAGATACACCCGTGACCTTCCTCACCTCATCAGACCAGAAAGTCACTATGGACCATTGGTCTTAGATACACCCGGACCGTCCTCACCCCATCAGTCTTGGCTGTCATTATAATAATGCTGTCAGATGCGAGTCAAACAAATGCATAATATATTATATATAAAACAGTCAAAATATTGTTTTATTATACATTTGAACTCTATTAAGCAGCCGCATCTGCTAAGCATCCACTTTCTGCTTAATCCGGTATGACTGTATATGTTTCATGTGTTATATGTGCTATGTTATATATAGCATCTTAGCAATACAAATTAATACTATGACTGAATACCCAACTATTCACAGACGTAAAGCAAGCCGATATTGGAGGTAATCAAGACCATTATAAGTCGGAGCGATATTTTTATGTAATAAGTAAGACGTATGCGGACGCCTATGTTGACACATAAATATTAGTAGTGAATGGTATTGTATTGTTTCACATTCCAGATTTCTAATAAGCCCTAAAGTGTACGACAGCAAGGGCCGAAGATTGATTATTGATAGACCTGGTAAGTAAGAAATGTACGACAGTAACAAGGGCCGAATATAGATTATACATGGTAAGTAAAGGACGAAGATTGATTATGGATATACTTGGTAAGTAAGTGTTATAGTAGTGGGTTATGGGGTACTTCACTCTACATGTCCATAAACAACAACTATATGAGGGTTCGTATATAACTTGTCTTTATTTGGTATGCGATCCAGGAGTAGGTATGATATGATGCTGATGATGCTAAGCTGTACATAAGGCTATAAGCCTCACTCTGAAAAGTACATAATAATAATCGACATTAAATACATTATCACATCATCCCATTATATAATACCTACAACAATCAATCATACATATATATATAACAATCATAGCACATCAACAATTACATATTACTTAAAGTATAATATCTCCGTTATAGTGACTAGTTTAGAGACTAGTGTAGTGACTAGTGGCTATGGTTCAACCTGGGCATAGACTCCATATGTGTATGTTCCACTATGGGACATTCACTGTACATAACATTAACACACACACCAGGCCCGTCGCTGGGCATACGCAAGTACGCACGTGCGTATCATTGGTCTGAGAAAATGGAAAAAAATTAAAACTCCAAAAATGAATTAAAACGCCAGGGGGGGGGGTAGTAGGGATACATAGGCGCCGTGATGTGTGGAGTGGTGGAATAATTGAGCCCATTGCAAATATGGTGCATCTCGAAATAGTTTGTGCTATTTTACGTGCTTGATTAATTGATAAGAGCAATAGTCCTGCAATTCTATGTTACAAAATGCATTGAAATGCAGGAAATTGCTTCGTCATTTCCAAAAATATCCCGGGGGTGGGGAGACCCCCCTAGCGTAATCGCACGCTATGTTCAATTGACAAACAAATTTGACCGTGCGTATCATCAAAATAGCTCCAGCGACGGCCCTGCACACATATCACTCACCAAACTATGGGTCTAAGCTTTCACAGCCTCTCTGTTCCTCTCAATCGTGCAGTGCCAGTAGTGTTAAGTCTTGTTACTGCAAATAACAGAAAGTGGCAAACGTGCAGAGAACATAGAATGATAGATGTGTAACATGCATAGAGTAATAGATTTCACTGCTACTTTGAAAGTATTCATTCCAACCGTAAATATCATTCCCGCGGAAATATAAACATACAGAAACGCGATCAACATTATCGGACTCTAGTAAACAAACTGGTGCTCAAAACCATTCCAGCTAATCACTTATTTATCAAACAAATAATACTGCATAAATGCATTATTACCAGACAAATGCACAATTCATTAGAAGGAAACTAACCTGAATAAAACTGTAGATCATTGTTAAAACTTTCTATACACAGCAAGTAAATAAATGTATGACTGATCTCCAAAGAACCTGACAACTGAGTGAAGATCAAATATGGCGGTAAACCCAATTACCCCAGTCATGACGAATATTGATTTGGATATACTTGGTAAGTAAGAAGGATAGGACAGCAAGGGACGAATATTGAGTATGGATATGCTTGGTAAGTAAGAAGGATAGGACAGCAAGGGACAAATATTGATTATGGATAGAAATGGTAAATAATCAGAGTAGGACAGCAATGGACGAATAATGATTAGGGGTATACTTGGTAGGTAAATAGGATAGGACAGTAGGGACGAATAATGATCATGGATAGACTATGTAAGTAAGAAGGATAGGACGGCAAGGGACGAAGCATAATAATGGATATGCTTGATAAGTAAGAAGGATAGGACAGCAAGGGACGAAGCATATTAATGGATAATCTTGATAAGTAAGAAGGATAGGACAGCAAGGAGCGAAGCATAATAATGGATATGCTTGGTATGTAAGAAGGATAGGACAGCAAGGGACGAAGCATAATAATGGATAATCTTGATAAGTAAGAAGGATAGGACAGCAAGGGGCGAAGCATAATAATGGATATGCTTGGTATGTAAGAAGGATAGGACAGCAAGGGGCGAAGCATAATAATGAATATGCTTGGTATGTAAGAAGGATAGGACAGCAAGGGACGAAGCATAATAATGGATATGCTTGGTATGTAAGAAGGATAGGACAGCAAGGGGCGAAGCATAATAATGAATATGCTTGGTAAGTAAGAAGGATAGGACAGCAAGGGACGAAGCATAATAATGAATATGCTTGGTAAGTAAGAAGGATAGGACAGCAAGGGACGAAGATTGATTATGGATATGCTTGATAAGTAAGAAGGATAGGACAGCAAGGGACGAAGCATAATAATGGATATGCTTGGTAAGTAAGAATGATAGGACAGCAAGGGGCGAAGCATAATAATGGATATGCTTGATTAGTAGGAAGTATAGGACAGCAAGGGACGAAGCATAATAATGGATATGCTTGGTAAGTAAGAAGGATAGGACGGCAAGGGACGAATATTGATTATGGATATGCTTGATAAGTAAGAAGGATAGGACAGCAACGGACGAAGCATAATAATGGATATGCTTGGTAAGTAAGAATGATAGGACAGCAAGGGGCGAAGCATAATAATGGATATGCTTGATTAGTAGGAAGTATAGGACAGCAAGGGACGAAGCATAATAATGGATATGCTTGGTAAGTAAGAAGGATAGGACAGCAAGGGACGAAGCATAATAATGGATATGCTTGATAAGTAAGAAGGATAGGAATGCAAGGGGCGAAGCATAATAATGGATATGCTTGGTTATTAAGTAGTATAGGACAGCAAGGGACGAAGCATAATAATGGATATGCTTGGTAAGTAAGAAGGATAGAACGGCAAGGGACGAAGCATAATAATGGATATGCTTGGTAAGTAAGAAGGATAGGACAGCAAGGGGCGAAGCATAATAATGGATATGCTTGGTAAGTAAGAAGGATAGAACGACAAGGGACGAAGACTGATTATGGATAGACGTGGTAAATAAGAGAGTCATTAGTTATATACCTTACAATTAAGAGATTCGTTTATACAAATTTGTTGAGCGCGATTGCGAAGTTCTTATAACTTATATTAATCACTCCCGAGACCTCATTCCTGATGGAATCCATCGCAACGAGGGAGAGAGAAGAGGCAACGTGGAATTCAAATGCCTTGCCAAGAGCATAGTCGTAACGGCTCCAGCGGGGCTCTAACTCCGGACCGTTCGCACCTGAAGCGAACGCGCATCCACTGCGCTATCACGAATTAAGAGATTGGTTATTGATATATATTGTAAATTGGATATTGAGTATATTGTGAGACCTTGAACGAAAGAGGTTGTTTATTTGTAAATCAGATATCGATTATTGCTATCCAGACGACATTGGAAAACTGTCGAACACACCAACCTGGACGTTTGAAAAGTGTGATAATAAGATATTAGAAAAATATTTTTAGAACATGCTAACCTGGACGTGTGAAGTGATTGGATCTGTTATGTAAGCTTATGTATTAGTACGTCTTAGCATAAATAGTTTAAAGCGACATTGCATCGCAAAAAGCAAAAGCATATGCATTTGTTTACGTATAAATGCATTGCTACTACACATTCTTCCGAATACATTTGAACACTAACATTGAATCAGTAAACACTGCTTTTGTGGTCTACAAACTTTCAAAAGTAAAAGTAGGATTTCATATAACTGTCATCCATGCTCCTGAATTGACGTGTGTTTGTCATTGGAGTGATATCGCGTGATACTGTCATCTAGAGATAAGTCAACTAAGATTAGTCTACAAATAAATATGCATAGGCACACATGTCAGATATATCGGTAAATCTGTACCATGAATCGAGTTATTCAAGATACACGCGTTGTATTACACATGGATGTTGACCCTATTTACATTATTTTGTTATGTCAACAAGCCGCGTATAGGACATTTCTTTATTAGTTGAAATACTCCTCGGTTTTTGAGGCAAATATTTAGAAAGAAATTATACTATTGAATTTTCACTGATGTAATGTCGCTTTAAAGTGTAACATTTATTCCCTAAAGGACGAATATATATGAATGCAGTAAAGAAGACAAAAGCTGGTGTAAACAATGTATTCAGAGCCATTGGTATAATTTGTGATTGGATAACGTCAGACGAGAACGTGCAGGTGAACGGTGTGTGTCTTTTTGTTGATCTGACTGATGTTACAATCTCATCGGCTCTCACTTTGTATACGGCAGAGAATGGGAAGAAATTGATGCAATTTTATCAGGTATGTACGACATTCACGATTTCAACTTCACGAATTCCCTACTTAACATCACGAATTCACGATTTCAATAACACGAATTCCCTACTTAACATCACGAATTCACGATTTCAACTACACGAAATCCTAACTTAACATCACGAATTCACGATTTCAATAACACGAAATCCTAACATAACATCACGAATTCAAGATTTCAACTACACGAATTCCAAGCTTAACATCACGAATTCACGATTTCAACTTCACGAAATCCTAACTTAACATCACGAATTCACGATTTCAACTTCACGAATTCCTAACTTAACATCACGAATTCACGATTTCAACTTCACGAATTCCTAACTTAACATCACGAATTCACGATTTCAACTACACGAATTCCTACCTTAACATCACGAAGTCACGATTTCAATTTCACGAATGCAATCATTTTGGTTTATGTAAGACGATTGATAACAATGTTAGAGCAAACATTACCTTGTCACAGACGGATCTGTAGTCCAGTGGTAACACGCTGGACTGGTAATCCAGGGATCGCAGGTTCGATCCCCCGTCTGACCCTAATAAAATTAACAGTCTTTCAGATGGGACATTAAACCGAGGTCTCGTGTCGGTGCTTTGCACCAGATGAGACTCTGGAATGGGTCTCTGTCTGTATCACAGCACTATCCTCCAAAATCTAAAATGACTAATATCTTCAGGAGGCGTCGCTCATATGGGCAACCGGTAGCGACGATAAATAAACGTAAAACACACCATTACCTTGTCTAAGCTGTCATCGATTGCGGTGGGATTTTTCTACTGAATCCCATTAGCATAATCGCATAATCTCCCATTTTCGTCAATAGCGAGATTTCTGCTATGATCTGTGACTGGCGGAATTATTGCGGGATCGAGAGAAAAAGTGTTACTGTACAACCAATGTTGTTTCATTTTCGAGGAGGGAATCTTCAGGAGAACGATCCACGGAATCCAAATCCAGCACGAATTAATGCAACTCATGAGTTGAAATTCCATTTGGTGTGATGCTGTTGCCGAGAATGTATTCGATACACATCCTGAAAACGTTGGCATTCCTTTTGAAGAAGGTGAACATTGTAGCCCTTGTCCTATATTGTAATAGCATTATTTGGCATTCCTTTTCAAAAAGGTGAAAATTGTAGCCCTTGTCCTATATTGTAATAGCATTATTTGGCATTCCTTTTCAAAAAGGTGAACATTGTAGCCCTTGTCCTATATTGTAATAGCATGTAGTAAAAATACGCGCTTTAGTAACGAGATGAAGTAAAATAAACCAAACGAATAACCGCCTTTTATAAGTTAAATGTGGTACTCTATTCCATTGTATTAACAGTCTTTCAGATGGAACTTTAAACCGAGGTCTCGAGTCGGTGCTTTACACCATGCCCGTAAAAGA
This sequence comes from Archivesica marissinica, assembly GCA_014843695.1. NCBI lineage: Eukaryota > Metazoa > Mollusca > Bivalvia > Venerida > Vesicomyidae > Archivesica > Archivesica marissinica. Next base: position 15,334,501 of record CM026395.1, on the reverse strand, counting down.
ACCAGAGGAGATTCTGGAATGGGTATCTGTCTGTATCATTGCACTATCATCCAAAAATCTAAAATGACTAATCTCTTCAGGAGGCGTCGCTCATATGGGCATCCGGTAGCGACGATAAATAAACGTAAAGCACACACTATGCCATAGCGAATGTCACCAAGCCAGACAAACATAGTGGAATACATACAGTTCGTCAGCTTACACATATAGTGCCACATTAGACCGTTTACTACTACACTGCAAAATATGTGCATATAAAAATAAAATGGGTTTTGGGGGGGGGGTAACTTTATTTATTTTACAACGATTGCGATGCAAGTTTTAAGAACTTATATCGTTGGCTCGGATGAAAGCGTATATGTGGTCATTCATGTGGGAGGAAACCAGAGTACCCGGAGAAAACCCCACCTGTCCGATCTGGCGACCATCGTACAATCTCACATACTTCCCGGTCCTAGGATCGAACCCTGGTCGCATTGGTGAGAAACGAGCGCGCTAACCACTGTGCTAATCGGACAGCACTTTGAGTGTAGAATAGAATTACATTTCACTATTCAGTGAAATATAATTCAACCGTCCACTGAAACAACTATCCTCCCTACTTATAGAGTTGTTGTAGTGTAGGTCATGTATTCTCGTTTTAGCGATCCCTACCGATGCGAGTAAAGGAGCTGCATATGTATAGCGAACCGCCGTTCTTCAATGCTGTGTTTGGCCTTGTGAAGCCGCTTATGAACCCGAAAATAAGAGCGAGAGTAAGCTAATTTCTATATACTAGTTTGTTTGCCAAATAGGGGTTTATGTCTAGACCCTACGGCACCTCCAATGTTATAAATGGTTGTTTGCACCCAATGTATACTGAATCAGGGTCTGACGGGTGCACGTGCGGCACTCTCCAAACAACAAACGACCAAGATGGCCTCCTTTCCCATAAATCGCTAGCACTGATATGTCACCTAGATTGACAATATTAGTATATAAATCAATGTTTTTGGGTCCTGGCACTCATTTATAACAATCATCAGAAGTGATAGATGGGCATATGATACATAAATCATATATAGGATAAGATAATTGTATACTATAGTGATTTGTGTTTTCCAACATATTTACAACATATATTCAGTATAATGTGAAATATTAACCTCCAGGTTCAACGGGCCTATAAGTCACCTTATGTTAATAGTTTTAAATAGCGTGAATATGCATCATTGAACGTATTGTATTATTTACATACTTATTACTAAAGATAATTACTAAAATAATTATTAAGATAATTATACCTAAAGGTAATCGATTACAAATAACCAGAGATCATATAGGAATACTAGTAGTTTATGTAGATATACTAAGTAGATAATTATACATTCTATGTATTATTACGTGGATAGTACATATTTAACAATGTTCGATGTATACATATAATTATACATTCTATGTGAATCGTACATAGTAAGATATTTAACGATTTCAATGAGTGTAAATGTTAATACTATATTGACAAACAAGATGGCCACCAGACGCACATTATGCCTAAACCATTAAAACATTTCATGACATGGAATAATAATATTGTTGTCTAGCAACAGTTTCAACATATATCATAGCAACACGATATGATACTAGCTATTGACCATATACATGTACCTAAATCCAAAATATTGGTTAAAAACATAGGACAATTATATCATACGGTCATACTGACGTAATAGTGGAAGTCGTGATAGCGCAGTGGATGCGCGTTCGCTTCATGTGTGAAAGGTCCGGAGTTCGAGCCCCGCTGGAGCCGTAACAAATGTACCATTAGGCAAGGCATTTAAAATCCACGTTGCCTCTTCTCTGTCCCTCGCGGCGATGGTCTCCGTCAGGAATGAGGTCTCGAGAGCGATTAATATAAGTTGTATGAATTTGTTTCGCAATCGAGCTGAAATAAATTTGTATAGAGGAATAGCCACCAATTGATTGTACATTATATTAGATGATACAGTCAAACAATCAAAGAAAACATTGGTAGCATTAAAGTGATCGTCGTTGTCAATAGCATCATGACATAGGCCACATTGACCATGGGTTATTCCAAAGTACATCACTGATATAGGCCACATTGACCAACATGGGTTATTCCAAAGTACATCACTGATATAGGCCACATTGACCATGGGTTATTCCAAAGTACATCACTGATATAGGCCACATTGACCAGTTCATGGGTTATTCCAAAGTACATCACTGATATAGCCACATTGACCATGGGTTATTCCAAAGTACATCACTGATATAGGCCACATTGACCATGGGTTATTCCAAAGTACATCACTGATATAGGCCACATTGACCATGGGTTATTCCAAAGTACATCACTGATATAGGCCACATTGACCATGGGTTATTCCAAAGTACATCACTGATATAGGCCACATTGACCATGGGTTATTCCAAAGTACATCACTGATATAGGCCACATTGACCATGGGTTATTCCAAAGTACATCACTGATATCACAAACACACCATGGGTTATTCCAAATACATCACTGATAACCACAACCACCAAAGTACACTGATAGGCCACATTGACCATGGGTTATTCCAAAGTACATCACTGATATAGGCCACATTGACCATGGGTTATTCCAAAGTACATCACTGATATAGGCCACATTGACCATGGGTTATTCCAAAGTACATCACTGATATAGGCCACATTGACCATGGGTTATTCCAAAGTACATCACTGATATAGGCCACATTGACCATGGGTTATTCCAAAGTACATCACTGATATAGGCCACATTGACCATGGGTTATTCCAAAGTACATCACTGATATAGGCCACATTGACCATGGGTTATTCCAAAGTACAGCATGACATAGGCCACATTGACCATGGGTTATTCCAAAGTACATCACTGATATAGGCCACATTGACCATGGGTTATTCCAAAGTACAGCATGACATAGGCCACATTGACCATGGGTTATTCCAAAGTACATCACTGATATAGGCCACATTGACCATGGGTTATTCCAAAGTACATCACTGATATAGGCCACATTGACCATGGGTTATTCCAAAGTACATTACTGATATATGCCATATTGACCATGGGTTATTCCAAAGTACATCACTGATATAGGTCACATTAACCATGGGTTATTCCAAAGTACATCACTGATATAGGCCACATTGACCATGGGTTACATGGGTTATTCCAAAGTACATCAATGATATAGGCCACATTAACCATGGGTTATTCCAAAGTACATTACTGATATATGCCATATTGACCATGGGTTATTCCAAAGTACATCACTGATATAGGTCACATTAACCATGGGTTATTCCAAAGTACATCACTGATATAGGCCACATTGACCATGGGTTACATGGGTTATTCCAAAGTACATCAATGATATAGGCCACATTAACCATGGGTTATTCCAAAGTACATTACTGATATATGCCATATTGACCATGGGTTATTCCAAAGTACATCACTGATATAGGTCACATTGACCATGGGTTATTCCAAAGTACATCACTGATATAGGCCACACAGAGAGGGTCTAACAGCGGTACATCACCGATGCTGGCCGCACTACATTCCATCTACAGCCTTTTTAATAGAACCGATATGTTCTGGATATTTTCTAATGATTTTGAACCCATTGTATAATACACAGTCACATATATTATGACGTTCTATTATATAGTATTGTTTTGTGCTTCAGATATCGTTACATGGAACTAGTATGGTGGGTATATTTAAGAATATTGACATGTGTGTTATACCTGACGACTATTTACCTGATGATTATACCGGTCCGCGTGTCGGACCTATCAGCACAATTGTAGGTAAATAATTACACTTATATTTCACGTGAACTCACAGCCAGAACATCTGCATTGCCAAAATACAGTGCATACAGAATTCTTAAAAGTTCCAACATTACACTTTAAAATCAATCAGGTCAAGCCAATCTTATATTCAATATAATACTCAAACTGAAATTCCTTCCATTAACAAAAATCAGCCAATTCTGTTTCACACTTCAAAGTTTTATATATAATGTACTGTTCAAAAAACTGCAAAACAGACGGATCTGTAGTACAGTTGGCAACACGTTGGACTGGTAATCCGGGGATCGCAGGTTCGATCCCCAGTTGTGACCATAATAAAAGTAACAGTCTTTCAGATGGGACTTTAAACCGAGGTCTCGTGTCAGTGCTTTACACTGTGCACGTAAAAGAATCAAAGGAGAATCTGGATTGGGTCTCTTTCTGTATTGCACTATTCTCCAAAAATCTAAAATGACTTATCTCTTCAGGAGGCGTCGCTCATATGGACACACACGCGCGCACACGCACACGCAGCAAATGTGTTGCGTTGTAAGTTCATATCGAGTATCTGCTTCCACAGTCCACTTAGGTTGTAAAGCATGTAATATAGATGTTATGCTTAGTTGCGAATTGAGACGGAACGCGAATAAGGACAACGGATTTCAGGTAATTTCGTGGGTCACTTTAGAAGATTTATATATATATCAATATATGACTATGTATGTGTACGGACCGTTGTCCTTAATGCGTTTATAAACTGTTCAAACATGTGTTTGATGCTATTACAGATGACATGGTTGAGGAGATCACACAGCCTGACTTTGTGAGTTACATAAAGAAATTATCGAGTGACGCATACGGCGTTGACCTCAGTAAGCAGAAGAATCATCGGGACGGCCCGGTGGAATCTTTCAGGAAACTGAACGTGGAGTAGCAATAGTAGCCGGCCCGGTGGAATCTTTCAGGCAGCTGAACGTGGAGTAGCAATAGTAGCCGCTTTTGTTCTCCAAACAATTGACGATCTTAGCAAATCTACAGAAAAATGTGTCGTTCATAATGTAATCATTATAGACCAGGAGCCCAGGGGGGTCAGTCTAGCTGGAAAGTTAACCAATTTTCATGTATATAGCAATGGTCCATGTGCATGCCCATGTAAGGAAATGGACGTCTGGCATGCTCATTCTGGTGGGTGTGGTCAGGAGGGCCATGAGAAAGGAACCCCAAAATTGAGCTAGATCAGCTCATGAGTTAACCTGATGAAACTTATTGTAAAATGCCCGGCATAGTCCCAGGTATCACAAATGGCCACTGCCAGACATTTTCGGTGGTGGGTTGTGCCCGCCAGACTTCTATAACCGGTACCCCAAAATTGAAACCTACTGGAAAATGTTCAGCATAGTCCCAGGTATCATGAATGGCCACTGCCAGACATTTTCAGTGGTGGGTTGTGCCCGCCAGACACCCCCGAATGCCCCCACCCCCAAAATTGAGCTAGATCAGCTCATGAGTTAACCTGATGAAACCTACTGGAAAATGTTCAGCATAGTCCCAGGTATCACAAATGACCACTGCCAGACATTTTCAGTGGTGGGTTGTGCCCGCCAGACACCCCCCGAATGCCCCCACCCCCAAAACTGAGCCAGATCAGCTCGTGAGTTAACCTGATGAAACGTACTGGAAAATGTTCAGCATAGTCCCAGGTATCCTGAATGACCACTGCCAGACATTTTCAGTGGTGGAGTGTGTCTGCCAGATACCCCCCCCCAATGCCCCCCATCCCCAAAATCTATAAAGATGGCCACCGAAAACCTATATTTCTTATATCTCAAGTCCTAATTCACATAGTCATCATTTTGGTGTCAAAATATATTGGGGGGGGGGGGACAAAAATTAAAAATATTCTACTTTTGACCAGCTCTGATATTTATTTCTACCCTGTAAAGATGGCATCCACTAATAAATAACATTTAATGTAAACAGTACATTTAATGTTATTTATTAGTGGAGGAAGAACCCTTATGGTATGGTATAGCTTCAACCATAAGTTAGTGTTAATTTAAGTCTCAGTAAAACATGTTGATGTTTATCATTTACATAGAAGGCAGTTACAGAATAAAATAACATAGGTCTCACTAGAAATCTGTCTGAACAGGGTGCTGGGAACAAAATCTAAAATACTAAATATCAGCAGGTGGTTAACATTTCAGCAGGGTATCATTTCTCAGCAGGGTATATCACATTGTTTAATCATAATAATGAAAACCGTGTTAATAATAGAACTAGAAAGTAAAGGGTCAATTTGTAATGACTGAATGGGGTGACCTGTACATGGTAAGAAGGGATGCTGCCTGACCAGATGGGTGGCTATTTTTAGCACTGATGTAAGATTAGCAGCATACTGGCTCTCATGAGGGCAGAGATTAGCCCAGATATAATTGTGAGGGTGGTATGAAAACAACAATACAGGCAGCATTACAAGTATATTCCAAGCTGGGATTCCAAGACATCCTTCCAATCAAGAAACAGAGTTGACAGATGAACCAGTCCAAGGTAGGTTATTAACTTATTGTTGTAATATTGATAATCAAGACAAATAATGATATAAAAGCTGGTCCTACCGGGTTCCTACCTCAGCAGCAATTACTGATACCCCTGCCGAAGCATCCAGTACAGCATCTCAATCGACTGCTGAAGAACTGAATGAATGCAAGATTGGACTAAAGGTATTAAATCTGTATTGGTTTTCGAAACTGAGAGAAGGCAACACACCATTGCATGCTGGATTCATGAGCTAATACATCAAGGACTCCTTACCACTTCAACGAATTTGCTACATGGACCAAATATCCAGATTCCCAACCAACAATAATGTGGTGAGAGAGACGATGATCCGGACAATGAACGTTGCAAAGGAAACAGGCCAAAATTACGCAGTTGTCACCTATGATTTGGCCATTGCATTGAAAGCCTACTAAATACAAGCAATTGAAACCCCCTTGTTTGACAGCTTCCAGTCGATTCTGGATGGGCATCTTGGGTAAACAGCTCAATTATGGGCCATTTACATCTTCCTAATCAATCACCTCCACAGAGAACCGCAGAAATGCATAAAGACGAATGACGTCGGTGGCTATATCCATGTATTCACAATGATGCTTGCAGTATACTTTGCCCTGAACAGACCAAACTATGCCAGATGGGGAATACCTTTTCTGCAGAAGTTGAAGAGTTCAGATCCAAAGCTGCATAAATTACCGGAGAAGGGTGCGTTTTCCATCAGACGCACAAAGAAAGTGTTACAGTAGATCGGCTGTTGACCTCTCTTTGGAACAAACGGTCAACCATGATGCTGCATCCAAAATGAAGGGAATTGTTGACTTCCGAAATTCTGAGAACGCAATGCACCGATGGTCATTGACTATGACCCAGCGAGCTATGGCAATCACCGAGCTTAGAACATTCACTGGGCTTGAATTGGGGGAAATGCAACAGCTCAATGCCGTCCCTCAAGAATCATAAGGGACAACAGTCAGATAGCTGAACTGAGTGGAAAAATTTACGAATTCTGCAATCCATTCACAGATGATGCGCCAACTTCCTTGGTGAATGTTGCAACCGGTCAAGCAGCATCTAAGGCAACTGTATTATATCTACTCAATATGCTGAAAAGGGGTCAGGATGAAAGGGATACATTTCAAGATGAATGGGACAGCAACAGCCATCGATTTCTTCAACCTGTGAAACGTACGCGTGTACAGAACGTTGCTGTTCAGAACATGACGAAAAAAGCAAAGCTACCCTCCGCACAGAAGACAAATGCTGAGAGCCTGTGTCTGTATGATCGTAGTCGTTGCAGAGAAAACAGCACTTGACCTTCGGAATGTTCTCTCCTGCCCAATTATGACATACCCACTGTCACTCGCACACTGTGATGGGGTGCATGTGAAAAATGAAAATAAATCAGCATTGTTGAAAACGTTTGAGTCCCTCCAGACAGAAACAATCACAGAAGCCGAGTTACCAAGGTGTTATGTACAGGTCTATGGTGGAGGCAATCTTCTTCATTCCGTCCTCTCACAAGCAAACATGGGAGCATCATACGCATCAACTGCTCGGACCATGCTGTGGTATGTTCAGGGAGGGTTAATGAAGCACATGTTTGTCTCGACAAGTACGTGGAGAACTCCATCAAGGACAGTGAGAGAAAGTTGCTGTGTGCAGTTGATTCAGTATATGTCATAACCGGGGCAGATCAGACAATCAGACAGGGTGGGGAAAAAACTTCTCACCAATGGAGTATTCAAGAATGAACTTGCCAAGTTTCTCTTGCAAGAGTGGAGGAAAGATCATTACTGGAATATCTTTGGTGGAAATACCGTGCTTGCTTCTTATGGTGGCGCGTACTTTCAGTATGTCCATGATGAGCACCATCATATTACTGTAACCAGCCCAGCACACATCCAAGGTGCCCATGAAGAGGCCGATACGCTGATTGCTTTCCACATCGCAAATATCACAGCAGGCAATGTCATGGTGAGGGCATCTGACACCGATGTCTTAGTGATATTGATTGGTGCCCTTGGACAGCAACGCCGAGAAGTCCTGGCTATGGCCAACATCATCATGTACTGTGGGATGGGAAACAGCAGGAGGTACATCAATGTGACCAACATTGCTGACGTTCTTGGAGAGCGCAAACCTGGACTTCCCAAAGCACTGCCCGGATATCATGCCTTCACTGGATGTGACTTTACATCGGCCTTTTACAGGTTGGCACAATATATTTGTGTCTCAGTAAAATGTCTCTATTACGGTGTTGGTGTTATGATTTAATTAGCCATAGCATTTCTTTAAAATTTGATATATGGTGCATTTTGTTTGTGCGGATAACAAATCTGAAATGAAAAAACTCGGGATAACCGGATTCGTATTTTTGAGCACTGATTGAATGTTCTCATTTTGAATTTGTACCTGATTTTTCAGGAAAGGCAAAACTAAACCCCTCGATCATAGAGAATGACAAGACTGGCTGCTACGTTAACCTCTTCATCAGTATGGGCGAGGTGCATGGTAGTGTTGATCTGGATGTTGCATCAGAGTTTGTATGCCGCATGTATGCACAAAGCAAGACTCAAGATGTCAATGAAGCACGATAAAACAAACTGATGCAAATGACTGGCAAAATAGATCAGGTAATTAAGGCACAAGAACCTTTAATATGATCATCATTATAAAATTAGAATACCTTACAGCATGTGCAGTTTTAGAGGGTGCGGAAGGGGCGTATACCCCCTATTGAAAATCACTAAAAATTACCTCTGTAGAATGTTAATTTTTCAAATCGGACCATTATTAACAAAGTTATAGTGGAAGAAAATGCGCACACAGCCGGCATCCATATATTAAGTGTAAGCTGTAGACTATTGGTACCCCAATTTCTGTTCTGGACCATACTTTGCATGACTGATGACTGCGCGCCCCCTTTAAAAATCCTGGATCTGCCGCTGTTACAACAGCTCTAATCATACATTTCATTGACTTTCAGGAGAATCCACTGGCAAACATCAAACGTATCGACTGTGCCTTGCTGTCACCTTCTCAACGGACTCAACAATTTTAGTATTCTGTGAACAGAGACTGACGCACTAGCAGAGTGATTCACTTCAAACAGTGTGTTTCATCGCTTTCTACCCACCATCCCCAACCTCCCTTTTACTGTTAGCTTTTCACCTGATAACAAGCTATATTATCAAATACTTATTATATATTTTGGTATTACTACATTATATGTTTATCTCTTAATCGCCATTTGTGCACAACGTTATATATGCAATGTAGAAAATCTCAATAAGCTTTAAGCTTCCGATTTAATCCATTTTCGTTTTGTATACAATGTATATGTAATGTACATTATTATCGAATAAATATGTTTAAACCAACGGACCCTTGAGATGAAGATTCGACGAACGCAGTATGTTACAGCATTGTGAACACATGCCATGACAGCATCTCCTGGGGACGGTTTGTCACCAACTGATTATGGATGGTATGTGAGGGACAACCTCCTGGAAGCCAACCTGGTTTGAAGGGCCAGCCATACCAAATGGTTTGTTATGAATGGCAGTAACAATGCAGAGGACATGGAGGCTGAAGGTGACAGAGAGTCTGAGATGGAAGTAGAAACTACTGATGGACACGTGAGCGATTCAAATGGCGAAGCATGGAGTGAAGACTCAGATTCAGATAAGGAAAACGGGGATTACTTGTAGAAGATAACACCTCTAGAGAATCTAAGGGCTATACAGTATTATGCTGAACATTTTTCAGTCACTTTCATCGAGATTGGTAACTCATTAACTCAGATCTAGCTCTGTATTTGGAATGGGGGTAGGAGGTATATAGCAGGCACACTCAACCATAGATAATTACTTACCCGTGTACGTGATACATACATGCCTATATCGATATGGTTTACTTAAAATCAATAAAGGAACTGAATTTAAATGTGTATTTCTGTTATGTGGCACCTTTTGGTGAATTCACAAAATATCCTGAATTGATGACTATATATATATATTTACAAAATATAATTAACCCCCCCCCCCCCATGATACTTGGGACTATGCCAAACATTTTCCAGTAGTTTCAGAAGGTTAACTCACAAGCTGATCTTGCTCTATGTTGGGGTGGGGGCATTTGGGGGTGTCTGGCGGGCACAACCCACCACTGAAAATGGCTGGCAGTGGCCATTCATGATACTTGGAGCTATGACAAATAATTATGTTCCAATAAATTTCATCAGGTTAACTCACAAGCTGATCTGGCTCAGTTTTTGGTGGGGGGGACATTCGGGTTTGTCTGGCGGGCACAACCCACCACTTAAAATGTATAGCATTGGCCATTCATGATACCTGGAACTATGCCAAACAGTTTCCAGTAAATTTCATCAGGTTAAGTCACAAGCTGATCTGGCTCAGTTTTGGGTGTCTGTCGGTCACAACCCACCACTGAAAATGTCTGGCAGTGGTCATTTGTGATACCTGGGACTATGCTGAACATTTTCCAGTAGGTTTCATCAGGTTAACTCATGAGCTAATCCAGCTCAATGTTTGGGGTGGGGGCATTCGGGAGTGTCTGGCGGGCACAACCCTCCACTGAAAATGTCTGGCAGTGGCCATTCATGATACCTGGGATTATGCCGAACATTTTCCAGTAGGTTTCATCAGGTTAACTCATGAGCTGATCTAGCTCAATTTTGGGGTTCCTTTCTCATGGCCCTCCTGACCACACCCACCAGAATGAGCATGCCAGACGTCCATTTCCTTACATGGACATGCACATGGACCATTGCTATATACATGAAAATTGGTTAACTTTCCAGCTAGACTGACCCCTCTGGGCTCCTGTTCTATTACTGGCAAGTACGTACCGGCAAAATTATGAATTAATTAAGCATCTCCAATATGCATTTTTCTTCGATGAACATTTTACATCAGTTGTCGGTTCATTTCCATATGTACAACATTGGCAATGCTTCTTATGTCGCATAACTCACTAGGTCGTGCATGTCTGCATACACAACATATACATGCGGGCGCAAAAGTTTAAGCTTTATTTTACAACGATTGCGAAGCAAGTTCCAACAACTTATATTAATCACTCTCGTTGGCACGGATGAATGCGTAAATGTGGTCATTCGTGTTGGAGGAAATCGGCGTACCCGGAGAAAAAACGCACCTGTCCGATCTGGTGACCACCGTACCATCTCACATACTTCCCGGTCCGAGGATCGAACCCGGGTTGCATTGGTGAGAAACGAGCGGCGCGCTAACTAACCACTGCGCTAATCGGACAGCACAAGGCGTTCATTGCGACAGCTGCTGATATGGTACACTAAAGTACTATTTAGCTTCAAACATACGTCACATGCGCAATAATAAAGCGACATTATAAGAATGAAACACGGTCGTGTGGCTGCAGTGAACAGTTATTTTCACTCCAAGGCCAATCGCATCGGTATCAATTCTACAATTCCTCCGAGAAAATATTCTGCGAGAAGCCTGAAAGAAAGAAATCGTTCAATTATGACCACAGTGACTACAGCTTCACAAACTTGTTCCTATTTTCACTTTTTGTGTACTACCATTTTCAGACCACAAATACAGACCAAAGCCGATGATATTTTCCACATGTCCGTCAACCCATCATAACAATCCAGTCAACAGTTTCAGTGAAGGAGTTTTGGTTTCCCCCTTCATCGTATGCTTGAAAGAAACCGTGCAAATAGGTGGTCGACCACCTACATGTTTTGATATTTTCATTCTTGTTTACCCAGGTGTGTCTGCAAATGGTCGTCCGAGCCATGAAATCCTCAGTTTCGTATTTCGAGCACATGCTTGAAGTACCACCAAGGTCACAACTTATAACGTTCACTAATTCTAAACATCCATTTTCAGCATCCAGAAGCAATGTTATCAACAAATAACTATTATAAAGATCATACATACACTCAAACGTTAATCTTACCTACTATTTCATGATTTCCCCAAAAGCCAATGCGAAAATGTGGCTCGAAAACTGTTCACTACCCTGTAGTATTCAGCGGTGTATGAATAATATTCATCTAGCATGATCAATGTATACAGTTTAGCACACTCACTGTTATTCATTGTTTGTTTGTTTGTTTGTTTTGGGGGGTATAAAGTCGCAGCAACAGATTACGTCATCACTTAGGTCACGTGGCCACTCTCATTCTAGTACTGCTCCACCTATTATTGGATGGAAGACGACCAGGGTGTTCCTCCAAGCACTGACACCCGGGTAGAACCACCAGTCTTCCGCAAGTCATCTGGACAGCTTCCCAGTAAACAATGGGATTCGAAGCTACAGCGATGCCGGCAAGCAATCTGAACGACTGTAACCTCGATTATTATTAATACCCCAATGAGTATGTGTGTATTGTGTACTACGTCATCAATTGTGGGATTCATGTGAGCGTTGTATTATTTAATTTCTCTAAATGTCTGTATCTCTACTTGCTCATTCTTTTAACGTCCTCTTGTTTCATTTATGCAAGTTACTTAATTGCTGCCTGCCTGCCTGCCTGCCTGCCTGCCTGCCTGCCTGCCTGCCTGCCTGCCTGCCTGCCTGCCTGCCTGCCTGCCTGCCTGCCTGCCTGCCTGCCTGCCTGCCTGCCTGCTTGTTCGTCCGAAACGTCATCCCGTCCACCCGCCCGTGGTCGAGTGATTAAAGTCGCTGACCTATCAACACTGATAGTCACGGGTTCGAGCCCATCTCAGACCGTGTCTCTTTATATGTAAAAGTTGGCCGTTTCTTACGGAGGTTGTTGCACCAAGTACTTGTTACTAGTAACCGCTGGTGCCTTCAAGGCCTAGGAAAGGTGTTGTTAGGTAAACTGCTCGTCGCTCAAATGGACAACCGGTAGCGACGTTAAATAAGCTTAAATAAAAAAGCATTTAATGCATTTGATCGAGAGAACATGTATGATAGTTCACTGTAGTTAGTCGATACACACCGAACTACTCCAGCGAGACTCTCCATACGCCTTCAGGCACACCGTATATATGTAGCAACTTCGCGTGTTCACATTCATACTGTATATTATCCAGTTGTTTAGATACTCACGTGATATATCGTTCCAAAATATGAGCTTTGCAAAAATATCGACACTATAGTGTTTTTGGACTTTGCTGTTGCTGGGTATAATGGTTGAGGAACCAGGTTTGGAACTATTTATTAACTGTTTGTATGAACCTTACGTAACTGCATGACAATTTCAGGCGAGATTACATCGCAAAAAGCAAAATAAAATGCTTGTGTTCACGTATAGATAACATTTCTACTACATGTATATATATTTTGGAATTAATTTGAAAGTGGAGGTCATGATAGCGCAGTCGTACTAGCGTGGTCGCTTAAGGTGCGAAATACTCGGTGTGCGGCCGCAATCAACATAACGTGATGCGTGGCACTGTCACATAGAGTGATGGGTTGTACTACCAGCGCATCCGTAGTCAACATAATGTGATGCGTGGTACTGTCAGCGCATCCGCAGTCAACATAATGTGATGCGTGGCACTGTCACATAGAGTAATGGGTGGTACTGTCAGCGCATCCGCAGTCAACATAACGTGATGCGTGGCACTGTCACATAGAGTGATGGGTGGTACTACCAGCGCATCCGCAGTCAACATAACGTGATGCGTGGCACTGTCACATAGAGTGATGGGTGGTACTACCAGCGCATCCGTAGTCAACATAACATGATGCGTGGTACTGTCAGCGCATCCGCAGTCAACATAACGTGATGCGTGGTACTGTCACATAGAGTAATGGGTGGTACTGTCAGCGCATCCGCAGTCAACATAACGTGATGCGTGGCACTGTCACATAGAGTAATGGGTGGTACTGTCAGCGCATCCGCAGTCAACATAACGTGATGCGTGGCACTGTCACATAGAGTGATGGGTGGTACTACCAGCGCATCCGCAGTCAACATAACGTGATGCGTGGCACTGTCACATAGAGTGATGGGTGGTACTACCAGCGCATCCGCAGTCAACATAACGTGATGCGTGGCACTGTCACATAGAGTGATGGGTGGTACAACCAGCGCATCCGTAGTCAACATAACATGATGCGTGGTACTGTCAGCGCATCCGCAGTCAACATAACGTGATGCGTGGTACTGTCAACATAGCATGATGGGTTGTACTGCCAGCATAGCGTGATGGGTTGTACTGCCAGCGCATCCGCAGTCAACATAGCGTGATGGGTTGTAATGTCAACATAGCGTGATGGGTTGTACTGTCAACATAGCGTGATGGGTTGTACTGCCAGCATAGCGTGATGGGTTGTACTGTCAGCGCATCCGCAGTCAACATAGCGTGATGAGTTGTACTGCCAGCGCATCCGCAGTCAACATGGCGTGATGGGTTGTACTGCCAGCGCATCCGCAGTCAACATAGCGTGATGGGTTGTACTGCCAGCGCATCCGCAGTCAACATAGCGTGATGGGTTGTACTGTCAACATAGCATGATGGGTTGTACTGCCAGCATAGCGTGATGGGTTGTACTACCAGCGCATCCGCAGTCAACATAGCATGATGGGTTGTACTGCCAGCGCATCCGCAGTCAACATAGCGTGATGGGTTGTACTGTCAACATAGCGTGATGGGTAGTACTGTCAACATAGCGTGATGGGTTGTATTGCCCGCATAGCGTGATGGGTTGTACTGCCCGCATAGCGTGATGGGTTGTACTGTCAACATAACGTGATGGGTTGTACTGCCCGCATAGCGTGATGGGTTGTACTGTCACATAGAGTGATGGGTTGTACTGCCCGCATAGCGTGATGGGTTGTACTGCCCGCATAGCGTGATGGGTTGTACTGTCAACATAACGTGATGGGTTGTACTGCCCGCATAGCGTGATGGGTTGTACTGTCAACATAACGTGATGGGTTGTACTGCCCGCATAGCGTGATGGGTTGTACTGCCAGCGCATCCGCAGTCAACATAGCATGATGGGTTGTACTATCAACATAGCGTGATGGGTTGTACTGCCAACATAGCGTAATGGGTTGTACTGTCAACATAACGTGATGGGTTGTACTGCCCGCATAGCGTGATGGGTTGTACTGCCCGCATAGCGTGATGGGTTGTACTGTCAACATAGCGTGATGGGTTGTACTGCCAGCATAGCGTGATGGGTTGTACTGCCCGCATAGCGTGATGGGTTGTACTGCCAGCATAGCGTGATGGGTTGTACTGTCAGCATAGCGTGATGGGTTGTACTGCCCGCATAGCGTGATGGGTTGTACTGTCACATAGAGTGATGGGTTGTACTGTCACATAGCGTGATGGGTTGTACTGCCCGCATAGCGTGATGGGTTGTACTGTCTCATAGCGTGATGGGTTGTACTGTCAGCACATTCGCAGTCAACATAGCGTGATGGGTTGTACTGTCAGCGCATTCGCAGTCAACATAGCGTGATGGGTTGTACTGCCAGCGCATCCGCAGTCATCATAGCGTGATGGGTGGTACTGCCAGCGCATTCGCAATCAACATAGCGTGATGGGTTGTACTGTCAACATAGCGTGATGGGTTGTACAGTCAACATAGCGTGATGGGTTGTACTGCCAGCGCATCCGCAGTCAACATAGCGTGATGCGTTGTACTGCCAGCGCATCCGCAGTCAACATAGCGTGATGGGTTGTACTGTCAACATAGCGTGATGGGTTGTACTGTCAACATAGCGTGATGGGTTGTACTGTCAACATAGCGTGATGGGTTGTACTGTCAACATAGCGTGATGGGTTGTACTGTCAGCGCATCCGCAGTCAACATAGCGTGATGAGTTGTACTGTCAACATAGCATGATGGGTTGTACTGCCAGCATAGCGTGATGGGTTGTACTGCCAGCGCATCCGCAGTCAACATAGCGTGATGGGTTGTAATGTCAACATAGCGTGATGGGTTGTACTGTCAACATAGCGTGATGGGTTGTACTGCCAGCATAGCGTGATGGGTTGTACTGTCAGCGCATCCGCAGTCAACATAGCGTGATGAGTTGTACTGCCAGCGCATCCGCAGTCAACATGGCGTGATGGGTTGTACTGCCAGCGCATCCGCAGTCAACATAGCGTGATGGGTTGTACTGCCAGCGCATCCGCAGTCAACATAGCGTGATGGGTTGTACTGTCAACATAGCATGATGGGTTGTACTGCCAACATAGCGTGATGGGTTGTACTATCAGCGCATCCGCAGTCAACATAGCATGATGGGTTGTACTGCCAGCGCATCCGCAGTCAACATAGCGTGATGGATTGTACTGTCAACATAGCGTGATGGGTAGTACTGTCAACATAGCGTGATGGGTTGTACTGCCCGCATAGCGTGATGGGTTGTACTGCCCGCATAGCGTGATGGGTTGTACTGTCAACATAACGTGATGGGTTGTACTGCCCGCATAGCGTGATGGGTTGTACTGTCACATAGAGTGATGGGTTGTACTGCCCGCATAGCGTGATGGGTTGTACTGCCCGCATAGCGTGATGGGTTGTACTGTCAACATAACGTGATGGGTTGTACTGCCCGCATAGCGTGATGGGTTGTACTGCCAGCGCATCCGCAGTCAACATAGTATGATGGGTTGTACTGTCAACATAGCATGATGGGTTGTACTGTCAACATAACGTGATGGGTTGTACTGCCCGCATAGCGTGATGGGTTGTACTGTCAACATAACGTGATGGGTTGTACTGCCCGCATAGCGTGATGGGTTGTACTGCCAGCGCATCCGCAGTCAACATAGCATGATGGGTTGTACTATCAACATAGCGTGATGGGTTGTACTGCCAACATAGCGTAATGGGTTGTACTGTCAACATAACGTGATGGGTTGTACTGCCCGCATAGCGTGATGGGTTGTACTGCCCGCATAGCGTGATGGGTTGTACTGTCAACATAGCGTGATGGGTTGTACTGCCAGCATAGCGTGATGGGTTGTACTGCCCGCATAGCGTGATGGGTTGTACTGCCAGCATAGCGTGATGGGTTGTACTGTCAGCATAGCGTGATGGGTTGTACTGTCAGCATAGCGTGATGGGTTGTACTGCCAGCATAGCGTGATGGGTTGTACTGCCAGCATAGCGTGATGGGTTGTACTACCAGCATAGCGTGATGGGTTGTACTACCAGCATAGCGTGATGGATTGTACTGCCAGCATAGCGTGATGGGTTGTACTGTCAGCATAGCGTGATGGGTTATACTGTCAACATAGCGTGACTGTCAGCGCATCCGCAGTCAACATAGCGTGATGGGTTGTATTGCCATAGCAATCTACTTGTATACATCAGTGATGACGATGATATCTTGAGAAACATCACTCTCACGTGACTCTTAATCGATTTATTAAAAGCAAAGATGTGTCGCTCGGTTTCACATCAGTTGATAGATCAGTTGGCAACACACGTGGATTTGAAACTCGGTCTCGAGAGACAATGAATGATGATATTTCTAATGGTATGCTTTACACAACACACACTGAACCAGCACAGATGGATATGTATTACAGTGGTAACACGCTGGACTGGTAATCCAGGGATTGCAGGTTCGATCCCCCGTCTGATCCTAATAAAATTAACAGTCTTTCAGATGGGACGTTAAACCGAGGTCTCGTGTCGGTGCTTTACACCGTGCACGTAAAAGAACCAGAGGAGACTCTGGAATGGGTCTCTGTCTGTATCATTGCACTATCCTCCAAAAATCTAAAATAACTAATCTATTCAGGAGGCGTCGCTCATATGGGCAACCGGTAGCGACGATAAATAAACGTTAAAAAAACACTAAACCAGCACAGTTGCAAATAGTAAACGCACTCATTGTGTTAGGCTAAGT
Organism: Archivesica marissinica; assembly: GCA_014843695.1. NCBI lineage: Eukaryota > Metazoa > Mollusca > Bivalvia > Venerida > Vesicomyidae > Archivesica > Archivesica marissinica. The sequence goes on along the minus strand of CM026395.1, from coordinate 15,316,239 downwards.
ATCATTACCACAGTAAGATTACCCAATATGATGCAGGTCTTCATGATATAATTATTTGGAATTCAGGACGCTTTAAGCTCCCGTGTAGAAATCGTCTTAATCGCTTGCCTCTCACCGCTATAGGTTCGAAACCCACAAAGGTGTCAATTCTTTCAAGTGATGAAGATAACAAGCTGACCTGTCGAAGATCGGTGGTTCTACCCGGGTGTCCGTGCCTGAAATACCGCTCGGAGTGGCACCCTGTATATCCAATCAAAGGTCCGGAGTTCGAGTCCCGCTGGAGGCGTTACGATTGTGCCCTTAGGCAAGGCATTTAAATTCCACGTTGCCTCTTCTCTCTCCCTCGTTGCGATGGATTCCATCAGGAATGAGGTCTCGAGAGTGATTTATATAAGTTGAAATAACTTGTTTCGCAATCGAGCTAAAATAAATTTGTATAAACTAATCACCTCTACTAGCATATGGCCTAACTGTTGGTTCGACTATCAACCAAAATGAAATGAATACAAATCAAGCTTCCGTAAGTTGTGATAGCGCAGTGGTAGCGCGTTCGATTCAGGTGCGAACGGCCCGAAGTTCGCACCCCGCTGGAGCCGTTACGATTGTGTCCCTTAAACAATGCATTTAAATTCCACGTGCCTCTGCTCTCTCCCTCGTGGCGAGGGTCTCGAGAATTATTAATATAAGTTGTAAGAACTTGTTTCGCAATCGAGCTAAAATAAGTTTATATAAACTAAGCATTCGTCGATGATATTACGTTCGATCCACCGTCTGACCCTAATAAAAGTAACGGTCTTTCAGATTGGACTTTAAACATGGGTCTCGTGTCGGTGCACGTAAAAGAACCAGATGAGACTAGGAGGTCTATGTCTGTATCATGCACTATCCTCCAAAAATCTAAAATGATTAATCTCTTCAGGAGGCGTCGCTCATATGGGCAACCGGTAGCGACGATAAATAAACGTAAAACACACATACGAACGTTATTGGCATGTATGATACAGTATCTGAACACATGCAGTGTCCGCTTGGAGAAAGTCCAAATGCTAATTAGCACAAATGTTTGCCAGAACGGTTATCAAAATTCCAAGCATACGTACGTAGAACTAAGATTAGCAATTATCTCGAGAACCGCGCAATACTAATTAGAAGTATGTACTTTAAATATAGCGTGTAATATTGTTTGGTTTTGTTGTTGTTTTTTTTAACTTTATTTATTTTACAACGATTGTGAAGCAAGTTTTAACAACTTATATTAATCACTCTCGTTGGCGCGGATGAAAACGTAAATGTGGTCATTCGTGTGGGAGGAAACCGGAGTACCCGGAGGAAACCCACCTGTCCGATCTGGCGACCACCGTACCATCTCACATTCTTCCCAGTCGAGGATCGAACCTGGATTGCATTGGTGAGAAGTGAGCGGCGCGCTAACCACTGCGCTAATCGGACAGCCAATAATATATAGTATATAGTAATATTGTTGGTTTATTGTCTCTTGTGTAGCCAGATAAACGCTACCACACACTCCAATATACACTCACACCTTTTTTTTATAGCCAGCCAAGGGGAATCATAGAAAGTGGCTGCTTAGCACTGGTGGCTGCTTAACTCGTTCACCGCCAATGTCGTATAAAAGCGACTTTGCAAAAAGCAGAGAACCCGATCAGACAGAACAGAACGTGTCGTCTGATCAGGTTGTATGCTGTTTGCTCTTCAGACAGTGAAGCTGAGGCACCTGTCCGAATAGCAAACAACATAGATCCTGATAAAAGTATATATGAGTGATGTGCAGCAGATGGTAATATAGCTCCGGGCTAATCCGGTATTAGAACATGATATAAGTCCATATTGACTGTCTCGTTCAATAATGTGAGTTGTAAATTAAATAGAGCATGCAATACCTTCATATTGACAATGTCTCGTTATGGATTATGTGAGTTGTATAGTGAGATGTTGACCTGTGAGATGTTGACCTGTAAGATGGCGACCTTTAGTTTATGCAAATTTATTTTAGCTCGATTGCGATGGCGATCTTTAGGCGAGTCTGCCTAGTATGGCTATTAATAGGCGTATACGCAAATAGCGGTTTCAAACTTAAAGAAAATACATTTGTAATAAACCAGTAGTCGTACACAGCACAGTAGGGTAGGTATGTGGATGTTATAACGAAGAATATACACTATTCTTATTATTTTTGATTTTGGATAATAAAAAAAGACGATATTTATTTCTTTCTTTCAAACTAGTTCTCGTGATATTCTTTTCCTGTAACTTTTTTTAATGCACGTATATTTGTTTTTCTCTTTTTTAAAATTATATTTAAGAAATAATAAGTATCAACTGTGGTATATCGCAGAATAACCCGAGTTTGAAGTTCTTATGCGTAGAAATATATCACGAAAGCCGAATTCTAACACGACTTACTTCTAATAATTTTAGACGAGAATCAAAGGAGTATTTTCTTCAAACGCGGTGCTATTCCGCTGCATTTGGCTTTCGAAATGTCCTCCCGCGTAAGAGGTGATGACGTTATTTTTTATGGAAAATATCAATCTAGTGCATACATGAACAAAAGTTGTAACTGATCAATAATGTTATTTATTTTGTCAAATAAAACTGTACATAATAGTAACTGAAACGTTGCTTAATAGAAAAACAAGACGGACAAGAGATTATCTGATTCTAAAAATAGCTCACTTCCGCGAATTCCCACGGTAGTATTTACAAACATCACGTGACTTTCATTCATAAAACTGTACACGCATTGTATAAATGGAATAGCCAAAACACGGTGCGCGCAGCATAATTCAAGGTAGGTATATCACAGAATAACCCGCGGTAGATTTTACTCTATAAGTATGTATGTTATTAGCTGGGTCGTGTTAGAATTAATAATATTTTAAGCATTTCTATTTTTTGAGTTCTGTTCATGGTAGTATTCGGAATCAAAATTGATGGCAACATGATATTGCATAATTTCGACTGCGACTGCACTAAACATCACTAAGCATACATTACATTTATAAATACAGCAAACAATAACCATGCCTGCAATCGGATTCGACGTTTTTACTTCTGGCAAAATGACAGAAACTCAATACAGCTCAACTAATGGTCTCTCGGTGTTGCTAATATATGTATATGTGTGCGTGTGAGTGTGTGTGTGTTTATTTATCGTCGCTACCGGTTGCCCATATGAGCGACGCCTCCTGAAGAGATTAGTCATTTTAGATGCTTAGAAGACAGTGCAATGATACAGACAGAGACCCATTCCAGAGTCTCCTCTGGTTCTTTTACGTGCACGGTGCACAGCACCGACACGAGACCTCGGTTTAAAGTCTCATCTGAAAGACTGTTAATTTTATTAGGGCCAGACGAGGGATCGAACCTGCGATCGCTGGATTGCCATTCCAGCGTGTTACCACTGAACTACATATCCATCTGTACTATAAACATGGACATTGCATACAGTTTTTATATTACCAGTACAGTTCCCATGTTACGAAGCATAGCGTGACATATTTGTCTTTCCGCGGAACGTATTCCGTAGAGTGGTTTTATTAGTCAGTTCTTGCACGAGTTTTTCATGGTATGTGTGCTTTAAATATCGCGTGTAAAAGTATTGAACGGTTCATTCTACTAGACGATTTCGTGCAGAAAACGTGTATGCAACTTGATATACAACACGATAGGTACCTGGGATGGAGATAAATTACGTACATATATGGAGCGAAATATTAATCATAAATTTAGATGGCTTCCTATAGAAGAACGAGTTATTCGCAGAGGGAGCTCTCGCAATACCAGAAAAAGGGCCGACGAGCAGCAATAAGAGACATCGGTCAGTCAATACTCCCTAAAAGTAGGTAGGTCCTATTAATTGTTTTCCTCTGTTTGTATCGTTGTTTCCTTTGCACAACATGCAAGTATTTGTATTCCACTAATGCGTACCTGTATTATTTTACTATATATCGACAGATCTATAGTATATACAATGGGTACTTATTGTAAATCAGTTAATTAACACCATTTTAATAAAACCACACTTATCATACCGCAACATCTGGTTAGGGAACAACAGTAAAAACAAAGGATTCTAACTAAAAGGACGTATTCACATTTTGGAATAAATCGGACTTTATCTGCCAAGGGAGGTAATAGAAAATTTAGAGATTTCCCTCATTCTGCGTTAACTAATGGGTTAACACTGAATGGTCGCTTCCAGCTCTGAATGATCGGTTCCAGCGCTGAATGGTCACTTCCAGCGCTGAATGGTCGCTTACAGCGCTGAATGGTCGGTTCCAACTTTGAATGGTCGGTTCCAGCGTTGAATGGTCGCTTCTATCTCTGAATGGTCGCTTACAGCGCTAAATGGTCGATTCCAGCGTTGAATGGTCGGTTCTAGTCGTGTTTAACGTAGCAGTTTATCAGAGCCGTAGCAACGACGAATGTATCAACTACAGATAGAACAGAATTACACGAAATATAGCTGTATGTATGTATGTATGTATGTATGTATGTATGTAACATGATGGCTAAGATATTGCATCGGTATGTATTGGTGTTGTAGTGTCATACAATTCCAGATGGGGACACTATAGTGATAAGCTTATCATAAGCATCACTATCAGTAGCACGTAAGTTTGATAAAAGCTCAGATCTCAAAACACCAGGTGACCGATTAGGAATTTTGTTGAGTGTATATGTATTACAAGATTAGCAAATTGTAATTTATGTTTAAACTGTATTTGTATGTAGCATGACTACCAGTTTATTGATTCAATATCATAACTTTGTTAACTAAGTTCGAGCCCCGCTGGAGCCGTTACGATTGTGCCCTTAGGTAAGACATTTAAATTCCACATTGCCTCTTCTCTCTCCTTCATGGCGATGGATCCCATCAGGAATGAGGTCTCCAGAGTGATTAATATAAGTTGAAAGAACTTGTTTCGCAATCGAGCTAAAATAAATGTGTATAAACTATAACTTTGTTTATAAATGTGTATATAAGTTTGTTTGGGTTTTTTATGTTTAACGTTGCGCCGACAGCTTACGTTTGACTTCTATGGCGGCCTTCCAGCTGTTAATGGTGTAGTAAGACACCGGGTGTAGTAAGACACGTAGTAAGACACCGGGTACCACTCCGAGCAGTATTGCCGACACAGAACCAGGTACCGAACTTCCGCAAGATCAGCTCATTAGCTTCCTTACACAAATGCTTTAGACATTTGAACATACATCCGTGAGGGGCAAGTGATTTGCAATGAACGAGGACACATAAAGCACTAGGTCGGATTTGGTACCATCACTACAACAATGGTGTGCCAATATGGTTGAGATATGTTTATTAATTATGGACACGCACCGTTTACCTACACTATGTTATCTTGCAGGCGATGTGGAGTTTGTAAGCAAATTAGACGAAGCATCTATAAAGAAGGCAAAGGAAGAGCTAAACGAGCTAAATGACAAAGATAGGATCATTGCTGTACAGACACTGAGGAAATGGGTGAAAGAACAAGATTGGTTAACATCTCCAGTGGGTAAGATATATGGATAACATAGGCCGGTTAACATCTACAGTAGGCAGGATATATGGATAATATAGGCCGGTTAACATCTACAGTGGGCAGGATATATGGATAATATAGGCCGGTTAACATATATAGTAGGCAAGATATATGGATACTATAGGCCGGTTAACATCTATAGTAGGCAGGATATATGGATACTATAGGCCGGTTAACATCTATAGTAGGTAAGATATATGAATACTAATGGCCGGTTAACATCTCCAGTAGGCAGGATATATGGATAATATTGGCCGGTTAACATCTACAGTAGGTAAGATAATATGGATACTATAGGCCGGTTAACATCTACAGTAGGCAGGATATATGGATAATATAGGCCGGTTAACATCTACAGTAGGTAAGATATATGGATACTATAGGCCGGTTAACATCTACAGTAGGCAGGATATATGGATAATATAGGCCGGTTAACGTCTACAGTAGGTAAGATATATGGATACTATAGGCCGGTTAACATCTATAGTAGGCAAGATATATGGATACTATATGCCGGTTAACATCTACAGTAGGTAAGATATATGGATACTATAGGCCGGTTAACATCAACAGTAGGCAGGATATATGGATAATATAGGCCGGTTAACATCTACAGTAGGTAAGATATATGGATACTATAGGCCGGTTAACATCTACAGTAGGCAGGATATATGGATAATATAGGCCGGTTAACATCTACAGTAGGTAAGATATATGGATAATATAGGCCGGTTAACATCTACAGTATGTAAGATATATGGATAATATAGGCCGGTTAACATCTACAGTAGGTAAGATATATGGATACTATAGGCCGGTTAACATATATAGTAGGCAGGATATATGGATACTATAGACCGGTTAACGTCTATAGTAGGCAGGATATATGGATACTATAGGCCGGTTAACGTCTACAGGATATATGGATAATATAGACCGGTTAACATCTACAGTAGGCAGGATGTATGGATACTATAGGCCGGTTAACATCTACAGTGGGCAGGATATATGGATACTATAGGCCGGTTAACATCTACAGTAGGCAAGATATATGGATAATATAGGCCGTTTAACATCTACAGTAGGCAGGATATTTGGATAATATAGGCCGGTTAACATCTACAGTAGGTAAGATATATGGATAATATAGGCCGGTTGACATCTACAGTAGGTAAGATATATGGATAATATAGGCCGGATAACATCTCCAGTAGGCAGGATATATGGATAATATAGGCCGGTTAACATCGCCAGTAGGCAGGATATATGGTAATATAGGCCGGTTAACATCGACAGTAGGTAAGATATATGGATAATATAGGCCGGTTAACATCTCCAGTAGGCAGGATATATGGATAATATAGGCCGGTTAACATCTACAGTAGGTAAGATATATGGATAATATAGGCCGGTTAACATCTCCAGTAGGCAGGATATATGGATAATATAGGCCGGTTAACATCTATAGTAGGCAAGATATATGGATAATATAGGCTGGTTAACATCTCCAGTAGATAAGATATATGGATAATATAGGCCGGTTAACGTCTACAGTAGGCAAGATATATGGATAATATAGGCCGGTTAACATATCCAGTAGGTAAGATATATGGATAATATTGGCCGGTTAACATCTCCAGTAGGCAGGATATATGGATAATATAGGCCGGTTAACATCTACAGTAGGCAGGATATATGGATACTATAGGCCGGTTAACATCTACAGTAGGCAGGATATATGGATAATATAGGCCGGTTAACATCTACAGTAGGTAAGATATATGGATAATATAGGCCGGTTAACATCTACAGTAGGCAGGATATATGGATAATATAGGCCGGTTAACATCTACAGTAGGTAAGATAATATGGATAATATAGGCCGGTTAACATCTACAGTAGGCAGGATATATGGATAATATAGGCCGGTTAACATCTCCAGTAGGTAAGATATATGGATAATATAGGCCGGTTAACATCTACAGTAGGCAGGATATATGGATACTATAGGCCGGTTAACATCTACAATGGGCAGGATATATGGATAATATAGGCCGGTTAACATCTACAGTAGGCAGGATATATGGATAATATAGGCCGGTTAACATCTCCAGTAGGTAAGATATATGGATAATATAGGCCGGTTAACATCTCCAGTAGGTAAGATATATGGATAATATAGGCCGGTTAACGTCTACAGTGGGCAGGATATATGGATAATATAGGCCGGTTAACGTCTACAATGGGCAGGATATATGGATAATATAGGCCGGTTAACATCTACAGTAGGCAGGATATATGGATAATATAGGCCGGTTAACATCTACAGTAGGTAAGATTATGGATAATATAGGCCGGTTAACATCTACAGTGGCAGATATATGGATAATATAGGCCGGTTAACTCTACAGTAGGTAAGATATATGGATAATATAGGCCGGTTAACATCTCCAGTAGGTAAGATATATGGATAATATAGGCCGGTTAACATCTCCAGTAGGTAAGATATATGGATAATATAGGCCGGTTAACGTCTACAGTGGGCAGGATATATGGATAATATAGGCCGGTTAACGTCTACAATGGGCAGGATATATGGATAATATAGGCCGGTTAACATCTACAGTAGGCAGGATATATGGATAATATAGGCCGGTTAACATCTCCAGTAGGTAAGATATATGGATAATATAGGCCGGTTAACATCTCCAGTAGGTAAGATATATGGATAATATAGGCCGGTTAACGTCTACAGTGGGCAGGATATATGGATAATATAGGCCGGTTAACGTCTACAATGGGCAGGATATATGGATAATATAGGCCGGTTAACATCTACAGTAGGCAGGATATATGGATAATATAGGCCGGTTAACATCTCCAGTATGTAAGATATATGGATAATATAGGCCGGTTAACGTCTACAGTGGGCAGGATATATGGATAATATAGGCCGGTTAACATCTACAGTGGGTAAGATATATGGATAATATAGGCCGGTTAACATCTACAGTAGGCAGGATATATGAATAATATAGGCCGGTTAACATCTACAGTAGGCAGGATATATGGATAATATAGGCCGTTAACATCTACAGTAGGCAGGATATATGGATAATATAGGCCGGTTAACGTCTACAGTAGGTAAGATATATGGATAATATAGGCCGGTTAACATCTACAGTGGGTAAGATATATGGATAATATAGGCCGGTTAACGTCTACAGTAGGCAGGATATATGGATAATATAGGCCGGTTAACATCTACAGTATTGAAGATATATGGATAATATAGGCCGGTTAACAACTCCAGTAGGTAAGATATATGGATAATATAGGCCGGTTAACGTCTATAGTAGGTAAGATATATGGATAATATAAGCCGGTTAACATCTCCAGTAGGTAAGATATATGTATAATATAGGCCGGTTAACGTCTATAGTAGGTAAGATATATGGATAATATAGGCCGGTTAACATCTACAGTGGGCAGGATATATGGATAATATAGGCCGGTTAACATCTATAGTAGGCAAGATATATGGATACTATAGGCCGGTTAACATCTATAGTAGGCAGGATATATGGATACTATAGGCCGGTTAACATCTATAGTAGGTAAGATATATGAATACTAACGGCCGGTTAACATCTCCAGTAGGCAGGATATATGGATAATATTGGCCGGTTAACATCTACAGTAGGTAAGATAATATGGATACTATAGGCCAGTTAACATCTACAGTAGGCAGGATATATGGATAATATAGGCCGGTTAACATCTACAGTAGGTAAGATATATGAATACTATAGGCCGGTTAACATCTACAGTAGGCAGGATATATGGATAATATAGGCCGGTTAACGTCTACAGTAGGTAAGATATATGGATACTATAGGCCGGTTAACATCTACAGTAGGTAAGATATATGGATAATATAGGCCGGTTAACATCTACAGTAGGCAGGATATATGGATAATATAGGCCGGTTAACATCTACAGTAGGTAAGATATATGGATACTATAGGCCGGTTAACATCTACAGTAGGCAGGATATATGGATAATATAGGCCGGTTAACATCTACAGTAGGTAAGATATATGGATAATATAGGCCGGTTAACATCTACAGTATGTAAGATATATGGATAATATAGGCCGGTTAACATCTACAGTAGGTAAGATATATGGATACTATAGGCTGGTTAACATATATAGTAGGCAGGATATATGGATACTATAGGCCGTTTAACGTCTCTAGTAGGCAGGATATATGGATACTATTGGCCGGTTAACGTCTACAGGATATATGGATAATATAGACCGGTTAACATCTACAGTAGGCAGGATGTATGGATACTATAGGCCGGTTAACATCTACAGTGGGCAGGATATATGGATACTATAGGCCGGTTAACATCTACAGTAGGCAAGATATATGGATAATATAGGCCGGTTAACATCTACAGTAGGCAGGATATTTGGATAATATAGGCCGGTTAACATCTACAGTAGGTAAGATATATGGATAATATAGGCCGGTTGACATCTACAGTAGGTAAGATATATGGATAATATAGGCCGGATAACATCTCCAGTAGGCAGGATATATGGATAATATAGGCCGGTTAACATCTACAATAGGTAAGATATATGGATAATATAGGCCGGTTAACATCTCCAGTAGGCAGGATATATGGATAATATAGGCCGGTTAACATCTATAGTAGGCAAGATATATGGATAATATAGGCTGGTTAACATCTCCAGTAGGTAAGATATATGGATAATATAGGCCGGTTAACATATCCAGTAGGTAAGATATATGGATAATATAGGCCGGTTAACATCTCCAGTAGGCAGGATATATGGATAATATAGGCCGGTTAACATCTACAGTAGGCAGGATATATGGATACTATAGGCCGGTTAACATCTACAGTAGGCAGGATATATGGATAATATAGGCCGGTTAACATCTACAGTAGGTAAGATATATGGATAATATAGGCCGGTTAACATCTACAGTAGGCAGGATATATGGATAATATAGGCCGGTTAACATCTACAGTAGGTAAGATAATATGGATACTATAGGCCGGTTAACATCTACAGTAGGCAGGATATATGGATAATATAGGCCGGTTAACATCTCCAGTAGGTAAGATATATGGATAATATAGGCCGGTTAACATCTACAGTAGGCAGGATATATGGATACTATAGGCCGGTTAACATCTACAATGGGCAGGATATATGGATAATATAGGCCGGTTAACATCTACAGTAGGCAGGATATATGGATAATATAGGCCGGTTAACATCTCCAGTAGGTAAGATATATGGATAATATAGGCCGGTTAACATCTCCAGTAGGTAAGATATATGGATAATATAGGCCGGTTAACGTCTACAGTGGGCAGGATATATGGATAATATAGGCCGGTTAACGTCTACAATGGGCAGGATATATGGATAATATAGGCCGGTTAACATCTACAGTAGGCAGGATATATGGATAATATAGGCCGGTTAACATCTCCAGTAGGTAAGATATATGGATAATATAGGCCGGTTAACGTCTACAGTGGGCAGGATATATGGATAATATAGGCCGGTTAACATCTACAGTGGGTAAGATATATGGATAATATAGGCCGGTTAACATCTACAGTAGGCAGGATATATGGATAATATAGGCCGGTTAACATCTACAGTAGGCAGGATATATGGATAATATAGGCCGTTAACATCTACAGTAGGCAGGATATATGGATAATATAGGCCGGTTAACGTCTACAGTAGGTAAGATATATGGATAATATAGGCCGGTTAACATCTACAGTAGGTAAGATATATGGATAATATAGGCCGGTTAACGTCTACAGTAGGCAGGATATATGGATAATATAGGCCGGTTAACGTCTACAGTAGGCAAGATATATGGATAATATAGGCCGGTTAACATCTACAGTAGGCAAGATATATGGATAATATAGGCCGGTTAACGTCTACAGTAGGCAAGATATATGGATAATATAGGCCGGTTAACATCTACAGTAGGCAGGATATATGGATAATATAGGCCGGTTAACGTCTACAGTAGGTAAGATATATGGATAATATAGGCCGGTTAACATCTACAGTAGGTAAGATATATGGATAATATAGGCCGGTTAACGTCTACAGTAGGCAGGATATATGGATAATATAGGCCGGTTAACGTCTACAGTAGGTAAGATATATGGATAATATAGGCCGGTTAACATCTACAGTGGGTAAGATATATGGATAATATAGGCCGGTTAACGTCTACAGTAGGCAGGATATATGGATAATATAGGCCGGTTAACATCTACAGTAGGCAGGATATATGGATAATATAGGCCGGTTAACAACTCCAGTAGGTAAGATATATGGATAATATAGGCCGGTTAACGTCTATAGTAGGTAAGATATATGGATAATATAGGCCGGTTAACATCTCCAGTAGGTAAGATATATGGATAATATAGGCCGGTTAACGTCTATAGTAGGTAAGATATATGGATAATTTAGGCCGGTTAACGTCTATAGTAGGTAAGATATATGGATAATATAGGCCGGTTAACGTCTATAGTCGGTAAGATATATGGATAATATAGGCCGGTTAACATCTCCAGTAGGTAAGATATATGGATACTATAGGCCGGTTAACATCTATAGTAGGCAGGATATATGGATAATATAGGCCGGTTAACGTCTACAGTAGGTAAGATATATGGATAATATAGGCCGGTTAACATCTACAGTAGGTAAGATATATGGATAATATAGGCCGGTTAACGTCTATAGTCGGTAAGATATATGGATACTATAGGCCGGTTAACGTCTACAGTAGGCAGGATATATGGATAATATAGGCCGGTTAACATCGACAGTAGATAAGATATAGAGGGTGTGTGTGCGTATTAGTGTACAATAGGATTTTATTTCATAGAGTGGTCACCGAAATGTGTATTTCCACGAGTGGCGTTAGCATACATATTTTACATTTTACATTTAGAGCGTGTTACCACTGGACTACAAATCCGTCTGTAAAATAGTAGTAGATTGACTGACTGATTAACTTTATTTGAAGTCGCCACCGCATAAATGCATTTGGGCGAGTTTTCTAAGAAGATTAAAAAGTAGTGATGATGATGATGATGATGATGATTGAGCTTATTTACCCTCGCCCCCGGCGAACAATATGGCCGAGCGAAAACAAAAGTAGTGTGTGTGTGTGTTTTAAGTTTATGTATCGTCGCTACCGGTTGCCCATATGAGCGACGCCTCCTGAAGATATTAGTCATTTTAGATTTTGGAGGATAGTGCAATGATACAGACAGAGTCCCATTCCAAAGTCTCCTCTGGTTCTGTTACGTGCACGGTGTAAAGCACCGACACGAGACCCCGGTTTAACGTCCCATCTTTATTAGGGTCAGACGGGGGATCGAACCAGCGATCCCTGGATTACCAGTCCAGCATGTTACCACTGGACTACAGATCCGTCTGTAAAAGAAAGTAGTGTGTTTTACGTTTATTTATCGTCGCTACGGTTGCCCATATGAGCGACGCCTCCTGAAGATATTAGTCATTTTAGATTTTGAGAAGTGCATGATACAGACCCATTCCAGAGTCTCTGGTTCTTTACGTGACGGTGTAAAGCACCGACACGGACCTCGGTTTAACGTCCCATCTAAATATTAGGGTCAGACGGGGGCTCGAACCAGCGATCCCTGGATTACCAGTCCAGCATGTTACCACTGGACTACAGATCCGTCTGTAAAAGAAAAGTAGTGTGTTTTACGTTTATTTATCGTCGCTACCGGTTGCCCATATGAGCGACGCCTCCTGAAGATATTAGTCATTTTAGATTTTGGAGAATAGTGCAGTGATACAGACCCATTCCAGAGTCTCCTCTGGTTCTTTTACGTGCACGGTGTAAAGCACCGACACGAGACCTCGGTTTAACGTCCCATCTGAAAGTACCAGTCCAGCGTGTTACCACTGGATTACATATCCGTATGTAGTATTTTGCTTAGCGTATATATATATATATACTATTACAATCAGGTACTAACTACATCTGAAAATGAAATTATATTAATTCGTTTGTTAAACATTCTCTCAATCAATATATATCATGCACATTAATAAATAGGTGCGTATATGTATGTGTGTGATGATAGGCTCTATATGCTAAGGCTCTATGCAGTACAAAATTGTTCCGTATTCTGTATTATATATTAAGTTCCGCTTAATATTTTCAGATTTTGAATTCTTACTGCGGTATCTGCGTGTAAGAAAATTCAGTCAGCTTGGTGCCCGGCAGACTATTGAGAACTACTGGACAGGCAAGACAAAATGCCCAAACTGGTACAAAAACATGGACCCAGCTAATCAAACAATGCAAGAATTGCTCAGAACAGGGTAGTTCATTGCTTATATTATATTAATATTATATGCCTACACATGGTAGAGCGTCGGATTTGGAATCGAACGGTCCGGGTTCGATACTCAGTCAGGCCACGTATGTAGTGTCATTGAGCAAGGCACCTCACACACATTGCTTAGTACTGGTTAACCGCTATGGTCGGCTAAGCATGCCCAGGAAAACATGTCTAGGTACCCGCGAGGGGTTTGACATCAATGTAATATACATGGTGTCAGACATTTGTTTCCTCACTCTTCGATATAACATATCAGTTCATGTATAAAACGTACCAGACTGTACAACGAACAGTTTTTATACTATCTACTAAATTATCAGCACATTTCATATTAATCTGATCAGCAACGCTTACTTAGACATAAAAACTGGCCACGTAATTATTGAAAGTCATACTACAAATAAAGAACGGAAATGCTAATGGAAATTCTTCGAAAATAAATATATAGTTTTTACGGCATTCATTGACAATGAACATATCGTATGACACCGATTTGGAACTTTAAGTTTATGATTATACGCATGGCAAGATGGCATACTCACACACAGGACTGAAGCTTTAGTTTATGAAAGTTGGGGGATTCATAAATACGATTGAAACTATTATTTATGAAAATTGGGAGATTCACAAAATTTAATACGATTGAAACTATCATTTGTGAAAGTTGGGGATTCACAAATACGATTGAAACTATTAGTTATGAAAGTTGGGGGATGATTCACAAATACGATTGAAAGAAGAGATATTCACAAATGCGATTGAAACTATCATTTATGAAAGTTGTGGGATTCACAAATACGATTGAAACATTTATTTATGAAAGTTGTGGGATTCACAAATACGATTGAAACATTTATTTATGAACGTTGTGGGATTCACAAATACGATTGAAACATTTATTTATGAAAGTTGTGGGATTCACAAATACGATTGAAACATTTATTTATGAAAGTTGGGGGATTCACAAATACGATTGGAACAATCGCCATGTTTTGAAAGGATCATTTATTTATGCTTATGATCCGAACTGTGTTTACAGATTTTTTATGAGTCCTACGAAACTCGACCGATACGGGCGACGAATTATCTTCATACGCCTGGGTAACTATGATAATTTTATTTATACATCTATCTACTATTTTATTTTATAATAACGGCTACCCCACAGGGATTCGGCACGTTTGGGGGTACTAGTATATATATTTAAGTACTAAATATATATACTAGTACCCCCAAACGTGCCGAATCCCTGTGGGTTGCCCATGTGAGCGACGGGAAGTTTACCTAACAACACAATTCCTAGGCAGGCTCCAGCGGTTAACACGTACTTGGTGCAACAACCTCCTTAAGAAACTGCTAGCTTTTTCATATAAAGAGACACGGTCTTAGCGCGGCTCGAACCCGTGACCATCAGTGTCAGCGACCGTAACCACTCGACCACGGAGGCGGACTCTATCTAGTTTTACACAACAAGCTAGTATTAATCCTCTAAAGTCGCATAGTATGTGTCCACCATCTTGGATTGCCCAAATGTGGCAATCAAGATAGCGCATTGGTAGCACGTTCGCTTCAGGTGCGAATGGCCCTGTCTTCGCGCCCCGCTTGAGCCGTTACTATTATGCCCTTGGGCAAGGCATTTAAATTACACATGCCTTTTCTCTCTCCCTCGTGGAGATGGATTCCATCAGGTATGAGGTTTCGAGAGTGATTAATATCAGTTGTAGGTCGAGCTAAAAATAAATTGTATAAACTAAACTGACAATATCCATTTTCAATCGTCTGCTAGTACAACCAAAACATGAAGTCCTTAATATACGCTTCCATTGTGACAAATCCATCCTAGAAAAATAGGCAAAGACAACATTTAGATAGCCATATTCAGTTTTGAAAAATCAGGAAAAGCAAGCTCGTTTCAAGTATTGGATCAGTGAGAATATCTTGATGCTTTGTGGAAGTCGTGATAGCGCGTTCGCTTCAGGTTTGAAAGACCCTATGTTCGCACCCAGCTGCAGAGTGTGCCCTTAGGTAAGGTACTTATATTCCAAGTTTCCTCTTCTCTCGCAGTAAGAGGCAAATGATTTCAAGTCAACGATTAACCACTCGAACAAGCACAGTAGTGTTCTGGTAATCCAGGGATCGCAGGTTCGAACCCCCGTCTGACCCTAATAAAATTAACAGTCTTTCAGATGGGACATTAAACCGAGGTCTCGTGTCGGTGCTGTACACCGTGCACGTATGAGAACCAGGGGATACTCTGGAATGGGTCTCTCTCTCTCTCTCTCTCTCTCTCTCTCTCTCGCTCTCGCTCTCGCTCTCGCTCTCGCTCTCGCTCTCGCTCTCGCTCTCGCTCTCTCTCTCTCTCTCTGTGTATCATTGCATTATCCTACACAAATCTAAAATGACTAATCTCTTCAGGAGGCGTTGCTCATATGGGCAACCGGTAGCGACGATAAATAAACGTAAAATACACTAACATTAATGCAATATAGTGTGTTAAAGTGTTGCATTCGTATGTGGTCTGCATATAATCTTATGAATAACCACAACATTTGTATTGGCTCCTAGGAAAGCTAGATCTCGACCTGGTAAAGACAAGATGGGGTCTAGACAACCTGTACAAGGTATGTTTTATGGTATATGAATGGATGATACGAGATGAAAATGTGCAAGTAAATGGACTTTGTACATTTACGGACTATTCTAAGGTCACTTTGCAGTTCATTGCGACAACATGGGGACCGGAAACTGCAAAGAAATTCCTGAGTTTCTTTCAGGTAAATTAACACATTACATATTACTTTACTAAACTTCAATGCAGCTTCCAGTGTTTTGATTAGATAACGGTGTAGTAAATATATTATGCCCGTCCGGGCTAGCAATGGTATATACACCTTGAAATACATACCTTTCGCGTGCCTCGCGATTCGTAAACTAAAACCGGAAGCTGCGCATACGGTGATTCAAAAATGCGCAATGCATCTGTACAAGACGCTGAAATAATTGTGGAGGTGGTCGGTCGACATTCTACACAAAATAAATACATGCGTGTTGAATTGCTTAGCACACAAACCTAACAACGAAATACGCTATGAAAATATATGTAACATTTTAGTTTAATCATATTTTATTGCTCGATTCGTTTTACATATACATGTGAATACACTATCAACATATTAAAGAAAGACAAACGTGTCGGGCCACAAGTTCTAGCAACATTAGTTATGGCCCTTCCATCTATGTAGCATGTATTGGATACCAAAATCTGTGATCGCTATATCCACATAAGCGATAACTGTCTCGTTGAGACATAAAACATATCTCTCTCTACGTTTTTAACATTCCGATATATTGTATGTCGTTTATAAAAACATGTGACCAAAAAAAATAATGAGATGTCACAAATATGATTTTATGTCACCTAAAAATGCAACACGATCATAAATGTCACAGCAGCTGTGACAACTATGTTTGGGTCGTGAGACATATATGCGATCGTATAAGTCACACGCGTGACGAATATGATCTGTGACATGTATGATCCTACATAGCGTGCCAATGTTGATGTTCCGTCCCGTGCAATTATCTGCATGAAGTAAAATAGATGTGTCTTACCATACTATTATATTGCAGAACTCGCTACCGATACGGCTTAAAGCTATCCATTTTTATAACGAACCAGCATTCTACGACGCATTGATAGCTATGATGACACCATTCTTGAAACCGAAGCTAAGAGACAGGGTGAGTTCTGGTTGACATGTTTCCGGTATTTATTTCCGAGAATTGTTCTGTATGTAGGGTTCCAGGCAGGTAGGATACGCTAGAATTGTAGTGCATGATTAAACAGGCTCGGCGGTGGCTTGGCTCTTATTTAATAATGGTTACTGGGCCAACTCACATATCCCACCCACCATTTTGTCAAGGACCCCCCCCCCCCACACACACACACGGAAACAGGTTATAACCACTCTCGTAAGCACAAATAAAAGGATTATCTGTGGTTCCTCGTGTACAGGGAAACCTCGAGAAAGCCCACCTTCTCGATCAGACGACAACTATATCAGCTCACATACCTCCCAGACCGAGGATCAAACAACATTGCATTGATGTAATATACTGACACGAAAAAGAAACTGTGCACTTGTCTTAGAGGTAAATTGTATATCCTCTTAGAGATTAATAGAGGCAAAGTTGGTATCAAAATGTGCGAAATATTGGATAAATTAGTGCAGTGTGTGAAGGAATGTTTTCTTCACTCATGATAGTAAAATCCATTATTCTAAAATTTGTAACGAAAAAGCTCAATATAAAAGTGCACAGTTCTTTTTGGTGTCAGTATACAATGTATAACAATACATAAATACTATAAACCTGTTTTATCAAGATCGAATTGAGAAATGAACAGATCTACTTTGATTAAGAAACAATATGTCATGCTATATAGGTCAGATAACCATGTAAGTCACTTTTAGAGAACCTGTAGGTGTGACATTGTCTACACAGCAAATAACGTGTACAAGTACAGATACATTTTAATGAGCCTGGTAATACGTGTCGATGCTTTACACTGTGCACGTAAAAGAACCAGAGGAGACTGGAATGGGTCTCTGTCTGTATCATTGCACTATCCTCCAAAAATCTAAAATGACTAATCTGTTCAGGAGGCGTCGCTCATATGGGCAACCGGCAGCGACGATAAATAAACGTAAAACACACATATTTTAATGAGATGTGAAAGACTAGAACTCTCCTTAATAGAGGAAGATAAAATAGATATCTATATCTAAGCATTAAACAAAATTAAACCGAAGATATCGAGATTCAATAATATAATAACAACACACCGAACCGCAAGGGCCGGAATATCTCGCTAGAAGGGCTAGAAGGGCTAGAAGGGCCGGAATATCTTGCTAGAAGGGCCGGAATATATCGCTAGAAGGGCCGGAATATCTCTCTGGAAGGGCCGGATTATCTCGCTGGAAGGGCCGGAATATCTCGCTAGAAGGGCCGGAATATCTCGCTAGAAGGGCCGGAATATCTCGCTAGAAGGGCCGGAATGTCTCACTGGAAGGGCCGGAATATCTCGCTGGAAGGGCCGGAATATCTCGCTAGAAGGGCCGGAATATCTCGCTAGAAGGGCCGGAATATCTCCCTAGAAGGGCCGGAATATCTCCATAGAAGGGCCGGAATATCTCGCTAGAAGGGCCGGAATATCTCCCTAGAAGGGCCGGAATATCTCCCTAGAAGGGCCGGAATATCTCCCTAGACGGGCCGGAATAACTCGCTAGAAGGGCCAGAATATCTCGCTAGAAGGGCCAGAATATCTCGCTAGAAGGGCCGGAATATCTCCATAGAACATAGAAGGGCCGGAATAACTCGCTAGAAGGGCCGGAATATCTCGCTAGATGGGCTGGAATATCTCCATAGAAGGGCCGGAATAACTCGGTATAAGGGCCGGAATATCTCGGTAGAAAGGCCGGAATATCTCCCTAGAAGGGCCTGAATAACTCGCTAGAGGGCCGGAATAACTCGCTAGAAGGGCCGGAATATCTCCCTAGAAGGATCTCGCTAGAAGGGCCGGAATATCTCCTGAAGGGCCGGAATATCTCCCTAGAAGGGCCGGAATATCTCCCTAGAAGGATCTCGCTAGAAGGGCCGGAATATCTCCCTAGAAGGGCCGGAATCTCCCTAAGGGCCGGAATATCTCCCTAAGGGCCGGAATATCTCCCTAGAAGGGCCGGAATATCTCCCTAAGGGCCGGAATATCTCCCTAGAGGGGCCGGAATATCTCGATAGAAGGGCCGGAATATCTCGCTAGAAGGGCCGGAATATCTCCCTAGAAGAGTACATCTTGAAGCATACCGAGACAAATGTAGGAACGTCTATGGGTGAACATAGTTACATTGAATAATATCTTTAAAAGCCTAGAACTTTATAATGCGTGTATGCCGAGCCGACGTTGATCCAATTAATGCATGTAGGCATAGCAACTTGGCATTTCCATTGTGCAGTTTCATGACCGCATGGTAGATTGACTTTACTGTTCAAATCAGCTACATGTTTACAGATCGTTCTGCATAGAAACAGTCTTGTGAACGTGTATGATCAACTAGGCATGGAAGTCATGCCTAAAGAATATTTACCGGACGACTATACCGGTGTATGTGCTGGCACAACTCATGATATTACGGGTAGGTGTGTTTACCAAACTGGTACAACTAGCTTGTATGGTTGTACAGTAACGGGCCGTATAGGTAGTTGTTTATATATAATCACCTTGTACAAGTAGCTTGTCTGTTACAGACGGATCTGTAGTCCAGTGGTAACACGCTGGACTGGTAATCCAGGGATCGCAGGTTCGATCCCCCGTCTGACCATAATAAAATTAACAGTCTTTCAGATGGGACGTTAAACCGAGGTCTCGTGTCGGTGCTTTACATCGTGCACGTAAAAGAACCAGAGGAGATTCTGGAATGGGTCTGTATCACTGCACTATTCTCCAAAATCTAAAATGACTAATATCTCCAGGAGGCGTCGCTCATATGGGCAACCGGTAGCGACGATAAATAAACGTAAAACACACTACTTTTTTTTTTACAGACGGATCTGTAGTCCAGTGGTAACACGCTGGACTGGTAATCCAGGGATCGCAGGTTCGATCCCCCGTCTGACCATAATAAAATTAACAGTCTTTCAGATGGGACGTTAAACCGAGGTCTCGTGTCGGTGCTTTACATCGTGCACGTAAAAGAACCAGAGGAGATTCTGGAATGGGTCTGTATCACTGCACTATTCTCCAAAATCTAAAATGACTAATATCTCCAGGAGGCGTCGCTCATATGGGCAACCGGTAGCGACGATAAATAAACGTAAAACACACTACTTTTCTTTTACAGACGGATCTGTAGTCCAGTGGTAACATTTTATGGAAGGTTTGGCCTCTGGACAAGGACGAACCCATTATATTTTGGAGGTGATACGGATCTGAATCCTGATCCAGGAATGTTTAAATGGATTCGTCACTATTGTGAGATTGGGCCAAACAATGGATATTTAGCATCGTGGCGGATGGGTTTATTTGTTGTTGTTTATTGATACAAATTTATTTTAGCTTGATTGCGAAGCAGGTTCTTACAACTTATATTAATCACTCTCGAGACATCATTCCTGATGGTACCTATCGCCACGAGGGAGAGAGAAAAGGCAATGTGGAATTTATATGCCTTTCGAAATGTGATTCGAATAAGTTAATATGTAACTTTTTCCCCAGTCTTAACTGTGCTGTTGCAACTATTCCTATGTTATGTAGCTGCGATTTCTCTTGTTGTTTATATATTTGTATTATTGACATGGTGTGTGAAATTTCAAATCACGTTTCACATATGTATATGCGGCATTCTCCCAACTAGCTACACTAGAATAATTTTTTGAGATCGTCAAAAGTATGCGATTTATTACAAGATTGTGTTATAGGCTTTAGAATTACACGTATGACTATAATTATATGTTCTACGTTTTTTAAAACTATTTTTACAGAGGAGATGATTGCGGACATGATGAAGCCAGACTTCCGAGACTATATCGTGGATATATCAAGTGATAAATACGATGTGGATGAATCGAAAAGGTCAAAGGACAACCCCCAAGTTGCATCATTTAGACAGTTAAACGTAGACTGAATGTGTTGTTCTGTATTTGGAATTGAATCCTTTACTCCACGTAATGGCGCATATATATATATATATCCATTCCATGTTGTGGACAATCGTTGGCGCATTATCCATTCGCTGAGGCATGCAAATAAAAATGGTCATCACGTTTATGAAATTCAACCCCCATTTCTGAGCCATGCAACTTTTGTCAAAATGTGATGTAATCCTTCTTTTTCTAAGATTTCCTAATTCCAACAAATATAGTGTCATGAGTAGTGATTGTCAGATGTTTATTGACATTGTAAGACGTGTTGCATGTAGTATTCCGCCTTATAACTCTCAGTAACTGGTTATGCACAATGTATGCGTTTATGTATAGGATATAAGCCGAAGACGTGTTGCATGTAGTGTTCCGCCTTATAACTCTCAGTAACTGGTTATGCACAATGTATGCGTTTATGCATAGGATATAAGCCGACGACGTGTTGCATGTAGTGTTCCGCCATATAACTCTCAGTAACTGGTTATGCACAATGTATGCGTTTATGCATAGGATATAAGCCGACGACGTGTTGCATGTAGTGTTCCGCCTTATAACTCTCAGTAACTGGTTATGCACAATGTATGCGTTTATGTATTGGATATAAGCCGACGACGTGTTGCATGTAGTGTTCCGCCATATAACTCTCAGTAACTGGTTATGCACAATGTATGCGTTTATGCATAGGATATAAGCCGAAGACGTGTTGCATGTAGTGTTCCGCCTTATAACTCTCAGTAACTGGTTATGCACAATGTATGCGTTTATGTATTGGATATAAGCCGACGACGTGTTGCATGTAGTGTTCCGCCTTATAACTCTCAGTAACTGGTTATGCACAATGTATGCGTTTATGCATAGGATATAAGCCGACGACGTGTTGCATGTAGTGTTCCGCCTTATAACTCTCAGTAACTGGTTATGCACAATGTATGCGTTCATGTATTGGATATAAGCCGACGACGTGTTGCATGTAGTGTTCCGCCTTATAACTCTCAGTAACTGGTTATGCACAATGTATGCGTTTATGTATTGGATATAAGCGGGAAACGATCCAATATGTAAAATAGTGGACTGTATGAGGCGCTCCTTCCGGTTCGTGACCACTCAGATCTGGATCGACCTACCAAACAACATTATAAAAAAATAAAATTACAAGGTATATGAACCTGAACTGTGGGCTAACTTGCAAATGTCCAAAGTACTCTTCAAGTTATATATAATTATTTTAAATATTTATTTAACTACCTTATGTCGCTTTAATTCGATGGTTCGTTCGTGTTAATGTTTCGTACTTATTGTTCGCATAATATAATACATGTGCTACTTTATATATCTAATTGTACCATTATTATACACATTATATACGCTATGAATAGTTTTCATGGGAACGACCTCCGGACCCCCCTCCCGTCTCATGTTTGAATCCAGCCCAGCTACGCCCCTGTATACACAATAGTTATAACCAAAAGTATATATAATATATAAAATACTCTGCAACACAATTGTACCGATGTTTCTATGGGATAAACCCACCTTTCTCAAGTTTAATCACGTTTTTTACCAGCAGTATAAAAAACGGAAGTTACTGTTTTCAAGAATCAAAACAATCATTGTATTAAATCTTCAGAAAAGTGGGTTTATCCCATAGGCAGTCAAGTGCATAGACACGCCTCCATGCAGCTCTGACATAACTACATATACGCGGTCAACCCGTACCCTAGTCAACACTACCCTTGGCCTCGTCTTACGCGTGTGTTTTACGTTTATTTATCGTCGCTACCGGTTGCTCACATGAGCGACGCCTCCTGAAGAGATTAGTAATTTTAGATTTTGGAGGATATTGCAATGATAGACAGAGACCCATTCCAGAATCTCCTCTGGTTCTTTTACGTGCAAGGTGTAAAGCACCGACACGAGACCTCGGTTTAACGTCCCATCTGAAAGACTGTTAATTTTATTAGGGTCAGACGGGGGATCGAACCTGCGATCCCTGGATTACCAGTCCAGCGTGTTACCACTGGACTACAGATCCGTCTTACGCCGTAGTATCCCTGGCTTTTGTGCTCAGCAATTTTCGATTTTAATGAATGACCCGTACTTCACTGTGTTCAAATATCAACAAACTTTGCAATAAAAGCCTCGATTTAAAAATTATATAAAAACGTCAATTGTAGGTCTACTATAGAATCTCTTTCTATAAGTAAGTTGTTCAAGAAAATTGTTATTTAGATTGAATAAGAAATGAAATGACGGGATACGTTTAACAGATAAATATTAACAAGAATTGAAGAGAGAAAAAATAATATAAATTGTCTTAATGAGCACAGTAGTGGACTGGTAATCCAGGGATCGCAGGTTCGAACCCCCGTCTGACCATAATAAAATTAACAGTCTTTCAGATAGGACTTTAAACCGAGGTTTCGTATCGGTGCTGTACACCGTGCACGTAAAATAACCAGAGGACACTCTGGAATGGGTATGTGTCTGTATCATTGCACTATACTCCAAAAATCTAAAATGACTAATCTCGTCAGGAGGAGTTGCTCATATGGGCAACCGGTAGCGACGATAAATAAACGTAAAACACACACAAGTAGTGTGCTTTTTTCTTTTCATTTGTTTTATTGCAGTTGTTAGACGATGAGTCAAGACCTACAACACAGTCAGTCAACAAATTACCTTCTGTGTTAAACCCCTCTCTGAAATAAATGTGTTTATTTTATCTTACATTTCATTGCTCTACACGGAATACAGGGACTGTGGTCTCCGATCCCCTCCGTTGGGCCTGCTCGAGGTCAGGAGTACTCCGGGGCCCCGACACCAGGAGTTGCTCTGGCACACAGTGGCGCGGGTGTTTTTGGTTAGTTTTTGTTAACCTGATACCTTGTTTTATTCAGGATATAGCGTTGTGATAATGTTTTACAATTTATATACATGTATGTATGACTCGAAATAAAGTTTATTTGATCTTGTATCGTGTCTGTCAACTGTCATCCAATTAGAGAAGCTAAGCAGATTGCCCATGTGTATCTTATATACACACACTTGATTTGGCATCACTGAACGATGGTCTAGGCGCCGCATCAGCGAGTATCATTATAATGTAATATATGCACACATTACCCAGGTTTTGTTTGTTTGTTCGGGTTTTACGCCTGCATCAGCACCATTGTGAGCAATAAAGCCGACTGGCAGTTTACTTAGCACCTTTCCTGGGCAGTCTCCAGCGGTTAACCAGTACTTGGTGCATCAATTCTCCGTAAGAAGCTGCCAACTTTTTCATATAAATGAGACACGTACTGAGCCTGGCTCAAACCCGTGACCATCAGTGAGGATATGCTACAGTGGACCTTAACCACACGACCACGTAGGCGGCTTCCCATTACCCATGTGAACTACTTGGAACCAATACGGTACTCTTGTTGGATGTTATGGACAATTACTAGGTGGTTGGCCTATGACCAATGCGGTACTCTTGTTGTTGACAATTACCTAGGTTATTGGCATATGACCAATGCGGTACTCTTGTTGTTGACAATTACCTAGGTTATTGGCCAATGACCAATGCGGTACTCTTGTTGTTGACAATTACCTAGGTGGTTGGCCTATGACCAATGCAGTACTCTTGTTGTTGACAATTACCTAGGTTATTGGCCAATGACCAATGCGGTACTCTTGTTGTTGACAATTACCTAGGTTATTGACCAATGACAATGTGGTACTAGTGTTGTTGATCATTACCTAGGCGGTTGGCCTATTACCAATGCGGTACTCTTGTTGTTGACAATTACCTAGGTTATTGGCCAATGACCAATGCGGTACTCTTGTTGTTGACAATTACCTAGGTTATTGGCCAATGACCAATGCAGTACTCTTGTTGTTGACAATTACCTAGTTATTGGCCAATGACCAATGCGGTACTCTTGTTGTTGACAATTACCTAGGTTATTGACCAATGACCAATGCGGTACTCTTGTTGTTGACAATTACCTAGGTTATTGGCCGATGACCAATGCGGTACTCTTGTTGTTGACAATTGCCTAGGTTATTGGCCTATGACCAATGCAGTACGCTTGTTGTTGACAATTACCTAGGTTATTGGCCTATGACCAATGCGGTACTCTTGTTGTTGACAATTACCTAGGTTATTGGCCTATGACCAATGCGGTACTCTTGTTGTTGACAATTACCTAGGTTATTGACCAATGACCAATGCGGTACTCTTGTTGTTGACAATTACCTAGGTTATTGGCCTACGACCAATGCGGTACTCTTGTTGTTGACAATTACCTAGGTTATTGGCCTATGACCAATGCGGTACTCTTGTTGTTGACAATTACCTAGGTTATTGACCAATGACCAATGCAGTGCTCTTGTTGTTGACAATTACCTAGGTTATTGGCCTATGACCAATGCAGTACTCTTGTTGTTGACAATTACCTATGTTGTTGACCAATGACCAATGCAGTACTCTTGTTGTTGATAATTACCTAGGTTATTGGCCTATCACCAATGCGATACTCTTGTTGTTGACAATTACCTAGGTTGTTGGCCTATTACCAATGCGGTACTCTTATTGTTGACAATTACCTATGTTGTTGACCAATGACAAATGCAGTACTCTTGTTGTTGACAATTACCTAGGTTATTGGCCTATGACCAATGCGATACTCTTGTTGTTGACAATTACCTAGGTTGTTGGCCTATTACCAATGCGGTACTCTTGTTGTTGACAATTACCTATGTTGTTGGCCTATGACCAATGCGATACTCTTGTTGTTGACAATTACCTAGGTTGTTGGCCTATTACCAATGCGGTACTCTTGTTGTTGACAATTACCTAGGTTATTGGCCTATGACCAATGCGATACTATTGTTGTTGACAATTACCTAGGTTATTGGCCTATGACCAATGCGGTACTCTTGTTGCTGACAATTACCAGGTTATTGGCCTATGACCAATGCGGTACTCTAGTTGTTGACAATTACCTAGGTTATTGGCCAATGACCAATGCGGTACTCTTGTTGTTGGCAATTACCTAGGTTATTGGCCTATGACCAATGCGGTACTCTAGTTGTTGACAATTACCTAGGTTATTGGCCAATGACCAATGCGGTCATTGGTGCGGGCTGTTGTCTAATGTTGTTAAAACATGTGGCCCAAACCATTTGCATGTTCATATTGTGTATTATATCTGTTTATGCATGACATATATAATAATGATTTGCAATAAAATATGATTAAACTAAAAGACCAATGCGGTACTCTTGTTGTTGACAATTACCTAGGTTATTGGCCAATAACCAATGCGGTACTCTTGTTGTTGACAATTACCTAGGTTTACACTTGCTGGATGTTATGGACAATTACCTATCTATCTTCCTTTAATGTCGAACCCCTCGATGGGACGTAGACATGTTGCGCGTCAAAAACCGCAAAGAAGTTAAAAGTATGAGTAGTTAAAAGTATAATTTAAGAAGGTATGAAAATAAGTTGTGGTAAAAGTTTAAAAGCAGCTACGCAGAACAACTAGGGACTGGCATGTTCAATATGGCAAACTGCCGTATTGAATTGCTCTATGGTAGGGAGATGGACAATGTCAGGAGGGAGGTGGTTCCAATGATAGATTGTTCTTGGAAAGAAGGAAAACTTGTAGTAGTCTGTAGTTGCTGTAATTAACCTATAGCTTAAGGAATGGCAATGGCGAGTAGGTACCTAAGCGGTTGGCCTATGACCAAAGTGGTACTCTTGTTGGAGATTATGGACACTTGCCTAGGAGGTTGGCCTATGACCAAAGTGGTACTCTTGTTGGAGGTTGTTGACACTTACAGAGGTGAGCAACCAATCAACATTGGGGTAAAAAGTTTAAATTATAATTACGAAACAAGATTAACTAACTACATACAAGTGATATTTATCAATCTACAACAACAACAACAATAATTTATTGCATAAAACATAGTCATATGCTTATCGTAAATGGGAATACAAGAGTATAGGTAGTCACAGTTTGTTAAACTGTTATTGCTGGAGAAATATCCCCCTCTCCCCCACCCCCGTGTGCCCATCGACCAGCGACTTTCCGCAGGCCAGCTTGGAGTGCTTCCGGGAACAGTGAGTGGACTCTTATAATTCCCGCCTCCAAACACGCATGCACGCGCGCGCGCGCACGCACGCCGCACACACGCAGCTCCACACACACATACCATCACATACACACGCACGCACGCGCATACACGCACACATACTCGTCATCACACACGTGCACACACACACACACACGCACGCACGCACGCACACACGCACACATGTGCATGGGTGTACACCTATACAATCGGGTATATGTGGAGAGAACGTCGTCAAATGTTTAAGATTGGTGTACACAGCTACTTTACAAATAAATATATACATGTAGGCCTATATTATCTTTTGGTATTTTTACTTTTTTGTAAAAGAATGGTAAGTTATTTTTGTATTATTATGTATTATAGAGCATAACATAAAGTATGGCACATGTTGCAAATTTCTATATATAATATCTTGGCCATTTTATTCGAATATGAAAAGTGGTCCGATTTATCTAGTGGTCCGACTTAACCACGGAATATTTCGTCTGACATGTGTCGGACTTATCTCGGACCGATACCAACATTATCAGAGGTGTCCGATCGGACATAGTCCTGACTCATCAAAGGTCAGACTTCAGCATCATGAACTCTATCAATATCTAAGTAGGGTTAATTTCCTATACCGATTGCGTGATAACAATGTTCAAGTACATTACTGATAAACATTGTGTCCGCCTTCGTGGTCGAGTTGTTACGGTCGCTGACTTGTATACCACTGTAGCATATCATCACTGATGGTCACTGGTTCGAGCCCCGCTCAGGCCGTGTCTCATTTAAATGAAAAAGATGGCAGTTTCTTACGGAGGTTGGTGCACCAAGTACTTGTTAACACCTGGAGCCTGTCCAGGAATGGTGTTGTTAGATAAACTGCCCGTCGCTCAAATGGGCAACTGAAAAAAATGGCAGTTTCTTACAGAGGTTGGTGCACCAAGTACTTGTTAACACCTGGAGCCTGCCCAGGAATGGTGTTGTTAGGTAAATGGCCGTCGCTCAAATGGGCAGCCGGAAGTGACGTTAAATAAACATTAATGATAATGTAAAAAAAAAAAATCTGGAAAACTGTATCCAATGTACCTCGGGGATGTTTCATATATTTTACTAACAATGGAAAACTGTATCCAATGTACCTCGTGAAATTTCATATATTTTACTAACAACATATATCTTTTGATTGTAGATTCAAATAATATTTTCCAAACGATAACATATTCGTACTCGGTTTACGATATACTGCATGGTACTCATAACGATAACGAATCTGAATTCAAATCGATTTTAACATTTAAATCAATATGGAAATCCGTTCATAGATCTCATTTCCGAAACAAATCGAATTTGAATAGCGAAATTGCTTGCGAAACGATCCAAACCAAGTTTAGAACTGACGATCGATCGAACCATATCACATGACCAAGCACACACTCACAGTCATGTGAACATCTTTATATGCACCAATAATTAGCACACACAATTGTGTGCCAAGTATTGTTAAGACATACTTTCTGAGCTATACTAAGTTACTAACGTAACGCACACAACTTGAAAATGTGTAGCAATTGGGTGACCGAATTTACACATTGTAGTGCCTATGCATGGCTGATATATTCATTGCAAGGCATACATAACATTTGTCATCATGAACATATTGTATCAGATACATAATTTACATCATAAGCATGGTTATGTTAAATACATACGTTTGCATTCTACCGATTATATAGGATAATAGATAATATTAATAGATACTAGATCATATTATAATATCTATATAATATCATTATAGCTTTGTATTGTTATGTAAAATTGTGGACATAAACCGGTCGGTTTCCCAAAGCTGAATAACTTTCAAGTACACACAGAGAAGAGTCTGGAATGGGTCTCTGTCTGTATCATTGCACTATCCTCCAAAACTCTTAAATGACTAATCTCTTAAGGAGGCGTCGCTCATATGGGGAACTGGTAGCGACGTTATATAAACGTAAAACACACTCGATAAGAGTTTGTGAAGGTCTACTCTCCCGAAGACACAGTGAGTGAGTTCCTCTCACACTTTCAGACTTAACCCCCTACTTGCACAGTTGTTTGGGTGTGTGTTTTACGTTTATTTATCGTCGCTACCGGTTGCCCATATGACCGGTTAGGCCTCTTGAAGAGATTAGTCATTTAGATTTTTGGAGGATAGTGCAATGATACAAACAGAGACCAATTCCAGAGTCTCATCTGGTTCTTAAACGTGCACGATGTAAAGCACCGACACGCGACCTCGGTTTAATGTCCTATCTGAAAGACTGTTAAATGTATTATGGTCAGACGGGGGATCGAACCTGCGATCCCTGGGTTACCAGTCCATCGTGTTACCACTGACTACAGAACCGTCTGTGTGAGTGAGTTCTCTCTCTTTCAGATTTAAACCCCTAATTGCACAGTTGTTTGGGAATGGCCTTGTCTATTTTTATCTGTTATGAATTGTCACACCTCCAAATCATCTGACAGTTCGTGACACTTCACCGACTTTTCACATTTTCACCGGCTTCTTACGTTATTTTAACGATAAGTCGAGAACCATACCACACCACATTCGGAAATTCTCGTCAGTTATCCGAGTAAAATGGAAACGAAGACACAAATTATATTTTACTTTGCGATTTTATTTATTTATGTTATTGTTCGTGCTGAAGCAAAACTGAATCCAGTCGTTCTAGGTAACATACCATTTACTACTTGTTTTTCTTTCACATAAATGTGTGGTGCTATCCGTTAAGCGTACAATTGTTAATATTTACTTCGTCCCCAACAAATCTCGACCCGGGATACGTTAATTTTCAAATTTCTATCAATCTCCTTTCGGGGACCAAAACATGTTTTCCTGGGTAATTCCTTTGCCTTGTGGTGATTCCATACATACCTTTACATTATTTATTCGAGTAATGCTGCTGGTTCGCGCGTAGTCATTCATCACAGACGTAGTGTGGCGTCCGTGGTCCAGTGGTAGAGCGCCGTATTTGGAATCAACCGGTCCCGGGTTCGATACTCGGTCAGGCCACGTATGTAGTGCCATTGAGCAAGGCACCTCACACACATTGCTTAGTACTGGTTAATCGCTTAGGTCGGCTGAGCCTGCCCAGGAAAACATGTCTAAGTCCCCGCGAGGGGTTTGACATTAAAGGAACATACATACATAGTGTGGTGTCCGTAGTCCAGTGGTAGATCTTCGGATTTGGAATTAAACGTTCCCGGGTTCGATACTCGGTCAGGCCACGTATGTAGTGTCACTGAGAAAGGCACCTCACACACATTTCTTAGTACTGGTTAACAGCTTATGTCGACTATGCTTTCCCAAGAAATCGCATGTCATGATGTGATTGTCTGTGAGAGTATGGTGTGCATCGAGGCATGTCATGATGTGATTGTCTGTGAGAGTATGGTGTGCGTCGAGGCGTGTCATGATGTTGCTGAAGATGTTCCAAGATCTTACAGATTACTGATGCCAGCGAGATTTGATAACAATTAGATGGAGAAGAACGGTTAAAGCAGCATTACATTGTATGAAATAAAATATATTTGAAAAATTAAATTTTTACGTATAGGTAGCAATGCTGCTACACATTCTAACATTATACTTTGTATGCTTATGTTCATTTGGTAAACAGTGTTGTTTTGCGATAAAACAAACTCAAAACCGAAAGTAGGACTTTCCGAGTCGATCGTTCACGCACTTGTTTACAGCCGGAACGCATCGTCCGCACTTGTTTGCATTCGGAATGCATCGTCCCCATTTGTCCCACGTTGTCTTTTTTAATTAAATTAATTGATATGTTGATTCATACCTCTGTTAGCTACGTCTTTTAGGGACATTTCTACATCCCCGCGAGGGGTTCGACGTTAGAGGAAGATAGATAGATCGATAGTCTTTCATGTTCAAAATATATACGTTGTTTTCTATATTCTCTGTTGTTTCACACATGCGCGCCGTGCGTGTTTACATTTCGTGTGTTGATAAACAAATTCGCGTATACGATGGTTTAAATTTATTGGAATTTTATCGTTTCTGGGCAACTATTTTGATTTTTGTAAATACACACACATTAGTATTTATATTTTACCCAAAACATCCTTTATTACGATGTAATGCTGCTTTAACATTTTTGAAAACGGGCAAAACTGATTCCTTCCAATCGTGTGGGATTTTTCCAGGTCTATCATACTATGTTTACAATGTAGTTGCCTAGCGACAACAAGTTTAACTCTTTGCATGCTAGCGATGAAAATGACAGTCAAATATGTCATGGAATTTCACACAGGCACAAAAACATTGTGTCTTGTACCTGCTCTTAACATGAATTGGAGGAAGTAATGTCACAATGGGACTGCACATTTGATATGTTTTATTCTAGCGATGAAAAGGGGACAGGGTGGGTCAGAAAAGAGGCATTTTGAGCAGCAAAGGTGGTAGGTGCAGAAAGGAGTATTTGGGGGATTACTGTATTGTAGCCAGGTTTCTCTTAGTGAGGCCATGGTACATTATTAGCTCTACCCACTGACTACATTGAATGTTTGATGGTTAGACCAAATTACTCGGCCGATACACAGTGTGACATTAAATTTTGGCATCAGAAACTAAGTCTCTTCGGAGTTTGTTACATGTTCTATTGCTGTATTACGTAGCCTCTTACACAAAGTATATCATGTCTGCCTCCGTGGTCGAGTGGTTAAGGTCTCTGACTTGTATACCACTGTAACCTATCATCACTGATGGTCACGGGTTCGAGCCCCACTCAGGCCGTGTCTCATTTATATGAAAAAGTTGGCAGTTTATTACGGAGGTTGGTGCACCCAAGTGCTGGTTAACCGCTGGAGCCTGCCCAGGAAAGGTGTTGTTAAGTAAACTGCTCGCGGGCGATATAGCCCAAAATGGTGCTGATGCAGGCGTAAAACCCGTAGTAGTGCATAGATGGAGCCTAGACCTGGTCCCTTCCGTGTCCCTTGGGATCCATCATCATATATATACTGATAGAAAGCATCATCACATATATACTGATAGAAAGCATCATCACATATATACTGATAGAAAGCATCATCACATATATACATATATACTGATAGAAAGCATCATCACATTATACATATATACTGATAGAAAGCATCATCACATATATACTGATAGAAAGCATCATCACATATATACTGATAGAAAGCATCATCACATATATACTGATAGAAAGCATCATCACATATATACATATATACTGATAGAAAGCATCATCACATATATACTGATAGAAAGCATCATCACATATATACATATATACTGATAGAAAGCATCATCACATATATACATATATACTGATAGAAAGCATCATCACATATATACATATATACTGATAGAAAGCATCATCACATATATACATATATACTGATAGAAAGCATCATCACATATATACTGATAGAAAGCATCATCACATATATACTGATAGAAAGCATCATCACATATATACATATATACTGATAGAAAGCATCATCACATATATACTGATAGAAAGCATCATCACATATATACTGATAGAAAGCATCATCACATATATACATATATACTGATAGAAAGCATCATCACATATATACTGATAGAAAGCATCATCACATATATACATAATACTGATAGAAAGCATCATCACATATATACTGATAGAAAGCATCATCACATATATACTGATAGAAAGCATCATCACATATATACTGATAGAAAGCATCATCACATATATACATATATACTGATAGAAAGCATCATCACATATATACTGATAGAAAGCATCATCACATATATACTGATAGAAAGCATCATCACATATATACTGATAGAAAGCATCATCACATATATACTGATAGAAAGCATCATCACATATATACTGATAGAAAGCATCATCACATAAATACTGATAGAAAGCATCATCACATATATACATATATACTGATAGAAAGCATCATCACATATATACTGATAGAAAGCATCATCACATATATACTGATAGAAAGCATCATCACATAAATACTGATAGAAAGTTTAAATATGTAGTACATAGATGGAGCCTAGACCTTGTCCCTTCCGTGTCCCTTGGGATAAGATCCCATCATCACATATATACTGATAGAAACAAACACCATTTATGATTATTAGATTAAAGCTTTATAAACTCGATTAAGATGCTGCCTCTTATATGTAATGAAAACCATAATGATTCGATTCAACTCGAGAGATCAAATATAGATCTCTAAGTTTCATATTACATCACTGTGATCTGTCATGTTTGGAGTTTATGTTACAGTGGTGTTACAGTCGGTATGTGCAAGTGTTTGCCATATGCATATATACATACCTGTAACTGTTTATTACACTATACGATGTTACAGTCGGTATGTGCAAGTGTTTGCCATATGCATATATACATACATGTAACTGTTTGTTACATTATCCGATGTTACAGTTGGTATGTGCAAGTGTTTGCCATATGCATATATACATACATGTAACTGTTTGTTACACTATCCGATGTTACAGTCGGTATGTGCAAGTGTTTGCCATATGCATATATACATACATGTAACTGTTTGTTACACTATCCGATGTTACAGTCAGTATGTGCAAGTGTTTGCCATATGCATATATACATACATGTAACTGTTTGTTACATTATCCGATGTTACAGTCAGTATGTGCAAGTGTTTGCCATATGCATATATACATACATGTAACTGTTTGTTACATTATCCGATGTTACAGTCAGTATGTGCAAGTGTTTGCCCATATACATACATGTAACTGTTTGTTACACTATCCGAATATACATACCTGTAACTGTTTGTTACATTATCCGATGTTACAGTTGGTATGTGCATATATACATACCAGTAACTGTTTGTTACATTATCCGATGTTACAGTCAGTATGTGCAAGTGTTTGCCATATACATACATGTAACTGTTTGTTACATTATCCGATGTTACAGTTGGTATGTGCATATATACATACCAGTAACTGTTTGTTACATTATCCGATGTTACAGTTGGTATGTGCATATATACATACCAGTAACTGTTTGTTACATTATCCGATGTTACAGTTGGTATGTGCATATATACATACCAGTAACTGTTTGTTACATTATCCGATGTTACAGTCAGTATGTGCAAGTGTTTGCCATATGCATATATACATACCTGTAACTGTTTGTTACATTATCCGATGTTACAGTCGGTATCTGTCCGCCTCCGTGGTCGAGTGGTTAAGGTCGCTGACTTGTATACCACTGTAACCTATCATCACTGATGGTCACGGGTTCGAGCCCCGCTCAGGCCGTGTCTCATTTATATGAAAAAGTTGGCAGTTTCTTACGGAGGTTGGTGCACCCAAGTACTGGTTAACCGCTGGAGCCTGCCCAGGAAAGGTGTTGTTAAGTAAACTGCCCGCCGGCGATATAGCCCAAAATGGTGCTGATGCAGGCGTAAAACCCGAAATATAACATAACATAACAGTCGGTATCTGCAAGTGTTAGCCATATATGCATATATACATACCAGTAACTGTTTGTTACATTATCCGATGTTACAGTCGGTATGTGCAAGTGTTAGCCATATGCATATATACACACCTGTAACTGTTTGTTACATTATCCGATGTTGCATCATAATGTGTATATACTGCAGATCTACCATTGTCTCTCATACACACCTCCCTCTGTGTTCCCTATGTTTTCACCCGGGTAGTGACATCTCAGTGTGGGTAACTATATATTATTATTTTATGCAACCCTGGCCCTATAGATCATTTACAGTGTTCCATCTGCCTTCACCACAGCTGTTGCCAATTGAAAAAAATTGCAATCAATTTGAAAAACTTGAAGCCAACTACATGTAAGAGCCAAATAGTTCACAGATGAATATCTGAAGTCATGTGCATTTTGCTGGAGTTGTATATTTTTATGATATCTACAAATTAATGTTATGCAAAATGTGCCATTACTACATTTTTTACTGCTTTACTCTATGTTCAGTGGTCAATAACCACAGTTATGATGGCAACGAATGTAGGAATATTAAAATAATGTATTTTAATTATCTCAATTAAAATTTCAATAAATTGCAGTTAAATTCATTGTTTAATTTTTCAATGAAGTAAGATTCAAACACAAGAATGGTCCCAGTTCGAATCATGAAGTGCAAATAGTGGTCGTGATTTTGCATCAATTAATAAAGGCAGGTGATGACATGTTGCTCATTATGCATTAATATTTGATTAATGCAATGCACTCTATTTAGCAGACACAGACAGCGGAAATTTGCAAATAATAATTGTACCCCATGAAAACAGACAAGATTCCCAGCTTCACGCTAAAAGCATGACTGTCCCCTTGTCGGAACCTTTAAATGTTAACACATTTAGGTCATCCTGTTTATTTCTCCACGCTATGTGATAGGACGTAATTTTGCTTACAGTGCCTGGTGATGGGGGAAGTCAGTTGAGGGCGAGGCTGGACAAGCCGAGCACCGTACAGAGATTCTGTATGAAGAAGACAAGCTACTACTATGACTTGTGGCTTAACCTAGAGCAGCTTGTACCAGTCCTCATCGATTGTTTTGTGGATAATATGAGGTATTTAGCTGTAGTGTGTGTGTCTGTGTTTGCAGGCACGCCTGTATTGTGGATAATATGAGATAGGTAGCTGTAGTGCGTGTGTTTGTGTGTGTGTGTGTGTGTTTGCAGGCACGCCTGTATTGTGGATAATATGAGATAGGTAGCTGTAGTGCGTGTGTGTGTGTTTGCAGGCACGCCTGTATTGTGGATACACATCTGTATTTCAGATTAGTGTATGACAACGTAACCAGGATAGATTATCTTACTGGTTTCTATTTCAGATTAGTGTATGACAACGTAACCAGGATAGATTATCTTTTTTTTTTTCTTTTTTTTTTTGAACCACGTTTAACTTTAAGGCCCGTTTATTTTCCTCGTCATAGGTGACCTGTGGGTCGAGGGCATCCCACAAGCACCTTACAATAATTTACATTTTTTAACGAGTAGAATAAACAAACGGCATGAATAATAGTGTATATAAATATATCAAGTCATTATCATGTTGGCCTTAAAGTGGTGAATAATGTTCAGTTACACTTAGAAAAAAAGGAAAAAAAGAGAGAAAGGTGGTCTGCAGCCTACATTCTACCAAGTGATTGATGACAATTATTTTCAATATAATTTTAAGTTAAAACTTTTTAGCATATTGCTTCCATATTTCGTCAAATTCAAATAATTTGTTCTGTATTGAAGCTGTCTCAAGTTCAGTATCATATAATAGTTTTAATCGACACATCAGATGTTGAACGGATGGTTTTATGCCCGAGCACTTACAAAAGTATATGAAATATTTTGCTTCTAGGCAAATCTGTTGCGCCACAATACACGTATGTTCATTAAAGTTTCCAAATAAAAATGATTTCTCATCTTTTATAGTGATGTTAAATTTCTGCTTTATATAAGTATATATATTTTGTGTTGTATTGCAGTTCCACAATAAATGTGATATTGTTTCAGGGAAGTTTTTGCAAAAAGTACAGGTTGGGTCATCTTTGAGTTTCATTTTGCACAGTGATGTATTAGTTACTAAAATATTATGATTTATTCTTACTTGAAACCACTGAAGAGTTGTATTTGTAGTGGTTTTAAATGCATTCTGATATATGGATAGATTATCTTACTGGTTTCTATTTCAGATTAGTGTATGACAACGTAACCAGGACGACAAAAAACTCACCGGGTGTAAACATAACTATTCCTGGTTTTGGAGACACGGAGACCGTAGAATGGCTGGATCACTCGAAGATATCGCTAAGTAAGTTGTACAGCCAGGCCTTGCAATGTACTAAGGCCTTCTTGCAAATTCTAAGTATTCTTTGGAATGTCAAACTACTGTTGTCTGTTTTCAGTTGAGAAAGAAATCATTGAAATTCTGCTTCAGGTGCAAAAGGCCCCGGTTTCGAGCCCAACTGTAACCGTTACAACTGTGCCCTTAGGCAAGGCATTTAAATTCCACATTGCCTCTTCTCTCTCCCTCGTGGCGATGGATTCCATCAGGAATGAGGTCTCGAGAGTGATTTATATAAGTTGAAATAACTTGTTTCGCAATCGAACTAAAATAAATTTGTATAAGCTAAAATAAATTTATATAAACCAGCAAACTGGACCTCCAATCCCCAGCTTACCCCCGCTCCGCCCAGCATATATCTTTCTGAACAGATATAAGATACGACTTTAATAAAATGTTGATCTTTTGAAAATCGTTCCCCATTATTTCTACTACAACATGCGAATAATAATCTTATTTATGAAAAATATTCGTTAACATAAGCTGTGGTCAAATTGTTTAAATATGTTCTGATATATTGTAAATGCTAATGGTTTAGTGCGATATAAATGGTTCTTTGTTATTTGTGTATTATAATATTAGCGTGGTCATAATAGGATCATTAACATTGAATTGGTTATTGTTTGAAATCGCCCCACACCAGCCCGCTATTATTGTATGAAACAAAAGTACACCAATACTTCGTATAAAATCACAAATTACGGTAAATATCGCATCCTGATTTTGGACAAAGTTGGGATGAGAATACAACATTTAATATCATGCAGACTGAATATTTGAAGTATGTGTATGAAAGTGTTCCTGGTCACATCCTGATGCAATCCTTACAAGTACATGTATACAACAATTAACATCAAATCATAAAATCACCATTGACAAACTGTAGAAGCTATTGTTCCCCGACCAATTAGCTGTATGTATATAGATGTAATATAAATCTGTGTTACAATCTCAACTCAAACTGAAGGACAATTTCAAACCTAGATCAAACCTAGATAGATGAGTAGTCTCCTGGATCAATGGAAGCACCATCTAACTGCTTCCTATAATGTGAGTTCAGGGAGAACTATATACACTGAACTTCTCCCTCATATACACTTAGCTTCTCCCTCTTATACACTACACTTCTTCTCCCTCATATACACTGAACTTCTCCCTCATATATACTGAACTTCTCCAGGTCATATACACTGAACCTCTACCTCATATACACTGAACTTCTCCCTCTTATACACTGAACTTCTCCCTCTTATACACTGAACTTCTCCCTCATATACATTGAACTTCTCCCTCATATATTCTGAGCTTCTTCCTCATATATACAACTTCTCCCTCATATACATGTACACTGAACGTCTCCCTCATATACTAGTACTCTGAACTTCTCCCTCATATACACTGAACTTCTCCCTCTTATACACTGAACTTCTCCCTCATATACACCAACTTCTCCCTCATATACACTGAACTTCTCCAGGTCATATACACTGAACATCTCCCTCTTATACACCGAACTTCTCCCTCATAAACACTGAACTTCTCCCTCATATACACTGAACTTCTCCCTCATATACACTTAGCTTCTCCCTCATATACACTGAACATCTCCCTCATATACATTGAACTTCTCCCTCATATATTATGAGCTTCTCCCTCATATACACATAACTTCTCCCTCATATACATGTACACTGAACGTCTCCCTCATATACTAGTACACTGAACTTCTCCCTCATATACACTGAAATTCTCTTTTATACACTGAACTTCTCCCTCTTATGCACTGAACTTCTCCCTCATAAACACTGAACTTCTCCCTCATATACACTGAACTTCTCCCTCATATACACCGAACTTCTCCCTCATATACACTAATGTTCTCCCTCTTATACACTGAACATCTCCCTCATATACATTGAACTTCTCCCTCATATATTCTAAGCTTCTCCCTCATATACACATAACTTCTCCCTCATATACATGTACACTGAACGTATCCCTCATATACTAGTACACTGAACCTCTCCCTCATATATTCTGAACTTCTCCCTCATATACACTGAACTTCTCCCTCTTATACACTAAACTTCTCCCTCATTTATTCTGAACTTCTCCCTCATATATTCTGAACTTCTCCCTCATATACACTGAACTTCTCCCTCATATACACTGCACTTCTCCCTCATATACACTGAACCTAGGTGAATGTCACATCACACAAAGCATCTAGATCTCCTAGGTCAATGTCACATTACATTAAACATCTAGATCTCCTAGGTCAATGTCACATCACATTAAACATCTAGATCTCCTAGGTCAATACCACATCACATTAAACATCTAGATCTATTAGGTCAATGTCACATCACATTAAACATCTAGATCTCCTAGGTCAATGTCACATCACATTAAACATCTCCTAGATCAATGTCACATCACATTAAACATCTAGAACACCTAGGTCAATGTCACATCACATTAAACATCTAGACCTACTAGGTGAATGTCACATCACATTAAACCTCTAGACCTACTAGGTCAATGTCACATCACATTAAACATCTAGAACACCTAGGTGAATGTCACATCACACAAAACATCTAGACCTACTAGGTGAATGTCACATCACATTAAATATCTAGATCTCCTAGGTCAATGTCACATCACATTAAACATCTAGAACACCTAGGTGAATGTCACATCACATTAAACATCTAGAACACCTAGGTGAATGTCACATCACACAAAACATCTAGAACTCCTAGGTCAATGTCACATCACACAAAATATCTAGAACTCCTAGGTGAATGCCACATCACACAAAACATCTAGAACTCCTAGGTCAATGTCACATCACACAAAACATCTAGGCAACGTCAGCGTTAAATGCCTTGTCTAAGGGCACAATCGTAACGGCATTTGCGGGGCTCAAACTCCATGCCTTTCGCACCTGAAGCGAACGCGCCACCACTGTGCTATCACGACTTCCACATTGTAGTCACTGATCTATGAAATACATGTGTATATTTTAGGTACATATTTCCACAACATCGCCTTTGCTATGGTCAAATGGGGGTATGTAAGAAATACTACACTGAGAGGGGCACCGTTTGACTTTAGAAAAGCTCCAAGTAAGTACCTATTCCTTCAGTAACATTTGTATGCTGCACACAACTGAAACAGTTTAGAATTAAGCAACTCACATGATTTTCCCCGGTAGTTAACTGGGAGTTTGGATACATCATGTGAGTTGTTTAGTTCTTATCTAATATGTTTATGGCTGTCCAATTAGCGCAGTGGTTAGCGGGCTCGCTTCTCACCAATGCAACCCGGGTTCGATCCTCGGACCGGGAAGTATGTGAGATGTGGTACGGTGGTCGCCAGATCGGACAGGTGGGTTTTCTCCGAGTACTCCGGTTTCCTCCTACATGAATAACCACATAAATGATATGCTTTCATCCGCGCCAACGAAAGTGATTAATATAAGTTGTTAGAA
Source organism: Archivesica marissinica (assembly GCA_014843695.1). Taxonomy (NCBI): domain Eukaryota; kingdom Metazoa; phylum Mollusca; class Bivalvia; order Venerida; family Vesicomyidae; genus Archivesica; species Archivesica marissinica. The sequence goes on along the minus strand of CM026395.1, from coordinate 15,274,962 downwards.
CTTGCTTCGCAATCGATGTAAAATAAATAAAGTTTAAAACTTTTTTCTTTTTTTTAATATGTTTTTAATGTTAAGTTATGCATAATTTTTGCCCGTAACTAAGGGCATGTAATTAAAAGCAGTCAACATCATGAATAATTCATTAGCTTGTCAGACCAGTTAGCCAATGAAAAGAGTTGAACATATTGCCCTTATCTCCAAGAAGTATTTGGGGCGATTCAGTGGGATGTTTTACATTTAGTGTTGGAAATGTGAATTACAGTCAAACCTGTATTAAACAGCCAGTTTCCATATTCCTAATATGTTGTTTTATTATACATTTAACCTCTATTAAGCAACCACCTGTGCTAAGCCGCCACTTTCTGTGATTCCCTTGACTGGCTGCTTAAGACAGGTTTGACCGTACAATAGTGATAATTAATGGATTACGTTAATTATCCGTCATCCAAATTCACATTGTTAAATTCATTAATCTTCAATAAATAGCTGTGACATTACATATTCGTTACCACCAGACCAGGTTTGAAACATTGCCATTTGGACTGTTGTTACGAGGCAGAATGCGAGATTTGGCAGCTTTCGTCAAATGTCCCACTCATAATAACAATGAGGCACACAAAATAACACGCTGGACTGGTAATCCAGAGGGATCTCAGGTTCGATCCCCCATCTGACTCTAATAAAATTAACCTGTCTTTCAGATGGGTCGTTAAACAGAGGTCTTGTGTCGGTGGTGTACACCGTGCACGTAAAACAACCAGAGGAGACTCTGGAATGGGTCTCTGTCTGTATCATTGCACTATCCTCCAAAAATCTGAAATGACTTATCTCTTCAGGAGGCGTCGCTCATATGGGCAACCGGTAGCGACGGTAAATAAACGTAAAACACACACACACAAAATTACTCTGTAAATGTTATACAGATTTCAATGCACGGGGGGCATTTGGGAATGCTTTGTTACTATATAAATTGTCGCATAAAATAGTAATATTTAAAATGATAAAACAGCATTGTGAACAGTAACAACTCTGAACATCTTGTGGTGCATTCTACAGTAATGTGTCTCGTGTTTCTCTGCGTTGCATATGTCGTGCTATGTACATTACAGATGAACTTCATGGGTATATAGATGACTTGGTTGCATATATCGTGTTATGTACATTACAGATGAACTTCATGGGTATATAAATGACTTGAAGCTACTGGTAGAGGAGACGTATTACAAGAACAACAATATGAAGGTGGTCCTGCTCGGACACAGCATGGGCAATCCGATGGCACTATTCCTGCTGAACCACGTCACCCAGGCATGGAAAGACAAGTTCATCAAGAGCTTCATCTCTCTGGCTGGGGTCTTCGGGGGAGCTGTTAAGTCAGTCAGACTGATGGTCTCAGGTAAGCGGATCGGTTGAACATTATCTCTCTGGCGGGGGTCTTGGGGGAGCTGTTAAATCAGTCAGACTGATGGTCTCGGGTAAGAGGACCGATCAAACATTATCTAGAATAGTGATAGCGCCGTGCAGGGCTCAAGCTAGGCCAACATTCTTGGGAGAAGTGAGAAAGCGCGAGATTGCGTCATCTAATGGTATTATTTAATAAATTTCAACATAATAGGGTTAAAATACACAATATGACCATTAAATACAATATTTGAATAGGAGTGCTTTGCAATTGCCTGTGCATCTTAATGGATGGTTTTTCTTAGGAAGAAGTGGTGCTCCTAGGGTTCGAATTCAGGGTCCCAATGGCGACTACTTCGCCCATGTCGCCCTCTAGATTGAGCCCTGGTGCAGAGGTAGCGCGTTCGCTTCAGGTGCGAAAGCCCGGAGTTCGCATTCAGCTGTAGCCGTTACGATTGTGTCCTAAGTCTGATATGATTGTGCCCTTAGTCAAGGCTTTTAAATTCCACACTGCCTCTTCTCTCTCCCACGTGGCGATGGATTCCATAATGGAAAGAGATCTCGAGAGTGATTATATTAGTTGTAGGATCATGGTTCGCAATCGAGCTCAAATAAATTTGTATAAACTGTTCTAGAATAAACATTCACAGCTCAAAATTGTATTCTTTCTAGATAGTTGTATTGTCAGGTGATGGAATATAGCATCGCCATGTTCCATATGATAGCAATGGGAGGAGTCCGCCTCCGTGGTCGAGTGGTTACGGTCGCTGACTTGTATACCACTGTAACCTATCATCACTGATGGTCACGGGTTCGAGCCCTGCTCAGACCGTGTCTCATTTATATGAAAAAGTTGGCAGTTTCTTACGGAGTTTGGTGCACCCAAGTACTGGTTAACCGCTGGAGCCTGCCCAGGAAAGGTGTTGTTAGGTAAACTGCCCGCCGGCGATATAGCCCGAAATGGTGCTGATGCAGGCGTAAAACACGAAATATAACATAACAGCACTGGGAGGAAGACTTTCATTGAGCCCCTTCTAGTCTGCTACGTCTACCGCAATAGTAAACGTAGAGTTGCCCCTGCAACGTTGCTGATTGGTTGAAGTTGTAACTTGATGCCACAATTCGCACACATTTCTATAGTGTTCCATTAATTGAAACAAAACGATGTAAATACAGGTTTACGTCTCTGAAGTTGGAAAAATTATACTGTAATTCGTATGAAAAATAATTATTCTCGTGTTAACTTTAGTAAATTGCCATTTGAAAAGTTGTTGGTTATTTTATTAAATAATAAAGGGACGTAATTTTCAAAAAGAATGTAATTTCACAAATGCATGTTCGTTTGTGGCCATATTATCTAGATTTTACTTTTGACTGTAATAATTCATTAGTTTATACCAATTTATTTTAGCTCGATTGCGAAACAAGTTCTTACAACTTATATTAATCACTCTCGAGACCTCATTCCTGATGGAATCCCATCGCCACGAGGGGGAGAGAGAAGAGACAATGTGGAATTTAAATGCCTTGCCTAACGGCACAATCGTAACGGCTCCAGTAGATCTTGAACTCCGTACCTTTCGCACCTGAAGCGAACTCTCATCCACTGCACTATCACGACTTCCACTAATCTTTAGTAATAATTCATTATTGAAAAATAAAATACAAGACTATATTTAATCATCAGCTCCGTACAATATCTCGGTGTGCAGCAGCACATTCTAAATAAGCGCTTAATGGGGCTTTAACACACAACTATGCTTATTTTAGGAGACAGTTTGAATATACCACTTGTAAAGTCGCTCAACGTTCGTATTGAGCAGAGAAGTATGCCAAGTACTGCCTGGCTGTTGCCGTCAGACGAATTATGGGATCAAGATGAAGTACTTGTTGTGGCCCCTACCAGAAATTACACCGTCAGAGACTACAGACAACTCTTCAATGATATAGCCTATCATGACGGTAAGCAAGGAAAATTAAGAATATGATCTGCTTGTAATATTATGGTGAACAGTTGGGTGGTAGTTACTCAGTATTATCGTAGTCCTGGTTAGTGGTCAGTCGTGGTTAGTGGTCAGTCCTGGTTAGTGATCAGTCTTGGTTAATGGCCAACCTTAGTTACATGTCAGTCAAGAGGTAAGTCTTGGTTAGTGGTCAGTTGTGGTTAGTGGTCAGTTGTGGTTAGTGATCAGTCTTGGTTAATGGCCAACCTTAGTTACATGTCAGTCAAGAGGTATGTCTTGGTTAGTGGTCAGTCTTGGTTAGTGGTCAGTCTTGGTTAGTGATCAGTCTTGGTTCATGGTCAGTCTTGGTTAGTGATCAGTCTTGGTTAGTGGTCAGTCTTGGTTAGAGTTATGTCTTGGTTAGTGGTCAGTCTTGGTTAGTGGTCAGTCTTGGTTAGTGGTCAGTCTTGGTTAGTGGTCAGTCTTGGTTAGTGATCAGTCTTGGTTCATGGTCAGTCTTGGTTAGTGGTCAGTCTTGGTTAGTGATCAGTCTTGGTTAGAGTTATGTCTTGGTTAGTTGTCAGTCTTGGTTAGTGTTCAGTCTTGGTTAATGGTCAGTCTTGGTTAGTGATCAGTCTTGGTTAGTGGTCAATCTTGGTTAGAGTTATGTCTTGGTTAGTGATCAGCCTAGATTAGTGTTCAGTCTTGGTACGTGGTAAGTATTGGTTAGTGATCAGTCTTGGTTAGTGATCAGTCTTGGTTAGTGGTCAGTCTTGGTTAGTGATCAGTCTTGGTTAGTGATCAGTCTTGGTTAGTGGTCAGTCTTGGTTAGTGATCAGTCTTGGTTAGTGATCAGTCTTGGTTAGTGGTCAGTCTTGGTTAGTGGTCAGTCTTGGTTAGTGGTCAGTCTTGGTTAGTGATCAGTCTTTGTTAGTGATACCATTACATTGGCGTTAAGTTTTATACAAGATTCCATCATCGACAATCAACATCATAAATACCTAACCTCTCTGAAGGCCTCATTCCATTAAACTTCTCGATTAGCGCAGTGGTTAGCACTCACTTCTTACCAATGCAACCCGGGTTCAATCTTGGGACCGGGAAGTATGTGGTACGATGGTCGCCAGATCGGGTAAGTGGGTTTTCTCCAGGTACTCCGATTTCCTCCCACACGAATGACCACATATACACATGCTTTCATCAGCTCCAACGATGGTGATTAATATAAGATTTTTAAACATGTTTCGCAATCGTTGTAAAATAAATAAAAGTTTATAGAAAAACAAAATAGCTGCATGTAGCTATTGTTGTGTTTCAACCTTCTACCATCGTCTAATTATGAGATTATTGTTGTTATACATGAACTATGTGTTGTTGTTATGCATGAACTATGTGTTGTTGTTGTTATGCATGAACTATGTGTTGTTGTTGTTATGCATGAACTATGTGTTGTTGTTGTTGTTATGCATGAACTATGTGTTGTTGTTGTTGTTGTTATGCATGAACTATGTGTTGTTGTTGTTATGCATGAACTATGTGTTGTTGTTGTTGTTGTTATGCATGAACTATGTGTTGTTGTTGTTATGCATGAACTATGTGTTGTTGTTGTTGTTGTTGTTGTTGTTGTTGTTGTTGTTGTTGTTGTTGTTGTTGTTGTTGTTGTTGTTGTTGTTATGCATGAACTATGTGTTGTTGTTATACATGAACTATGTGTTGTTGTTATACATGAACTATGTGTTGTTGTTGTTATACATGAACTATGTGTTGTTGTTATACATGAACTGTGTGTTGTTGTTGTTATACATGAACTATGTGTTGTTGTTATACATGAACTATGTGTTGTTGTTGTTATACATGAACTGTGTGTTGTTGTTGTTGTTGTTATACATGAACTATGTGTTGTTGTTGTTGTTGTTGTTATACATGAACTATGTGTTGTTGTTATACATGAACTATATGTTGTTGTTGTTATACATGAACTATGTGTTGTTGTTATACATGAACTATGTGTTGTTGTTGTTGTTATACATGAACTATGTGTTGTTGTTGTTATACATGAACTATGTGTTGTTGTTGTTATGCATGAACTATGTGTTGTTGTTGTTGTTATGCATGAACTATGTGTTGTTGTTGTTATGCATGAACTATGTGTTGTTGTTGTTGTTGTTATGCATGAACTATGTGTTGTTGTTGTTATGCATGAACTATGTGTTGTTGTTGTTATGCATGAACTATGTGTTGTTGTTATACATGAACTATGTGTTGTTGTTATACATGAACTATGTGTTGTTGTTGTTATACATGAACTATGTGTTGTTGTTATACATGAACTGTGTGTTGTTGTTGTTATACATGAACTATGTGTTGTTGTTATACATGAACTATGTGTTGTTGTTGTTATACATGAACTGTGTGTTGTTGTTGTTGTTATACATGAACTATGTGTTGTTGTTGTTGTTGTTGTTATACATGAACTATGTGTTGTTGTTATACATGAACTATATGTTGTTGTTGTTATACATGAACTATGTGTTGTTGTTATACATGAACTATGTGTTGTTATACATGAACTATGTGTTGTTGTTGTTGTTGTTATACATGAACTGTGTGTTGTTGTTGTTATACATGAACTATGTGTTGTTGTTGTTGTTGTTATACATGAACTATGTGTTGTTGTTGTTATACATGAACTATGTGTTGTTGTTGTTATACATGAACTGTGTGTTGTTGTTGTTATACATGAACTATGTGTTGTTGTTGTTATACATGAACTATGTGTTGTTGTTGTTGTTATACATGAACTGTGTGTTGTTGTTGTTGTTGTTGTTGTTATACATGAACTATGTGTTGTTGTTGTTATACATGAACTATGTGTTGTTGTTGTTGTTGTTGTTGTTGTTGTTATACATGAACTATGTGTTGTTGTTGTTATACATGAACTATGTGTTGTTGTTATACATGAACTATGTGTTGTTGTTATACATGAACTATGTGTTGTTGTTATACATGAACTATGTGTTGTTGTTATACATGAACTATGTGTTGTTGTTATACATGAACTATATGTTGTTGTTGTTGTTATACATGAACTATGTGTTGTTGTTATACATGAACTATGTGTTGTTGTTATCCCAGGTCTCATGATGTGGGAAGATACATACAGGTTGATAAACCCTCTGCGAGCCCCCGGTGTAGAGATGCACTGTCTACACGGTGCTAACGTCACCACACCTGGCATGTATATATACAACAACAAGACTTGGAATGATGGTAACCCGACGATGATACAAGACGACGGCGACGGTACCGTAAACAGCAGAAGCCTGATGGGATGTCTACGCTTCCGGGATCAGCAGAAACAGCCGGTCTATCACAAGGCATTTGATGGTGCGGAACACTTGCAGATTCTAAATCGCAAAGATGTTATAGAATACATCAAAAATGTGTTAGTGACAGTGAAGTAGTTGTAAACGTGTTTTACGTTTATTTATCGTCGCTACCGGTTGCACATATGAGCGACGCCTCATGAAGAGATTAGTCATTTTAGATTTTTGGAGCATAGTGCAATGAGACCCATTCCAGAGTCTCCTCTGGTTCTTTTACGTGCACGGTGTAAAGCACCGACACGAGACCTCGGTTTAATGTCCCATCTGAAAGACTGTTAATTTTATTAGGGTCAGACGGGGGATCGAACCTGCGACTGGACTACAGATCCATCTGTGTAAACATGGTCATCGCTTTTATGATGAGGATGTGGTGGTATCTAAGTCAAAAGATAGTTTTCCCCCTTTCCAATCTGCATTATTTATTAGTCTGTGTCCGTCCGTCCATCACACATTATGTAGCATCCATTCCACCTTCAGCTCACCCAACATAACGTGGACAGACACATTTTATCTGCACTTTCTCTGCTATAGTTTTTCATGGTTTATGCTCATTTTTAGTATGTCTAATTGTTTTTATCGTTGTCGTCGGTTTACCATTGTCGTCTACCCGGTTTTACCGTTGTCGTCTACTCGGTTTTACCGTTGTCGTCTACTCGGTTTTACCATTGTCATCTACCCGGTTTTACCGGTGTCTACCTGGTTTTACCGTTGTCGTCTACCCGGTTTACCATTGTCGTCTACCCGGTTTTACCGTTGTCGTCTACTCGGTTTTACCATTGTCGTCTACTCGGTTTTACCGTTGTCGTCTTCTTGGTTTTACCATTGACGACTACTCGGTTTTACCGTTGTCGACTACTCGGTTTTACCGTTGTCGTCTACTCGGTTTTACCATTGTCGTCTACTCGGTTTTACCATTGTCGACTACTCGGTTTTACCATTGTCGACTACTCGGTTTTACCGTTGTCGTCTACTCGGTTTTACCATTGTCTACTCAGTTTTACCATTAGTTGTCGACTACTTGGTTTTACCGTTAGTTGTCGACTACTCGGTTTTACCATTAGTTGTCGACTACTCGGTTTTACCATTAATTGTCGACTACTCGGTTTTACCATTGTCGTCTAGTTGAGTTGCATATAGTTTCTAGTGGGTGTTTAATGACCCTTGCGCCCCCTCTGTGTTCAATGACCCTTGCGCCCCCCCCCCCCTAACATACACCACCCCCAATGGTTACCTAGATCTTGAATATTGGCAAAATAATGTTGTGTTTTTCCGAAATATTTGATGTGTCCAAAAAAATCTCAAGGTATTGCTTTTAACACATGCATGGACTAATTCACTACACCCACAGTAAGACACACCCTACAATGACTGCTTACAATTTTGCCAATAATAGTATGATTTTAGAAATTATTTATTCGTGAACATAATCTCAAAACATTATTATTTCTATAAACTGAAAGGTATTGCTTTGAAACTTTCCATGCACATTCAATGACTTAATTCTCAGTACCCACATTCGTTGCATATAAGAAATATGTTTAAAACGGAGAAACATAAATTATACAATGAATCCCATTGGGAAACACCATTGGGCCAATGGCCTTCGCTTATCCTGCAGGATGACTGGTATGTAAATTGTGAGAACTAGTGACATGTTTATTCTGCTGTACATTGTCTGCGTTTCATTTGTATTTATTGCATTTTACTATATAAATCATCAAATGGCATTGTTCATTGTGTGTATGCAAGTTGAATGAATTTTCTTGGGTCCGCCTCCGTGGTCGCTGACTTGTATACCATTGTAACCTATCACGGGTTCGAGCCCCGCTCAGTCTGTGTCTGTTTATATGAAAAAGTTGGCAATTTCATACGGCGGCTGGTGTACTGGTTAACTGCTGGAGCCTGCCCAGGAAAGGTGTTGTTAGGTAAACTACCCGCCGGCGATATAGCCCAAAATGATGCTGATGAAGGCGTAAAACCCGAATAAACAAACATTTACTTGTGTCCATTGCAGTATAATATAAGACTAGGTAATAGTTTATAAGACTGCACTTTAATAATAGCGTAATTTATTATTGTTGGTTTGAAATCGGTCTGTGCTGTGACATTCGTGTACCAAGATACTCTTTTTTACACATTAAATGTGTGCAGATATTATTCTTAGATATGCAAGAGGGTTTGAAATATGATTCTTGTTATGCATTTTACACATTGAATTTACTATTAAATACATTTTAATTTAGTCGACTCTTAGTTTTGTGCCATAGGAGTTATTTAGTTTAATATTTTTATTAATTTACAGTGTATGTTTGGGTGTAATATTTAGGAAGTAATGTCAATACGGTCTGTTTATTTGTATTTACTCGGAAACAAAACGATTATTTATCGGTACAGAATCTATGCTGTTTGCTATTCAGATAGTGGAGCTAAAACACTTGGCTGAATAGCAAGCAACATAGATCCTGATCAGACGCAGCCTAATCTGGATCTATGTTGTTTGCACATTCCTTCAGCATTTTAGGTTAATGTTCACACACATCTTCGATAACCAGCTGACATGTTGGATATGGGTGTGCGTGAACATCAATCTTGGTTAATTCCGTATTTTAGGAATCATTCTGAACTTTTAAAGTTGTTGCTTCTGTGTTTTTCTTCTGCTTATGATGGTATCATTTTAAAGATATTTACTTACTGGGACAGACTTTAGTGCACGTGTATTGTTTGCTAGTGCACGTGTATTGTTTGCTAGTGCACGTGTATTGTTTGCTAGTGCACGTGTATTGTTTGCTAGTGCACGTGTATTGTTTGCTAGTGAACGTGTATTGTTTGCTGTATATAAGCATTGTATGTTTTACGTTTATTTATCATCGCTACCGGTTGTCCATATGAATGACGCCTCCTGAAGAGATTAGTAATTTTAGATTTTTGGAGGATAGTGCAATGATACGGACAGAGACCCATTCCAGACTCTCCTCTGGTTCTTTTACATGCACGGTGTACAACACCGACACGAGACCTCGGTTTAACGTTCCATCTGAAAGACTGTTAATTTTATTAGGGTCAGACGGGGGATCGAACCTGCGATCCCTGGATTACCAATCCAGCGTGTATACAGCTTATGCATCATTCCGGAATACAGCCATCAGGGAAGTTTTGTCCTGTCTAGTCGCAATGTCCACGCCAGACAAACATGTCTAGTCATAATGTCCACGCCAGACAAACATGATGATATACATCTAAGGTCAATGCAAGCACAATTAAACCGGTTTCATTAACCAACAATGCAACCAATATCCCAATCCTAACTATGCTGTTGCAACTATTCCTGTGTTATGTACACCATTCTTGAATAAAATATTGTTTATGCTAACCAATATAGTTTCAAATCAAAATTCACCAAATTTAGACAGCATGTAAATGTAAAGTTTTTGGTAACATTTACCATTTTCCAAAGTTTAATCACATTTTATTGTTCGATTCATTTAACATATATATACAGTCTACATCAGTTATGTCAAGGTCGGTTATTTCGAATTCTCAATAATATACACAAACATATCTAGTTACACAACCTACATCCGTTATGTCAAAGTCAGTTATGTCGAAATTCTCCGGTTATCTCGAATTCGGATCAAAGTCCCGTTTCAGACACTGTCATTTTTACATATAACTGGCTTCGTTTATATAGAATTTCGTTAAGTCAATCTTCGGTTTCAAAGTATTTTGTTCGGTCCGACGGAATTCAACATAACAAGATGTAGACTGTAATACAAGACACAACAATTCCAAGGAAAGCAAATTCAAAAACCACAAGTTATAGTAACATTAGTTGTGGCCCTTTTCCAAACCAAAACATATCTGGAATATGTTAATGACAGTGTCAAGCCACATTGAGTAAGAGAAGAATGGCTACTTGCTTATGCTTTATAAACACGAGTAGAAGAATTATTATGTATACATTGTATATGTTTTTGTTACAATTATTCTATTTAACCATTTGTTGAGTAAATAAAATCACATTTGCAAACCAGATCAGCTGCGGCATAGCACCACGTCTGATAAGAATCTATGTTGTTTGCTATTCAGCCATATGTTTTAGCTACACTATCCGAGGTCCGCCTCCGTGGTCGAGTGGTTACGGTCGCCGACTTGTGTACCACTGTAACCTATCATCACTGATGGTTCGAGCCCCGCTCAGACCGTGTTTCATTTAATATGAAAAAGTTGGCAGTTTCTTACAGAGGTTGGTGCACCCAAGTACCGGTTAATCGTTGGAGCCTGCCCAGGAAAGGTGTTGTTAGGTAAACTGCCCACGGGCGATATAGCCCAAAATGGTGCTGATGCAGGCGTAAAACCCGAAATATAACACAATACACTATCCAAATAGCAAACAGCATAGAGCCTGATCAGACGGCAGGCTATGTGCCGTCTGATCTGGCTGTTTGCAGAAGTGATTTTATGTGCCGCTAGCGTGCAAAGGGTTAAATTTCAGCTTAGTATTACTGTAAGTTTTCTGTACATTGTTGTTGATATTGTTGATTGTTCGTGGCGTGTTTTGATTCTTTCATGAGCACATAGAATGCAATTGTATAACGTTTTAATGTGGCAATAAACCCTTGATTTAACGTTTTATTTTATGCATTTCAATGAAATTTATCATTGAAATATACTGTGTTATTCCACTGGTTGAAAGGAATAATACATTCTACTTCTCACTTCTTTGCATGTGCGGTACGTAGCTGCTGCACATGCCAGGTAAGGTGTTGTCAGTTTTATAGGTCACCTGTGCAATGCTAGGTAATGTGTTGTCAGGTTTATAGGTCACCTGAGTTATGCTAGGTAATGTGTTGTCAGGTTTAAAGAGGTCACCCGAGTTATGCTAGGTAATGTGTTGTCAGGTTTATAGAGGTCACCCGAGTTATGCTAGATAATGTGTTGTCAGGTTTATAGGTCACCTGAGTTATGCTAGGTAATGTGTTGTCAGGTTTAAAGAGGTCACCCGAGTTATGCTAGGTAATGTGTTGTCAGGTTTATAGAGGTCACCCGAGTTATGCTAGATAATGTGTTGTCAGGTTTATAGGTCACCTGAGTTATGCTAGGTAATGTGTTGTCAGGTTTAAAGAGGTCACCCGAGTTATGCTAGGTAATGTGTTGTCAGGTTTATAGAGGTCACCCGAGTTATGCTAGATAATGTGTTGTCAGGTTTATAGGTCACCTGAGTTATGCTAGGTAATGTGTTGTCAGGTTTAAAGAGGTCACCCGAGTTATGCTAGGTAATGTGTTGTCAGGTTTATAGAGGTCACCCGAGTTATGCTAGATAATGTGTTGTCAGGTTTATATAGAGGTCACCAGGTAATGTGTTGTCAGGTTTATATAGAGGTCACCAGGTAATGTGTTGTCAGGTTTATATAGAGGTCACCAGGTAATGTGTTGTCGGGTTTATATAGAGGTCACCTGGTAATGTGTTGTCAGGTTTATATAGAGGTCACCAGGTAATGTGTCGTCAGGTTTATAGAGGTCATTAGGTAATGTGCCTCCCTTCTACTGTACCGTACCAATGTGCCTCCCTTCTACTGTACCGTACCAATGTGCCTCCCTTCTAATGTACCGTACCAATGTGCCTCCCTTCTAATGTACCGTACCAATGTGCCTCCCTTCTAATGTACCGTACCAATGTGCCTCCCTTCTAATGTACCGTACCAATGTGCCTCCCTTCTAATGTACCGTACCAATGTGTCTCCCTTCTAATGTACTGTACCAATGTGCCTCCCTTCTAATGTACCGTACCAATGTGTCTCCCTTCTAATGTACCGTACCAATGTGTCTCCCTTCTAATGTACCGTACCAATGTTCCTCCCTTCTAATGTACCGTACCAATGTGTCTCCCTTCTAATGTACCGTACCAATGTGCCTCCCTTCTAATGTACCGTACCAATGTGTCTCCCTTCTAATGTACCGTACCAATGTGTCTCCCTTCTAATGTACCGTACCAATGTTCCTCCCTTCTAATGTACCGTACCAATGTTCCTCCCTTCTAATGTACCGTACCAATGTGCCTTCCTTCTAATGTACCGTACCAATGACCCTCCCTTCTAATGTACCGTACCAATGTGCCTCCCTTCTAATGTACCGTACCAATGTGCCTCCCTTCTAATGTACCGTACCAATGTTCCTCCCTTCTACTGTACCATACCAATGTGCCTCCCTTCTAATGTACCGTACCAATGTGCCTCCCTTCTACTGTACTGTACCGTACCAATGTGCCTCCCTTCTAATATACCGTACCAATGTGCCTCCCTTCACATGTACCGTACCAATGTGCCTCCCTTTTAATATACCGTACCAATGTTCCTCCCTTCTACTGTACCGTACCAATGTGCCTCCCTTCTACTGTTCTAATAATGGAAATGAAGACAGAAACAATAGGTGAATATTTAGGTTTATTCATTGCATATTTCTTCCAATGTTGGTGTTGAGCCATGTAACATACACAACACCTAAATACAGCATCTTTAATGCGACGCACAAGTCGCAAGGATATGAGTTGGGTATACAACCTTGTATCGCTTAAACACAAAATGTACGCAACAAAATAAAGTATATTCTCGTAGATATAACAATAAAATGATTACAGGTAATTAAAACAGGATTTGCAAGAATGATTTAAATGAAAGTCCTAGTTTTATTGTGATATTGTAAATAAATCGTCATAAATGGTGGATATCTACAAACCACAGTTCATTTGTTGGATACCTACAAACCACAGTCCATTTGTTGGATATCTACAAACCAGTCCATTTGTTGGATATCTACAAACCACAGTTCATTTGTTGGATATCTACAAACCAGTCCATTTGTTGGATATCTACAAACCACAGTCCATTTGTTGGATATCTACAAACCAGTCCATTTGTTGGATATCTACAAACCAGTCCATTTGTTGGATATCTACAAACCACAGTTCATTTGTTGGATATCTACAAACCAGTCCATTTGTTGGATATCTACAAACCACAGTCCATTTGTTGGATATCTACAAACCAGTCCATTTGTTGGATATCTACAAACCACAGTTCATTTGTTGGATATCTACAAACCACAGTCCATTTGTTGGATATCTACAAACCAGTCCATTTGTTGGATATCTACAAACCACAGTTCATTTGTTGGATATCTACAAACCAGTCCATTTGTTGGATATCTACAAACCACAGTCCATTTGTTGGATATCTACAAACCAGTCCATTTGTTGGATATCTACAAACCAGTCCATTTGTTGGATATCTACAAACCACAGTTCATTTGTTGGATATCTACAAACCAGTCCATTTGTTGGATATCTACAAACCACAGTCCATTTGTTGGATATCTACAAACCAGTCCATTTGTTGGATATCTACAAACCACAGTCCATTTGTTGGATATCTACAAACCTCAGTCCTGTTGTTGGATATCTACAAACCACAGTCCATTTGTTGAATATCTACAAACCACAGTCCATTTGTTGGATATCTACAAACCAGTCCATTTGTTGGATATCTACAAACCAGTCCATTTGTTGGATATCTACAAACCAGTCCATTTGTTGGATATCTACAAATCACTTGTTGAATATCTACAAACTACTTGTTGAATATCTACAAACCACAGTCCATTTGTTGAATATCTACAAACCACAGTCCATTTGTTGGATATCTACAAACCACAGTCCATTTGTTGGATATCTACAAACCACAGTCCATTTGTTGGATATCTACAAACCACAGTCCATTTGTTGGATATCTACAAACCACAGTCCATTTGTTGAATATCTACAAACCACAGTCCATTTGTTGGATATCTACAAACCAGTCCATTTGTTGGATATCTACAAACCAGTCCATTTGTTGGGATTTGGACAAACTAGTTAATTTTTCAAAATATTTAATCCCAGTTTTTGTTGCATTTGGCGACCGAAAGCGGGAACTCTGCATTAAGTAGTCAAAGAAACACACATGGTGGCACGTTTCCTCCAAATTCAAGGGAGAGTACTACACTACGACATATGCCCCCAAAACTGTGTTACCTCCCATCATTGAATCTTTACGAAAACGAAATACAAGACTCAATGAAAGTAACGAATGACTTTTCTTTGTAATTTCCATGTATTTTATTGGGGAGCAGGTTTCATGCCTCACCATATGGTGCCTTTTCCATTTTTCAAGGTCAGTAGTTGGGTGGGGACGTAAGCAATAACGGTTTCTAAGCAAAATAATAATGTTCCGAGTTATACAGTTTCAAAGAAATAACTTTACGGTTTTGGAGAAAATGTTCATGGTAGTCCGTCCTTAACCCATTCAACACCAAATAACTAACATGGAATGGTCCATGATAGTTTGAGACCAATAAATTAATCAGAAAATTACATTTGGATCAGTACATTGATCAAAATGGGTAATTTTGTCTAAAAATAGTAATATTACTGGCAAAAAGTGCAGATCCTGATGAGACGGCTCGTCACACTTTTTGTAAGCTTATTTAGAGGTCTGTGGTGTTGAAAGGGTTAAGCGAAGTTTCAAAACAATAATTAATGGATTTTGAGACATGATAGTCCTTTTTTTATATACAAAGTTCAAGGTCACTTAGTCACCTTGGATGCGCAGTTTCGAGGCTTTGAGTAATGATAATGTATAAAGCCTATAAATAATTTATGAAATCAAGAATTTAAATCTCGCCTCAAATCGAAACAAATTTCACCAATAAACATGTTCCCAAGTAAGTAATCCTCATCGAGAAAAAGGTGCGAAAAACCACTCGAAAATCAAAGTGACCCAATTTCAATAAGAAACTCTGACGGTTGCAAGTTCACGTTTCATTGTAGCACCTGTTCACAGCTAGGAGATGCACAACATACTGGTAGGATGTGTTTCCATAGAAACTATTGTATGTTACAATAGACTCTGAAGACACGGTTATATTATAAATACAGGTATATTATAAATATAAAATAAACTCGAAAACAACTTTAACAATGCTCTAACTGGGATGAAGTAGTAATGTATACATGTATACAAAACTTGCCAGCTGCAGTAATGTATACATGCATATAAACCTAGCCAACTGCAGTAATGTATACATGTATACAAAACTTGCCAACTGCAGTAATGTATACATGCATATAAACCTAGCCAACTGCAGTAATGTATACATGCATATAAACCTAGCCAACTGCAGTAATGTATACATGTATATAAACCTAGCCAACTACAGTAATGTATACATGCATATAAACCTTGCCAACTGCAGTAATGTATACATGGATATAAACCTTGCCAACTGCAGTAATGTATACATGCATATAAACCTTGCCAACTGCAGTAATGTATACATGGATATAAACCTAACCAACTGCAGTAATGTATACATGCATATAAACCTTTCCAACTGCAGTAATGTATACATGCATATAAACCTAGTCAACTGCAGTAATGTATACATGCATATAAACCTAGTCAACTGCAGTAATGTATACATGCATATAAACCTAGTCAACTGCAGTAATGTATACATGCATATAAACCTTGCCAACTGCAGTAATGTATACATGGATATAAACCTAGTCAACTGCAGTAATGTATACATGCATATAAACCTAGCCAACTGCAGTAATGTATACATGGATATAAACCTAGCCAACTGCAGTAATGTATACATGGATATAAACCTAGTCAACTGCAGTAATGTATACATGGATATAAACTTAGCCAACTGCAGTAATGTATACATGGATATAAACCTAGCCAACTGCAGTAATGTATACATGGATATAAACCTAGTCAACTGCAGTAATGTATACATGGATATAAACTTAGCCAACTGCAGTAATGTATACATGTATACAAAACTTGCCAGCTGCAGTAATGTATACATGCATATAAACCTAGTCAACTGCAGTAATGTATACATGCATATAAACCTAGCCAACTGCAGTAATGTATACATGCATATAAACCTAGCCAACTGCAGTAATATATACATGGATATAAACTTAGCCAACTGCAGTAATGTATACATGTATACAAAACTTGCCAGCTGCAGTAATGTATACATGGATATAAACCTAGCCAACTGCAGTAATGTATACATGCATATAAACCTTGCCAACTGCAGTAATGTATACATGCATATAAACCTTGCCAACTGCAGTAATGTATACATGCATATAAACCTAGCCAACTGCAGTAATGTATACATGCATATAAACCTAGCCAACTGCAGTAATGTATACATGCATATAAACCTAGCCAACTGCAGTAATGTATACATGGATATAAACCTAACCAACTGCAGTAATGTATACATGGATATAAACCTAGCCAACTGCAGTAATGTATACATGCATATAAACCTAGCCAACTGCAGTAATATATACATGTATACAAAACTTGCTAACTGCAGTAATGTATACAAAAACATGCCAAGTTATGTCACATTAATGTACACTTGCATATAAATGTAAAACAAAACCCAAAGGGTCGTAGCTGATTAGAAATCCCTTTAAATAGAATGAACTAGATATTCAACTCTGTTTCAAGCTTTCTAATTGGTTACGCCAAAAGCAAAATTTCAGACTCAACCAATCGTATCACTTGAGATATGAATAAAATTGTTTAACCCTTTTCAACACCCCAGATCTCTAAATAGGCTTACAAAATGTGTAGATCCCGATGAGCCATCATGACGATCCCTCTCATCAGGATCTGCACTTTTTGCCAGTAATATTACTATTGTTCGACAGAATTACCCATTTTGAATTTTTGATAAGTTTAATGAATTTAATTTTCTGATTAATTTATTGGTCTAAAAATATCATGGACCAGTCCATGTCAGTTACTTGGTGTTGAATAGGTTCAAACCTCCGGCACTATGTTAGAGCATCGATATGTTTTAACAATAATTCATTATATATACATTCTCTCCGTAGTTTATCCATATTTATCATGGTTAGTTTATACAAATTTATTTCAGCTGGTCTGGAGATTATAAAGCTTTTCTCCAATCTCAAACTCAGTCTCAAGCTTCTGATTGGTTCAGCCTACTGTAAACCTCAGAATCAACCAATCAAATCAATGGAGCTCGTGTTTTGAGATTTGAGAAGTTTTATAACCTCCGACCCAGAAATTGGTTTTCATATAGTGCTCTAGCTAGGATGTCACTAGAATCTTAAATATACATACTACATTCATTTTACTGATTAAGACGAAGACAAATAGATAAATCTTATATGCGACTGTATGTGATCAAATGGGGCCAAATGCGATAATATAATTTGTTAGACAGAGCTTGTAAAACCATAGACATTATAAAAAATATAATGAGCATCATTAAAAAATGTGTTACCGTAGCAACAAGCATTACTTATGGCGTAATATTTGAATATTACCACTCAAAATAAATCTTCTAATCTTGTGTTCATGAAAGATTATTTATAAAACGTAACAAATGCTACTAGAGAAATAAACCCAGTACTGTCTGTTAGATGTATGCAAGTAAACGTGGACAGAATTGTATAGAAAATACGATGGGCGTAACGGTATTCGGTCACCTATGAATGTTAATAACTTCTAGTAGGGTCGCTTTTATAGTTGATGAAATAATATTACTATGTAAAGTGATCATTCTTGCATTTAATACGCTTGACTAAACTCAGATTGCAAACATCTTTTAAAATAAAACCACAATTTCAACCGCATTGGGAATTCAATATGGTGTCAAAAACAGGACCTAAGTTTCGGACACCAATTGTGCTTCCCAGTATTAACACATGACCGTATAAAGCATTTGAAATCTGACGACATTTGCAAACAAATTCGAAAACAGGTTGTGTAAGCAAATAGGCTGATTGTCGATAATTATGTTTTTAACAATAGCATCAAAAGTTGCATCAAAATTTTTAAAAGTCAAAATTGATGTTATGACATTGTTTGCAAATTTGTCATACCTCATGCAAAATTTGCCATACTCGAACGGGCAACATTTTTTGATGTCTCACCTCTGAATAGCCTCATTCGTAACAAAATCACGCTACTCGGACGTTACCGTTTAATTTCAATGTGATTTTATTTGTTATGCCGCCATCTTGTTTTCATGTAGTCTCGAAGAATGTTTTGTTGAAAAATTGTTCAGTAAAACAGAAAAATGTAAATAGACTATCGATAATTATTTTATCGATAATTATTTTATCAGTTAACATAGTTTGTACAGTAACGGTTTTTGATAAAGAATACACATTACGGTCAAGGTTGCTGTCAAATCTCATCTGCGGAAGGTAAACAATCGCTGCAATGTCAGCTAGGTTTGCGAATATATCCGAGGAACAGCCGATTGTTCGGCATAACAAAATAAATATTTCATCTCGGTGAGTGTGACAGTGGATATTGTCAACCCTCGGAAAAATACACGCCAAGATTTTGAGAATTCTACAAGATGATTGACAAGTCCGATTTCACTGCTGTGAGTTCTGTAGGTTTAAATGTATTGAAGGTGTGCATCTAATGCTCATCAGGAGAGCTTATACCGTTACATGTTAATATCTCCAATTACCAATTAAACTCATTCAACCCCAAGTAACTGACATGGACTGGTCCATGATATTTTTAGAAAAATTTAAGAAAATTACATTTGGACCAGTTCATTTATCAAAATGGGTAATTTTGTCTAAAAATAGTAATATTACTGGATAAAAGGAACAGATCCTGATGAGACGGCTCGTCATGAGCCGGCTCATCTGGATCTACACTTTTTGTAAGCCTATTTAGAGGTATGTGGTGTTGAAAGGGTTAAAACTCATTTGGCCCCATTTTTCCAGTCATGGTGACAAAATAATAATCACAACTACAAATAACGTGGGGGAGGGACAGGTTGTCCAGACTGGCAGTTTCTTTTGTTCGGGTTTTATGCCTTCGTCAGCACCATTTTGGGCTATATCGCCGACGGACCAGACCGGTAAACAGTCTTTCCACCTATGCCTAGCTAGAGTACTATCGTGTACCTATGAATAACTACGTAACATAATGCTCGTTATTGCCCTGAATAAACCAGTTTCTCATTTTCCATTATCCCTGATCAATTCAAAATTGCAAGAGAAAGGAGTCTTGTTATACAAACATTGGGTGTGCGATGTCAGTAATTGTCAGAAACTGTAACATAACCCTAATAGCACAATTAGCTGGTAAGTCAATCAATAAAATCACTTTTCATCTTGAGAGTCTGTGTCTCTATTACACCTGCGTCTCTATTATACAGGTCTATTACACATGTGTCTCTATTACACAGGTCTATTACACCTGCGTCTCTATTATACAGGTCTATTACACATGTGTCTCTATTACACAGGTCTATTACACCTGTGTCTCTATTACACATGTGTCTCTATTACACATGTGTCTCTATTACACAGGTCTATTACACATGTGTCTCTATTACACATGTCTATTACACATGTGTCTCTATTACACATGTCTATTACACATGTGTCTCTATTACACAGGTCTATTACACCTGTGTCTCTATTACACCTGCATCTCTATTACACCTGTGGTCTCTATTACACCTGTGGTCTCTATTACACCTGCTTCTCCACTTAGTTTCATCACATTACACTTCTCGTCGACATTCAGCACTAGTATTCCCAGTTACACATGGTTACGATATGTGAAAATGTGTATTTTAATCTCATTTAAATGATATGCTTTGCAGTTTTTCACAATTCCGCTATATTCTGCATAATTGCAACATTTGCACGAATTCTGTGTGAGTAGTAATACTTCACAGTCACATGTCGTCCTGACAGAAAAGTAGTTCTGAATAAACAGTTGTGCCGTAGTTTGACGTGTTGCTATTGAAATCTCACTATCATTTTTTGAATGCTTATAGAGCAACCAACATTTGCTTGCCTGAATCGGACCCGACGACGATGATATATAACGATTCATCATAAGTCTGTATCGTCTCGCGAGAATATCTGGGTTGTACCCGGATTCATCCACGAGAGTCCATTCTTTTTGTGTGGTTCTGTTTCAAGGTCACTTCGGTTTTTCTGTAAACATAAACGACAATATATTAAATACCGTACTGTACTTCTGTTTTAAATATTGAATAATTTTAGCACCAATAGTTTGCATTCTGTGGAACAAGTCTTGCCCCAAATGTTGGTTTAACCCAAGGCTGTAATGTCTCTTCATTATTTCGATATTAACCCATTCAATACCAAGTAACTCGCATGGACTGGTCCATGATATTCATAAACCAATAAATGAAACAGAAAATCACATTTGGACAAGTTCATTTATCAAAATGGGTAATTATGTCTAAAAATAGTCATATCACTGGCAAAAAGTGCAGATCCTGATGAGACGCTCGTCACGAGCCGGCTCATCTGGATCTACACTTTTTGTAAGCCTATTTAGGTCTGTGGTGTTGAAATGAAAGGGTTAACCTGTCGAAATAATTGGACTGAATGTGCAAACAACATAGATCCAATTCAGCCACAGCATCTGATCAGGATCTATGTTGTTTGCTATATCATTCAAATGTTTTAGCTCCACTATCTGAATAGCAAACAGTGTAGATCCTGATCAGACAGCAAGAGTCAGAGTGACAATATGTACTAAAATACAAACGATGGGGGACATGCAGCAGATGGAATATTAAACAATGAAACTATAGTCTGTTCCAGATATCCACACAATGGAACTATAAATTATAGTCTGTTCCGGATATCCATACAATAGACTATAGTCTGTTCCGGATATCCTTACAATGGAACTATAGTCTGTTCCGGATATCCTTACAATGGAACTAGTCTGTTCTGGATATCCATACAATGGAACTATAGTCTGTTCCAGATATATGTGCAATGGAACTATAGTCTGTTCCAGATATCTGTACACCTCATTTCAAGTACATATACAAGTACATTATATCATCTTAAATACCAGATGTCACCTATTTTATGTGTTTCATTTTCAAAATTGTCATTCTTTCCATAAGTTGTACTGTTGAATGACATGACATCATTTTGCATTATAGTCTACGAAGATACAAAAATAGTGGGATTTTGATGATGCAGCATTTTGATTTACAGCCTATGGCAGAAATAACAAAATGGCACATTTTGACTTTAGATTGAGATAAATTGAAAACATAAATAAGAGACATTTCTAGTCTTCATTTTGTTAGCGATATAAATATAGGGAAATTCCAAGCATGGGGTCATCGGGTACAAACAAATGTACAGCTAGATCAGTTAATAACACTGGAGGTCGTGATAGCGCAGTGGATGCGCATTCGCTTCACGTGCGAAAGGTCTGGAGTTTGAGCCCGCTGGAGCCGGTACAATTGTGCCCTTAGGCAAGGCATTTAAATTCCACATGCCTCTTCTCTCCTTCATGGCGAGGTATTCCATCAGGAGTGATTACTATAAGTTGCAATCAAGCTAAAATAAATTTGTATAAACTAACACTGGAGGTGTACGAATCACAATTCTAGTGTAACCAAAATATATATCACACAGGATTGTGTTCAGCGAGGCGATTATATACCAACATGGTGGTCCTTAGTGACAGGTTTGTAATATATGCTCTTTATTCTGAGGTGATCTTTATTCGCAGATGTCTTTATAATAATGATTTGCCAAATGTTTTATTATTATATATGTATGTATGATATTTCGGGTTTTACGTCTGCATCAGCACCATTTCGGGCTATATCGCCGGCGGGCAGTTTACCTAACAACACCTTTCCTGGGCAGGCTCCAGCGGTTAACCAATACTTGGGTGCACCAACCTCCGTAAGAAACTGCCAACTTTTTCATATGAGACATGGTCTGAGTGGGGCTCGAAACCCGTGACCATCAGTGATGATAGGTTACAGTGGTATACAAGTCAGCGACCGTAACCACTCGACCACGGAAGCGGACCCGCATGGAAGAATAAGTTTGAGTGAAAATGTGTGTTTATAGTTAATAACCAAGAATAATTATTCAGTAAAAATAAAATTAGAAACAATCTTCTATAGTTTATACAAATTTATTTTAGCTCGATTGCGAAACAAGTTATTTCAACTTATATTAATCACTCTCGAGACCTCATTCCTGATGGAATTTAAACATTGTATGGGATGAAAACAAAGTGCTATCAAGTCTCACATCAGTAGAATCAAACCATAAATATCCCCGATGTCGATCCATATCTTAACTAAATACAATAACTTAACCTTGCAATAGAAACCACCCATGTGCAAATATAGGGTTTATTCTAGAGTGGAAAAATGGGCAGGGTGGTTCAGAAAATGGGCAGGGTGGTTCAGAAAAGGGGCAGGGTGGTTCAGAAAATGGGCAGGGTGGTTCAGAAAAGGGGCAGGTTGAGTCAGAAAATGGGCAGGGTGGTTCAGAAAAGGGGCAGGGTGAGTCAGAAAATGGGCAGGGTGGTTCAGAAAAGGGGCAGGGTGAGTCAGAATATGGGCAGGGTGGTTCAGAAAAGGGGCAGGGTGAGTCAGAAAAGGGGCAGGGTGGTTCAGAAAAGGGGCAGGGTGAGTCAGAAAAGATGCAGGGTGCATATTATGGGGCTAACTAAGTAATGGTTTGTGCAAAATAACCATGGGTTATTACCAAAATGACAAAGTACCTGACTTAGACTGAGACGACGACTTTACCTTGCGAGTGAACATATCTGATTTGGCTTCATCGTGGACATCATTATTCCATGGAGAAAATCTGAATATACAACAAAATACATTAGAATTATTATTCTTGTTGTTTGCTCGGGTTTTATGCCTTCATTAGGACCATTTTGGGTTTATCGACAGCGGGCAGTTTACCTATCAACACCTTTCCCCGGGCAGGCTCCAGCGGTTAACCAGTACTTGGTGCACCAACATCCGTAAGAAACTGCCAACATTTCATATAAACAGACACAGCCTGAGCAGGGGGCCTCGAACCAGTGACAATCATTGATGATAGGTTACAAGTCAGCTACCGTAACCACTTGACCACGGAGGCGGACCCGTGAATTATTGTAAATACAAAATCTATCACAAAATCGATTAAATTCGCAATTGCCTATAACTTAGTGCGAGTGCATATTTTACAAGTACAAGATTTTTTGCAATTTCAGTTTCGTACACAGGTCAAAATAACTTCAGCAATAGCGAATCATTTTATGTATTTGGTGTTTAAAGTCGCACCAACAGCTTTTTTTCCTCCATATCGCATACAGGTATGTATGTTCCATTAATGTCAAACCCCTTACGGGAACCTAAACATGTGTTTTCCTGGACAGGCTTAGCCGACCTAAATGGTTAACCAGTACTAAGCAATGTGTGTGAGGTGCCTTGCTCAATGACACTACATAACGTGGCTTGACCGAGTATCGAACCCAGGACCGTTCGATTCCAAATCCGACGTTCTACCACTGTACGCCACACATATGGCAACTTTCCAGGTATTATTGGTGAAGGAAGATCGCCGACTGCCCCTACGAGCAGTATTCCAAGCAAAGTAAGAACCATATTCATATCATCCTAGATCTTTATGCAATGATTATTATTATAATTATATTTCGGGTTTTACGCCTGCATCAGCACCATTTTGGGCTATATCGCCGGCGGGCAGTTTACTTAACAACACATTTCCTGGGCAGGCTCCAACGGTTAACCAGTACTAGGGTGCACCAATCTCCGTAAGAAACTGCCAACTTTTTCATATAAATGAAACACGGTCTGAGCGGGGCTCGAACCCGTGACCATCAGTGATGATAGGTTACAGTGATGCATATTTAGCTATTTGCTCCAAATATAAAACACCAGGCGACCATTTAGAAATTGTGTCAAGTGTAGAAATGGGACAACACTGGAGAAACAGGAGGTGAAACGAATGACACTGGCTGACAACATGGCTCGCCAACTCAGATACTTGTCCAGTCTGATGCAAACGTCTGATGGCATGTTTTCACACTGTTCCACTTTCATAATGTATAACATACAGTAAAACCTGTGTTAGTGGTCACCTCCATTAAGCAGCCAGTTTCCAGATTCCCAATATGTTGTTTTATTATACATTTGACCTATATTAAGCAGCCACATGTGCTAAGCAGCCACTTTCTTTGATTCCCTTCACTGGCTGCTTAAGACAGGTTTGACTAATCTCCATGTTACTGACAAGTCTGATTGATCCACATCATTTTTTTCAGTCACAGATTCCAAAAATGTGGCAATAGAAAATCCATTTAGAGTTCTGCAGAGCAAAATCTCCAAAATTCAGCCTGAAGTTTCTCACACTTCACACTGAAACTGCCTCGCCAATTACAGAAGATATTTTCTTCTTTAGCTAGTTGGATTCTATAGGGTCATAAAACACTTCTTTAGCTAGCTCACTTACCGTATCATATGAGCGTCGTTGGATTCTATAGGGTTATAAAGCACTTCTTTAGCAAGCTCACTTACCGTATCATATGAGCGTCGTTGGATTCTATAGGGTTATAAAGCACTTCTTTAGCAAGCTCATTTACCGTATCATATGAGCGTCGTTGGATTCTATAGGGTTATAAAGCACTTCTTTAGCTAGCTCACTTACCGTATCATATGAGCGTCGTTGGATTCTATAGGGTTATAAAGCACTTCTTTAGCAAGCTCACTTACCATATCACATGAGCGTCGTTGGATTCTATAGGGTCATAAAACACTTCTTTAGCTAGCTCACTTACCGTATCATATGAGCGTCGTTGGATTCTATAGGGTCATAAAACACTTCTTTAGCTAGCTCACTTACCGTATCATATGAGCGTCGTTGGATTCTATAGGGTTATAAAGCACTTCTTTAGCTAGCTCACTTACCGTATCATATGAGCGTCGTTGGATTCTATAGGGTTATAAAGCACTTCTTTAGCAAGCTCACTTACCGTATCATATGAGCGTCGTTGGATTCTATAGGGTCATAAAACACTTCTTTAGCTAGCTCACTTACCGTATCATATGAGCGTCGTTGGATTCTATAGGGTTATAAAGCACTTCTTTACTCATTTGGACAGTTTCCTCGACCCGTTTTCTAAACTGTTCCATATTGTGTTCGTATCTATAAAGTACAGCAATAATGAAACCTATGCTAGGAAATAAACAATCTATTCAGTTTATTCCAAATGTTATTCTATGCACACAAAGTACAATACGTGTTATATTACAATAGATAAGGCCGACGTCCCAAGCGTCTCGCCACGCATTACAAATACAAATTTATTTTAGCTTGATTGCGAAACAAGTTCTTCTAACTTATATTAATCACTCTCCAGACCTCATTCCTGATGGAATCCATCGCCATGAGGGAGAGAGATGAGGCAACGTGGAAATTAAATGCCTTGCCTAAGGGCACAATCGTAACGGCTCCATCAGGCCACGCATTATACATTCACGGTGAGTGGTTAGGTTGGGACGTACTGTTTGTT
This sequence comes from Archivesica marissinica, assembly GCA_014843695.1. NCBI lineage: Eukaryota > Metazoa > Mollusca > Bivalvia > Venerida > Vesicomyidae > Archivesica > Archivesica marissinica. Next base: position 15,248,757 of record CM026395.1, on the reverse strand, counting down.
GTTGAGGATTAGTCCACGAATGTGTATGTGACGCTTCAAAGCAATATTGCTGATGGGAGAAAAGTGATTTTATGCCTAGATCATTTCTGAAATATAGACTATATTTGGCCGTTTTTCATGTTCAAGGTCATTGGTATGGTGTGGACTTAGGCTCCAGCGGTTAACCAGTACTTGGTGCACCAACCTCTGTAAGAAACCGCCAACTTTTTCATATAAACAGACACAGTCTGAGCAGGGGGTCTCGAACTAGTGACAATCATTGATGATAAGCTACAAGCCAGCGACCATAACCACTCGATCACAGGGCAGACCTTTATGAACTCAATAAAAATAAAACTAATAAAAACATTGATATCTATTTGAAACGTATCCCGTCATTTTCTTAACCAATCAAAACAATACTTTTCTTGAAAGACTTAATTATATTAGCACTACATACATCGGAACAAATTAATAGCAAATTTGACCTTTTGGAAAAGGCTGTTGCTAATGTTTTCAAAACTTGTAGCCCGATCCATTTGCACTTTGAACATGTCATGTATATGGATATTATCAGGATTTATGTATGTAATTAATGTTACAGTAATGTTATTGTGATTTGTAAATCGTATTCGTCATTATGGAAAAAAGGTGCAATAAAATATTATTAAATAAAAATTCCAAATATGGCTGTCCGATTAGCGCAGTGGTTAGCGCGCTCGCTTCTCACCAATGCAACCAGAACCAGGGTTCGATCTTCAGACCGGAAAGTATGTGAGATGGTACGATGGTCGTCAGATCGGACAGGTGGGTTTTCTCCGGGTACTCCGGTTTCACTTAAAATAAAAATTGTACATACAATTCTGCTGCCTCTGTGTTTGAAGGACACTTGGGGTCGATCTTAAAGAAGATTCTCCGTACATACATCAGCACTTGCCATAAGTAGTTGGTGTTCCGCCTGTAAGCAAACAAATACATTACACAGATACATGACATGCCAAGCACCAATCTACACAATGAATGGTGATGTAACGGTACGGTGTACGCCTCGTAGTCCAGGGGTTGTCGGTCCAAGCCCAGCTACAGTACAGTAATGGTGGTGGCATCCTTTGGCAAGACATTTAGGTCCACAATGTCTCTTCCAACTTAGTTATACAAATTTAGTTTAGCTCGATTGTGAAACAAGTTCTTACAACTTATATTAATCACTCTCGAGATCTCATTCCTGATGGAATCCATCGCCACGAGGGAGAGAAGAGGCAATGTGGAATTCAAATGCCTTGCCTAAGGGCACAATCGTAATGGCTCCAGCTACGTGCTGACTACCGGCTTTGAACACCTGAAAAGCACCCGCTACCATTGCGCTATCACGACTTCCCGAAAAAGGGTTATTATTATAGTTCGAGTTTTACGCCTGTATCGGCACCATTTTGGGCTATATCGCCGGCGGGCAGTTTACCTAACAACACCTTTCCTGGGCAGGCTCCAGCGGTTAACCAGTACTTGGGTGCACCAACCTCCGTAAGAAACTGCCAACTTTTTCATATAAATGAGACATGGCCTGGGTGGGGCTCGAACCTGTGACCATCAGTGATGATAGGTTACAGTGGTATACAAGTCAGCGACCTTAACCACTCGACCACGGAGGCGGACATTCCCGAAAAAGAGATGCGCTGTCGGCAGGATAAAATAGTGTCTGGTAGTTTGTGGGTTTAAAATCTGAGTTGATTAAAGACGAAACGCTAAACGATATGGTGGGTGAAATTAGCGTTTGACATACGACTGGTCTGCACACTGTGGTATAGCAGGTAGGTTTACAGATGACCAATTCCATAAACCAGTCAATCCGGTCTGCTGCCATATAGTACATCACACTCGCTTCTCTTAAATCAGGTTTTCTCCGGATACTCCGATTTCCTCCCACACGAATGACCACATTTACGCTTTCATCCGCGCCAATGAGAGTGATTAATATAAGTTGCTAAAACTTGCTTCGCAATCGTTGTAGAATAAATAAAGTTTAATATAAAAAACGTTTTATCCCCAACCTTGTAGGTAACATGTGTTAAGGTATGGCTGTCACCTGGTTGGATAAGTGGATGTTCAATCACTCGGGATTCCTCCCACATGAAATACGGCCATAGCTGTTAGAGTGTATGCCATAATTATTGTAGAATAACTAACTGCGTTCCAAGATGGACTGGTACAGCATTAAACCATCTCAATTCCTACAGGCAGAACCACCGGTCTTTCTAAAGTTTTCAAGGTATCTTCCTCAATGTTCAACATGAGTAGGACTGAAACCCACAGTAGTGAGAGACGGGTAATTGGTATTACCCACTTCACCACAGAAGCCGTCTACGTCGAAGCACATGGGTACACAGAGCCATGCTCGGAGAGAATATGGCATATTAACGATTTAGTGGTCATACACCAAAGTCATTATCACGACTAGTAACGCTTACAAATTGCATTCAGTGTTTATATATTTTTTGTTTTCGCGACATTTGGTCCTTTTCTTCATAGATCATGTGCGTTTTATACAGCAAAGTTTTTTTCCCTGGAATTTCTCTGGATTTTTTTAACTGTGTGTTATACTCCAGTGCGGCCTATATATAGACGAGTACGGTACTCTGTATTTAATATAAACATACCTCCATTTTTTGAACTCTCGCTTCACATCTACTTCCCCGGTCTTAGGATCAACGACTGGATGGAAGACCGGATACTCAAAGAATACTCTCTGAAATAAACCAATAAACCGTACATTGTGATGCATGACACTAAAAGAATACTCTCTGAAATAAACCAATAAACCGTACATTGTGATGCACGACGCTCAAAGAATACTCTCTGAAATAAACCAATAAACCGTACATTGTGATGCATGACACTCAAAGAATACTCTCTGAAATAAACAATACATATCAATACATATATACCTGTCATCTCTGGTAGATAATAAAATTATGAAATTAGTGCATTCAGACTGAATGAATAGTTGATACAAATGTATTTAGCACGATTGTGAAACAAGTTCTTACAACTTATATTAATCACTCTCGAGACCTCATTACTGATGGAATCCATCGCCACGCGGGAGACAGAAGAGGCAATGTGGAATTTAAATGCCTTGCCTAAGGGCACAATCGTAACGGATCCAGCGGGGCTCAAACTCCGGACATTTAGCACCTGAAGCGAACACGCTACCACAGTGCTAACACGACTTCCATTGAATAGCATTGAATGGAGAAGCTTCAGATTTTGAGCAGGGCATCGGCAATTGAATTACTAAAAGTATAATAATACATGTCGCTCGGCATCTGCTTAACAAAATGGGAAAACCAGTGAGTAGGCATGTTCCAAGTAAATCCAAGCGATTTAGTGTACAGTCAAACCTGTCTTAAGCAGGCAGCCAAGGGAATTGCAGAAAGTGGCTGCTTAGCACAGGTGGCTGCTTAATAGAGGTCAAATGTATACTAAAACAACATATTGGGAATCTGGAAACTGCTTAATACAGGTGACCGCTAACACAGGTTTGACTAATTAATTGATACAGATACTTGCAATGTGTGTGTTTTTACGTTTATTGATCGTCGCTACCGTTGCCCATATGAGCGACGCCTCCTGAAGATACTTGTAATGTGTGTGTTTTACGTTTATTTATCGTCATTACCGGTTGCCCATATGAGCGACGCCTCCTGAAGATACTTGCAATGGTATTGATTGGACATTTAATCCCTTCTGGAACATTACATGTGAAGTCACAACACCAGCAGGCTATTACTGGATAATCATAAATTTAATCTGTAGCTTACGACACAGCAGGTTGCTACATAGATTGATGTTTTAATGACCTCCGACACCAGTTACAATTCTGCTATTGTTTCATGCAGCAGGTGTGTAATAACATTTAGCTGATTGAAACTGGTCTTTCTAGCAGGTTTTGATGACCGATTTATGCTATTATTGAATATTCAACATTTTTAAACAAAAAAAAAGTTTGGTTCAGAATCGGTCTTTCAAACCAAACATGATGACCAATAGAGGAGTGTAACTATTATTCACTACATGGCATATATATATATATATATCTGACTATCACTCTTTTTCATAACCAATCTTAGACAAGTTCTCAAAACTAATTTACACATACCTACCGTAGCGTTACTCTCCAAAAATCTTCTCATTAATAATGCCAAATATGTCACTGCTTTGAATGAGATGCCATTTGTACCCCAAACTCACGGGTGGTATGTTCTGAGTTCAGCACAGAGGCCACAACATAACCTAACATAGCAGTGACAAGAGGTGGTGTGAAATATAACAAGACAAAATGTAAGTAACTTACGGGACAATCACCATTTGGATAGTTCTCGGGAATGTTGAGGTTAAATCTAAAGACAGCTTCTTGGTAGAGACCCTGACGGATAAATATAACACCGTTCCATACTGAAATAATAAATATGTCTTACAAAATTTTATATATTAAACCCGACATATAAATATGACACTGTTCCATACTGAAATAAATATCATACAAAATTTTGTATCTTAAACCCGACGTATAAATATGACACTGTTCCATACTGAAATAAACATCATACAAAATTTCATATCTTAAACCCGACGTATAAATATAACACTGTTCCATACTGAAATAAATATCATACAAAATTTCATATCTTAATCCCGACGTATAAATATGACACCGTTTCATACTGAAATAAATATCATACAAAATTTTATATCTTAAAGTCAGGTTTCCATTAACCTGCCGAATAAATTAGACAGAATGTGCAAACAACACAGATCCAGATCAGCCGTGTCTCATCAGGATCTATGTTGTTTGCTATTCAGGCATGTGTTTTAGCTCCACTATCCGAATAGCAAGCATTATAGAGCCTGATTAGACGGAATGTTCTGTGTCGTCTAATCTGGCTCTATGCTGTTTGCAAAAGCGACTTTAGTTGTGATTGGCAGGTTAAGAGTTGTAACTACATGTACCACTCATTTCTTGTAAATATGTACATCCATAGTGAGGTTTAAACTCAAAACCACACTTCCAGGGAGAGTACTCTGCCGACAGAGCTAGAAGCATACCACATAGTAATGGGAGATAAGACAGAAGGAATCATGAATATCTCTGCATGGTAGTTTCTTGTTTGTATGTGGACACATGTTAAAGGGAGACAATGTTAATATGTTAATGCATAAATACTCATTAAGGGGAGACAAATCAAATATTAATATATGACCAATTACTAGGGGAGATAAGGTAGAAGTAATCTCGAATAGATCTGCATGGTAGTTTCTGTTTGTGTGTGGACATATGTTAAAGGGAGACACTCACTAAGGGGCGACAACTCAAATAGTTAGCATATGACCACTTACTAAGGGGAGATAAGGCAGAAGGAATCACATATATCCCTGGTAGCTTCTGTTTGTGTAACATGTTACTGAAAATAAAAATAACATTGTGAACTTTACATACCATATTTATCGATGTATAAGGCGCTATCATGTGTAATACATACCTACATTTTGGTATAAATTTCTACAAGGATTTTAGTAATAAATGTTTGCGTAATACATAGCAAATGACAGTAACATTAATTCTACTCAATCATGAAATGTATGCATATGTTCATTTTTCTTGATTTAAAATGGAAAGTATCTAAACCAGTGGAAGTCGTGATAGTGCAGTGGATGCGCATTCGCTTCAGGTGCGAAAGACCTGGAGTTCGAACCCAGCTGGAACCGTTGCGATTGTGCTCTTAAGTAAGGCATTTAAATTCTACGTTGCCTCTTCTCTCTTTCCATAAGGAATGAGATCTTGAGGGTGATTAATATAAGTTGTAAGAACTTGTTTCGCAATCGAGCTAAAATTTGTATAAACAAACCCATTAACTATTTCAGAATGTTATCTTATCCGACACTAAATTAGTGCATCAGTGAACAGTTTTGTTCATGGGATGCGTTCAAATCGGACCTTGTTCAAACCGGAGCAGTCAGATTGCGCCACATTCCCATTCAGACTTGACCACTTTCCCATTCAAACCGGACCTTGTTCAAACCGATGCAGTGAGATCGCGCCACATTCCCATTCAGACTTGACCACTTTCCCATTCAAACCGGACCTCCTTCGTTGACAGAAAAATAGCAGTTTCTTCACTTCCGCCATATCAAACAATAATAATATAATTATTTATACAGAAAACATTGAGGTACGGATTTAACTGTAGGAGGTCCGGTTTCACCAACGGTACGGTCTGGTTTGATGGTTCGGTTTGATAGTCCCGTTTGATAGTCCGGTTTGAACGAGGTCCGGTATGAACTTGTTCACTCCTGGTTCTACACGTTTGGGCAGCGATACAGTTACAGTATGTGAAACTTGACTTACTACTCATTCATAAGTATGTGAAACTTGACTTACTATTCATTCATAAGGATGTACTCCAGTTTGAATTGTCCATTGCCACTACTACTCGACATAATACTGTTTTTGCTATTAACGCTCGCCGACATCGCCGCCTCTGTCTCACGGTCTGGGATAGGGGGCAGCACCTGCATAGAAAATGTTTTAATAACACAATGTCATACATTAAAACCTCACCTGGCCACTGAGGGAGTAAATAAACACATTTTGCTTCTCAATTGTCTAATATAAACAAATCTTACTTCCTGTTTGTCTTATATAAACAAATCTTACTTGCTGGTTGTTTTACACAAACAAATCTTACTTGCTGGTTGTTTTACACAAACAAATCTTACTTCCTGGTTGTTTTACACAAACAAATCTTACTTGCTGGTTGTTTTACACAAACAAATCTTACTTCCTGGTTGTTTTCCACAAACAAATCTTACTTCCTGGTTGTTTTCCACAAACAAATCTTACTTCCTGGGTGTTTTACACAAACAAATCTTACTTCCTGGTTGTTTTACACAAACAAATCTTACTTGCTGGTTGTTTTACACAAACAAATCTTACTTGCTGGTTGTTTTACACAAACGAATCTTACTTCCTGGTTGTTTTACACAAACAAATCTTACTTGCTGGTTGTTTTACACAAACAAATCTTACTTCCTGGTTGTTTTCCACAAACAAAACTTACTTCCTGGGTGTTTTACACAAACAAATATTACTTCCTGGTTGTTTTACACAAACAAATCTTACTTCCTGGTTGTTTTACACAAACAAATCTTACTTCCTGGTTGTTTTACACAAACAAATCTTACTTCCTGGTTGTTTTACACAAACAAATCTTACTTCCTGGTTGTTTTACACAAACAAATCTTACTTCCTGGTTGTTTTAAACAAACAAATCTTACTTCCTGGTTGTTTTACACAAACAAATCTTACTTCCTGATATTATATAAATGTGTATGTCCAGTGAACCGATTGTTTTTTTTGCTTCAAATTATAAATTTTACTACTTACTTTACGCCCTTCCCTTCTTTCTGTGACCCTGGGTGCAGCAACCTCTGTAACAATGGGTTCCTTTGTAATGGCAATGGGTGGGGTACGTGGGAGGTGTGTCACGGTGCAGTGCTTCTCATCACCAACTACAGGTTCCTGTGTAACGGTAGTGCAAGGTGGATGTGGAACGTGGTTATCCGTATGCTTGTGATCAGCTTCGTCAGGCAAGTTCTCTTGTAATAATCCAGCAGTCTGTAAATACATGATTTAATTTCGATCATTTATTCCATTTCCATCATTTATTTCATTTCCATCATTTATTTCATTTCACATCATTTATTTCATATGATTTATCCAATCATTTAAAAAATGCGTAGGTGGTGAAATATTGTGCATTTAACATATAACATGTTTTCTGTTCAAAATGCACTTCTATATAGTACTTTGTTACAACAACCCCTATGTATCTTAAAAGTGAACAATACAGGTGTATAATGAATGAAAGAAACAAAATTGAGCCTTCAAACATGACATCCAGCTTTTGTTAATGCATACAGTTTTACTGTAGATGCAACATTAGATTATTATTACTTCTTTCATGGAGATAATATATAATCATACATAAATCCATGACTTAATCAATAACCAAATTAATTTCCTTCTGAAATGAAGCACTTTGTATGCAACTTCAATATCAGCTACATATATTACCATTTCATTATTGTGAAGAAAGGTAGTAAGGTAAAGCCGAATAAATGTCATGTAATTTTACAGTTTGTCTATGCTTGTCAGATAATTCCAGTCAGTCTTGAAAGTCCTGACTTCCGCTACTCAAACCCGAAACCTGATCGACTTCCGCGACTCAAACCCGAAAGACTTCTGCCACTCAAACCCGAAACCAGATCGACTTCTGCCACTCAAACCCGAAACCAGATCGACTTCCGCCACTCAAACCTGAAGCCTGATCGACTTCCGCCACTCAAACCTGAAACCAGATCGACTTCCGCCACTCAAACCCGAAACCTGATCGACTTCCGCCACTCAAACCCTGAAGCCTGATTGACTTCTGCCACTCAAACCCTGAAGCCTGATTGACTTCCACCACTCAAACCTGAAGCCTGATTGACTTCCACCACTCAAACCCGAAGCCTGATCGACTTCCGCCACTCAAACCCGAAGCCTGATCGACTTCTGTCACTCAAACCTGAAGCCTGATCGACTTCCACTAGAGTGACAACCTGATTATTGCAAAGTGACAACCTGATTATTGCAGAGTGACAACCTGATCATTGCAGAGTGACAACCTGATCATTGCAGAGTGACAACCTGCCAGATCATTGCAGAGTGACAACCTGATCATTGCAGAGTGACAACCAGATCATTGCAGAGTGACAACCTGATCATTGCAGAGTGACAACCTGATCATTGCAGAGTGACAACCAGATCATTGCAGAGTGACAACCAGATCATTGCAGAGTGACAACCAGATCATTGCAGAGTGACAACCTGATCATTGCAGACAAACACAATATATTTCTCACATATACATGTACATGTACATGTATAACTACATGTTTAGAGTATTTTGTGTGTTTTACGTTTATTTATTGGTTGTCCATGTGGATGATGTCTCCCGAATAGATTAGTCATTTTGGAGGATAGTGCAATGCAGGGTTCATTCTAGGTCAGAATTTTTGGGAGAAGTGATCGCTTCCTTAAATGGTGTTCTTTAATATACTTCTGCAATATATGGTTAAAATGCACAGTACAACCATTAAATACAACATTTGAGTAGAAAGAGTGCTTTATAATGGGCCAGTGTATCTTACTAGACAAAATTTTGCACGAGACCTCCATGTTTAATGTCCCATCTGAAAGACTGTTAATATTATTAGGGTCAGGGGAATTCATATCTGAAATTAGATCATTGTGTTATTAAGGTACCACATTAATAATCGATACAAATATTATGGACAAAAACGAAGAAAGTCCACATAAAAAAACAGAAGAGGTTCTCGAGTATCAACAGGTATTTCGTTTGCTTGAATCATATGAATGTTCAAAAACTGCCAACATTTTGAATCTACAGTATACAATGTACACATATTAACTTATTTTACAACAATTGCGAAACAGCTTATATTAATCACTCTCTTTGACACGGATGAAAGCGTATATGTGGTTATTCGTGTGGGAGGAAAACCGGAGTACCCGGAGAAAACCCACTGTCCGATCTGGCGACCACCGTACCATCTCACATTATTCCCGGTCAGAGGATCGAAACCGGGTTGCATTGGTGAGAAGCGAGCGCCGTATATAGAAATTTACTTACAGCTGAAGCCGACGATAGGGTAAAACTCTTCTGCGGAAAGTCTGGATTAGATCCGTTTGTGTTAGACCACATTATATTCATCACAACTTTATCGTGCCGCCCATGCACGTGCCACGACAGGTGTCGGTTATCCTTGAACAAGCCGTTTAGAACATCTATCATAGTCCTGGGCAGACTTTCCATGTCCGCTCTCTCATTTACAACCAAAACCACGTTCAATGCAGAATAATCCCATTACTAGATCACTTCTAATATATCGTACATACACTGAAGAAGGTACTTAACCCGTAGCATGCTAGCAGCAGATAAAATAAAAATCACTTTTGCAAACAATATAGAGCCTGATCAGACGGCACATTCTAGGTGCCGTCTGATCAGGCTCTATGCTGTTTGTTATTCGGATAGTGGAGCTAAAACACTTGGCTGAATAGCAAAGAACATAGATCCTGATCAGACAAGACGTTACGCCACGGCAGATCTGGATCTATATTGTTTGCAAATGTGATTTTATTTACTCAGCATGCAACGGTTTAATTGCAAAAGTTATTACAATTACTGCCAACAATACTCCCATCCAAATACAATATTTACACCGTGCCTATTGGATTTAGAAATATCATGACATTTCATGTGTCACTCAGACAACAATGCATAATGCTTAACACAACAATGTTTTTACAACTATTGAGGAGTACAAGTCACTAAGTACAATATACAATCGTATTTAATTCCAAAAATGTTCATGTCCTGTTCATCTCTAACCCAGAGTATGAAATCCAAGTGTATGACTAAATTTACCATCTTCATGGAAGATTAGGGTTAAACAACACAAGTATTTAGTGAACAAATTATTTTGTAATACCGGTAAATCTAAAAGTTAACAAAGACGAGTCAGTTTGTGTTAGTCATGGTATCAAATTACAAGCCTAAATATTTGGAAAACAATACAAGATAAACGTGTCTCTTTGTTTGGAACTTAGACATACTTCAATGCACCCCACTCTTACCATAGTATGGTTATTTATATGTTTACAAAACATTTTAGTTTCATAAATTCAAAACAGTTACTTCGCTGGATATGTTATGAATGGTACTCGCTTTAATTATCTGGAGCTAATTGGAGAAAGTAATGGCACAGGTGGTACCAAGGCTGTCAGATTAACGCAGTGGTTAGCGCGTTCATTTTTCACAAATGCAACCCAGGTTTGATCCTCGGACCGGGAAGTATGTGAGATGGTACAATGGTCGTAAGATTGTACAAGTGGGTTTTCTCCGGGTACTCCGGTTTCATCCCACACAAATGACCACATATAAGCTTTCATCCGCGTCAACGAGAGTGATTAATATAAGTTGTTAAAACTTGCTTCGCAATTGTTGTAAAATAAATATAAAGTTTAAGCTCAAACAGGTTGATATTGTTATTTGCAAGAAGGCGAGTAAAATGTTGCACCCCAGTGTTTTCGACGTCAAAACCATTTTTGTGAACTTCATGAACTTCAATACAGTGATAAGTCATATTTTGAATCACAACAAGCTTCAATCTTCTAACTGATGTAGATTTAAATTAAATACAGATATATGTATGTTCCTTTAATGTCAAATCCCTCGCGGGGACTTAGACATGTTTTCCTGGGCAGGCTTAGCCGACCTAAGTGGTTAACCAGTACTAAGCAATGTGTGTGAGGGGTTTACGGAGTTTTCGTCAACCTACGGTTTCGTCAAAATGGTGTTATGTACTACCTGGACTGGATGTTTTTCGTCAGACTGATAATATAGTATATCACACCTTTTAATGGCTATAGCTCAATACTATAGAATACTATTGATTTGAGTAACATCAAGGCCAATATCAAGTAGGGTTGTGTATTCATGATTTGAAAACGCAGCCACTTTAACCCATTCAACCCCAAGTAACTGACATGCTATTTTTAGACCAATAAATTAATAAGAAAATTACATTTCGACCAGTTCATTTATCAAAATGGGTAATTTTATCTAAAAATAGTAATAATTATTACTGGCAAAAAAGTGCAGATCCTGATGAGACGGCTCATCACGAGCCGGCTCATCTGGATCTACACTTTTCATAAGCCTATTTAGAGGCCTGTGGGGTTGAAAGGGTTAATTTAATTCACTCAATTTGTTTGTTTTACAATAAATGCGCTCTATCGTTATAACTGCAATTATAATCAAAAGGAAATTACGATCCAATTAATTGCATGTGGCAGGCATGTGTTTGGCATTGATTTGATAACGTTAATTAGATGCTGGCGTGGGTGTGTATTATGTTTGTACATTCTTGTCAGGTGTTTGAAGCAGTTTGTTGTCAAAGTGATGAACGTCAAGTTAATTCGACTAGTTTAAAAGGCGATTTTGGTCTGTTCTCTTCACTATTAATCATGGCTACCAAATATTACTGTATACGTTGTACTCTCATAGTTACTCGTCGGATGCATGCGGTCTGTTGTGATACATGTGAACGCTGGCAGCATCGGAAGTGCAACACAGGCATCTCCGCCGATCAGTATCGTAGGATGTGTAAGGGTGAATTAGAACTGGCATGGAAATGCGCTAACTGTAGTGACATTGAAATGAACTTACAAGTAGTTGACCCTCACATCAACTCTACTGTAAATATGGACACGATGCCGCCAGTACTGGATGTAACCGCCTCTCCAATCAGGGATCTATCGACGACATCCGTGGACATGACGCCACCAGTACTGGATGTAACAGCCTCTCCAATCAGGGATCTATCGACGACATTCATCATAAGACCCGCTGACGATAACATATCCACCCACGACGAATTTAAGACGCCTTCCGTCATTGAAGACATACCATTTGATCTGCCCGATCGAGATTTCAACAGGCCACATTTACCGTTGGATGTGACCTTAGTTGACAGGCCATTAGACAGGGAAATACCCATTGATGCCCCCGTTACTTACGAGGTTGTAGAGGGAGGCAGCAAGCGTGGTGGCCACAAATTAATCAGTAGCGACGGCTACACATATACCGCTAGGGTAAGTTTCATTTATTCCACAATTCAAATAATAAATATTATTAAGTAGAAGATTAATGATTGTACCTCATAAATCACTGAATATACATGCGTAGAATAAAAAATATAATTAATTATATTGTGTTTATTTCATTTCAGCTTACCAAAGACGGCCGTACATACTGGACATGCAGCGTCAGAAGCAAAAAGCTGACGTGCTACGCCAGTGTAAAGCAATTCGGGGACTTGTTTACACCAAGTCTCCATGGACACGTCCACCCCACAGACCCCGGAGCATCAACGAAAGTAAAGATCACTGTGAAAGTATGTATATATAAATTCTAGATACTATACTATAAAGATTAGTTTTTATTACAGATTTTTTCATAATTTACTATATACAATAATACAATAATTTCATATATACACTGCAATGTCAGGCACCCGGGTAGAACCACATATAACAAGTATACCACCAATCCATCCTTTAACACATGTAACAACTACTTTCAGGTTAAAGAGATCGCACGACAACGAGTATTTGAGCCGGCTGCCCAAATAGTAGAGAGGGTTATGAAAGAAATGATTGTACCAGAAGATGTCAGCCTCCCCAAACCGGACAACTTAACTCGGGCGGCAAACCACCATCGCAGACAACGGCCCAACGATCCGACAGATCTAGAGTTTGAGGTACATAACAAATAGTATATATATTACTCTGGAATGGGGCTCTGTCTGTATCAATGAACTATCCTCCTAAATCTAAAATGACAGGAGGCGTCGCTCAAACACAGAGACCGTGAGTCACATCGCAGGACTTGGACCTACAACCACCACAGATGCAGTTCATGACGATGACTTCTAGACGTTAATAAGAACAGAAATGTTATACATGTATATTTTAAATATTTTTGATTGTTATTATATTATACATTAATGAATCTAATCTTTATTTCGTTTCGTCAGATTATTAGATGCAATAAATTAAATGTATAATTGTAAAAAATCTCAACAGTCAGTCTTGTACGAATACATGTTATACATGTATATTTTAAATGTCATTGTGTTTTATTAATGTCACCATTTGGGGTGTCGGAGGTTTCGTCAACTAGAGGTTTCGTCAACCCTGGAGGTTTCGTCAACGATGTCATTTGATGTGAAATGTTTGTAAGTTATTAATTGGCAAGGACTTAGTTGTGGACATTAATTGTTAATTGATTTAACTAGATCTGTGTTATTTTCATTTTTATGTGATTTTTATGTATATTTGTTATAGATGGCTGACAGTCCCAGTGTAGAAATCTTCCGGTAGATCCGCTGATTCCAGTGGAATATATATCTTTACTTGGCTTTGGCATGTGACATGCATCTCCAAAAAAGGGCTTACATTGTACGCTTGCAAGCTTCAATTATTGTTGCTTAATCGCCTAATTGACGAAACCTCTCACATAATCACATCGTTGACGAAACCTCTTAACAATTTCCCTCTATATTGCCTTGTTGACGAAACAAACATCCAGTTGACGAAACCTCCTGCATTCCACCATTTGTGTATGCTTGTATATATATTTAACTGCACCAAAATAAGTAGTAGATAATCTTGTTCCATTTATCATTAATGTCCTGCCATATTGTCTTTCTGAGAGATACATGTACGGGCAAACGTCAGAGACCTGTAGTGAACATGTACAACGAGGATTCAACAACATATCATTTAACTTATTTTACAATTGAAATTAATATTAATTTTGGAAATTTAATTATCTAAAATCTATTTTCTAACAAATTATTATGTGTTTTGCGATACAATGATCTAAAATAATCTTGGACTTTATTCTGAAATACGTTTTTTCTCCACTGCTTTGTGAAAACGTATTACAGAATAGTCAACAATATTACTTTAAATCATTGTATCCCAAAACACCAATCTAGTCAGGAACCTAGATGACTCTAATATCATTGATTTTTCAACAATAGGCATAATTGCCTTGTTTGTGTTTCATCTACTATGTATGTAACACCTCCGCGACCATAACAATAAACTACTACCGGTATATAAATAAGGTTGACGAAACGACTACCTGTTTTATACACAATAGTAAGTTTGACAAATTTGTAGTTTGACGAAACACCCAACAACCGTGTGAGGTGCCTTGCTCAATGACACTACATACGTGGTCTAACCGAGTATCAAACCCGGGACCATTTACTTTGTAAAAGTTTAAACTTTATTAAATGCGGAAGTCTGGTTTCACAAACGACAAAGTCTGGTTTGATTGTCCGGTTTGAAAGAGGTCCGGTATGAAAGTAATTCCTACCACTATGCTACTACGCTACCATGACTTCCACTTCTACATTATTACTATTAACAATGAACTCTGACTTTACCTTCTTGCTGGATGTACTTCTTGCAGCCAGGGTTATCACATTTATTCCAATGACAAGAAACATACAGGTAATGTTAATGACAACACCAGAGATATACATGACACAAGAGAAAACACTGAACACTGATGCCCCCTTGTCTCTAACAGAAACAGCACACAACATTGTCACAACTATTTAAAATATCAATTTGGTGATCAACACAGGTTCACATCTGTCACACTGTTCACTTTATTAATAAAATGTGATTTGACTTTGACTTGATTAATATCCAAATAATCCAACACAAATATTTGCTTAAAATTAAGAACAGAGAATATGGCAACAGTGGGTTTAAAACTGCAGACACTGATTTAAAGACTAGCACATTTGAAGGTCTAACATAGAATGATTCCCTCTGTAAACACTTTGCAGGTTTGAAATGATCTCAAAACACAGTGACAACTATGAGAGACAGCTGTTAATCAATATGATGTAAGTAGATAATTGCTCCCTGCTGATCATCTGGCAATTAGCACTAATTAACCTTCAATTATCTTTCATTAACGGATTAAAATTAAGGAATCATCCAATCATCACATCCAGCTACATGTGAATGTCACATACATTTGTATCCAAGTCAGTCTTTTCATCTCAGACAGTTACCTGCCATGTGTTTGCAGCAAATACCTCCTATTGTTGACCCTTTCTATGCACTTTGTTGCCTGTTAACAGCCTGTTAACAGCCAATGAATAGCTTTAAATCCACTGTGACAAATAATCCAATCAAGTCTCCTTTTGTTGCATTATAGAATGTGTGAAATAACATACACAAATTATCTCCCTTGATGAAATACAATACAGTTGCCCAACATTTGAATGCATTGATGCAGTGGAGACAACTTAACAAATTTATAAGATAAGATCAATTTTATTTTGAATCAGCATTTTGAAAGACTATAAAGCATGTAGAAGTTAGAGACTTAAATTAAATTAATGTTTTATTCAAATTAAATTATTTAAATTAATGTTTTATTCAAGTCCACATACAATTAAGAGTACAAATAAATTGATTTGGTTTGTTCCTCAAACCTATCTGTATATGTTTAAACTAAACCTATCTGTCACCTATCCAGCCGCAGCTTTCATACATGTACAATAGTTAGCTTTACAATAGAAATCACATGACCTTGGGTTATACAATCCATTCACCACATTCTGATCCTTATTGGCTTAACTGACAATGTTATATAACATGATGGCGAAATAATTCCTAAGGCAATAAATTACAGCAATTTTCCCTTTTACAAGTCAATTGCATCCTGTCATAACCCAAACATCTTTGTTCCAAATGACCAATCACACAGATCTTGCAAAGATTGGTCCAAGATCTGACTCCAGCCTATCATAAACCTATACCAATCTGTGAGATAAGTATCTGATTGAAATCTCCAGACACCCTAACAAAGCAAGTAAGTACATTTCCCACTTTGTTTCTATCCCATTTCCAATTATGTCAAAACCCTTGCGGTGGGGGATGGGGGGGGGTCCATTGCATGATATGAGAAACCATTACTATCATTCTAATACTAAATCTATATAGCAGGTGTGTGTGTGTGTGTGTGTGTGTGTGTGTGTGCGTGCGTGCGTGCGTGCGTGCGTGCGTGCGTGCGTGCGTGCGTGCGTGCGTGCGTGCGTGCGTGCGTGCGTGCGTGCGTGCGTGCCTCCTGAAGAGATTAGTACTTGTCGATTTTTGGAGGATAGTGCATGATACAGAAAGAGACCGATTCCAGAGTCTCCTCTGGTTCTTTTACGTGCACGGTGTAAAGCACCGACGCGACACCTCGGTTTAACGTCCCATCTGAAAGACGTGTTAATTTTATTAGGGTCAGACGGGATCGAACCTGCAATCCCTCGATTACCAGTCCAGCGTATTATCAATGGTCTACAGATCCGTCTATGATAGAAAGTGAATATCATTTCCTTCTTACATGTCCGAAATTTAGAGATCTTAGACATAAATATTTAAAACGTTATTACTATACATGGTCAACTATTAATAAATTCACTAATTTGATGTCAGAAAACTCAAATACCCTACTATTGGTAGAAATTTAGTAAAATAAATATATTTCGCAAATGTATATAGAAACTAAAATTAGTATAAGCAAGGAGTATATTAACATCTTGCTCTTTTGTAAATCCATGTCGTTACCTACATGTACTTGCTATAGACATTGTATGAATGTTTAATGCAATAAAGGTATTGTTGTTGTTGTTGTATTGTTGTGTTGTTGTTGTGTTGTTGTTGTTGTTGTATTGTTGTGTTGTTGTTGTATTGTTGTGTTGTTGTTGTGTTGTTGTTGTGTTGTTGTTGTGTTGTTGTTGTGTTGTTGTTGTATTGTTGTGTTGTTGTTGTATTGTTGTGTTGTTGTTGTGTTGTTGTGTTGTTGTTGTGTTGTTGTTGTGTTGTTGTTGTATTGTTGTGTTGTTGTTGTATTGTTGTGTTGTTGTTGTGTTGTTGTTGTGTTGTTGTTGTGTTGTTGTGTTGTTGTTGTATTGTTGTTGTTGTTGTTGTTGTTGTTGTTGTTGTTGTTGTATTGTTGTTGTTGTTGTTGTTGTATTGTTGTTGTTGTTGTATTGTTGTTGTTGTTGTATTGTTGTTGTTGTATTGTTGTTGTTGTATTGTTGTTGTTGTATGTACCACTTTGTTTCTATCCTATTTCCAACTATGTCAAAACCCTCAGTTTATACAAATTTATTTTAGCTCGATTGCGAAACAAGTTCTTACAACTTATATTAATCCCTCTCGAGACCTCATTCCTGATGGAATCCATCACCACGAGGGAGAGAGAAGAGGCAACATGGAATTTAAATGCCTTGCCTACGGGCACAATCGTAACGGCTCCAGCGGGGCTCAAACTTCGGACCTTTCGCACCTGAAGCGAACGCACATCCACTGTGCTATCACGACTTCCTCATCAAAACCCTTGTGGTGGGGGATGGGGGGGGGGGGGGGTCAATTGCATGATGAGAAACCATTACCCTGCACATCATGCTAATACTACATGTAATAGGTCCTTTTTTAACCCATTCAACACCAAGTACTGACATGGACTGGTCCATGATATTTTTAGACCAATAAATTAATAAGAAAATTACATTTTGAACCAGTTCATTTATCAAAATGGGTAATTTTGCCTAAAAAATAGTAATATTACTGGCGAAAAGTGCAGATCCTGATGAGACAATGGATATTCACTTTTTGTAAGCATATTTAGAGGTATGTGGTGTTGAAAGGGTTAAATCTGTCGTTTTGAAACCTCAAGAAGTCTATTTGTAAGTCTATAAATAGAATTAAAGATCTAGTAAATTATCTTATTTACAATTTAAAATAATATTGATCTAAAATAAAGTTAAACAATATACTATAACATTTGTTGTAGGATACATGAAATGCCCTGTAATTTGTTGTAGGATACATGAAATGCCCTGTAATTTGTTGTAGGACACGTGAAATGCCTGTAATTTGTTGTAGGGCACATACAATGCCCTGTAATTTGTTGTAGGACACATGAAATGCCCTGTAATTTGTTGTAGGACACATACAATGCCCTGTAATTTTGTGTAGGATACATGAAGTGACATGTAATTTGGTGTAGGACACGTGAAATGCCCTGTAATTTGTTGTAGGACACGTGAAATGCCCTGTAATGTGTTGTAGGATACATGAAATGACATGTAATTTGTTGTAGGATACATGAAATGCTCTGTAATTTGCTATAGGACACGTGAAATGCCCTGTAATTTGTTGTAGGATACATGAAATGACATGTAATTTGGTGTAGGATACATGAAGTGAAATGTAATTTGGTGTAGGATAAATGAAATGTAATGTAATTTGGTGAAGAATACATGAAGTGACATGTAATTTAGTGTAGGATAAATGAAATGCCCTGTAATTTGGTGAAAAATACATGAAATGCCCTGTAATTTGGTGTATGATACATGAAATGCCCTGTAATTTGGTGTATGATACATAAAATGCCCTGTAATTTGGTGAAGAATACATGAAATGCCCTGTAATTTGGTGTATGATACATGAACTGCCCTGTAATTTGGTGTATGATACATAAAATGTCCTGTAATTTGGTGAAGAATACCTGAAATGCCCTGTAATTTGGTGTAGGATACATAAAATGCCCTGTAATTTGGTGTAGGATACATAAAATGCCCTGTAATTTGGTGTAGGATACATAAAATGCCCTGTAACATGGTGTAGGATACATGAAATGCCCTGTAATTTGGTGAAGAATACCTGAAATGCCCTGTAATTTGGTGTAGGATACATAAAATGCCCTGTAATTTGGTGTAGGATACATAAAATGCCCTGTAATTTGGTGAAGAATACCTGAAATGCCCTGTAATTTGGTGTAGGATACATAAAATGCCCTGTAATTTGGTGAAGAATACCTGAAATGTCCTGTAATTTGGTGTAGGATACATAAAATGCCCTGTAACATGGTGTAGGATACATGAAATGCCCTGTAATTTGGTGAAGAATACCTGAAATGCCCTGTAATTTGGTGAAGAATACATGAAATGCCCTGTAATTTGGTGCATGATACACGAACTGCCCTGTAATTTGGTGTATGATACATAAAATGCCCTGTAATTTGGTGAAGAATACATGAAATGCCCTGTAATTTGGTGTAGGATACATAAAATGCCCTGTAATTTGGTGTAGGATACATAAAATGCCCTGTAATTTGGTGAAGAATACCTGAAATGCCCTGTAATTTGGTGTAGGATACATAAAATGCCCTGTAATTTGGTGTAGGATACATAAAATGCCCTGTAATTTGGTGTATGATACATAAAATGCCCTGTAATTTGGTGTATGATACATAAAATGCCCTGTAATTTGGTGAAGAATACCTGAAATGCCCTGTAAGTTGGTGTAGGATACATAAAATGCCCTGTAACATGGTGTAGGATACATGAAATGCCCTGTAATTTGATGAAGAATACCTGAAATGCCCTGTAATTTGGTGTAGGATACATAAAATGCCCTGTAACATGGTGTAGGATACATGAAATGCCCTGTAATTTGTTGTAAGACACATTAAATGCCCTGTAATTTGGTGTAGGATACAGGTAAATTGTTACAAAATATTCCAATAAAAATGGTCCATGTATTGTTATATAAAAATTGTGTGAATAATCTGATAATCATACGCTATACAAGAGAAATTGTCTGAATTAGCATAACTAGTTCAGTTTATACAAATTTATATTTTAGCTTGATTGTGAAACAAGTTCTTACAACTTACATTAATCACTATCAAGACCCCATTCCTGATGGAATCCATCGCCACGAGGGAGGGAGGGAGGGAGGGAGAAGAGGCAACGTGGAATTTCAATGCCTTGCCGAAGGGCACAATCATAACAGCTCCAGCGGGGCTCAAACTCTGGGCCTTTCGTACCTGAAGCAAACAAGCTACTACTGCGCTATCACGACTTCCACTAGTTTTATGCAGAACTCTCAACGATCAAAAAATGACAGCACGTTCATCCATTCCACAATTTGTATTAATGGTGTCATGCAAATTTATATTGTATGTTGGTGAGATCAGCATTGTTTACAACAATCTTATCTGTATGTATGTATGTTCCATTAATGTCAAACCCCTCTCGGGGACCTAGACATTTTTCCTGGGCAGGCTTAGCCGACCTAAGCGATTAACCAGTACTAAGCAATGTGTGTGAGGTGCCTTGCTCAATGACACTACATACGTGGCCTTTCCGAGTATCGAACCCGGGACCGTTCGATTCCAAATCCGACGCTCTACCACTGGACCACGGACGCCACATCTTGTTAATGTCGCAAAATGCTTACCATAGTACACAATGTAGGTAAATTGATTGTGAAGATGCGTCTGTGTTAGTGTTCATATGCCAAGGTCTGAACATAACAATCTTTATCTGCTTAATAAGGACTATCTATTGTGAAATTCCAATAACATGGAATGCGTGATTGAGGAGAAAAGTCAAGCTGCTAAGAAAACTTTAATATTTTATAAGTGTAAAAAGGGAGATAATTCTGTTAAATTACATGACAGAGTTATGGAACTTGATTGTTGCAGCTTATATTTTGATAAAAAGCATTTATGTGAAGTTTCATTAACATGCAAGGAATGGTTGAGGAGAAAAGCCAAGTTGGTAAAAAAAAACATTGTAAAAGGGACATAATTCTGTTAAATTATGTGACAGAGTTATGGAACTTGACTGAAACATGTCACATATTGATAGGGAACAATTGTGTGAAGTTTCAAAGGTATGTAGTAATTGGTTCAAATGAGATAGCAACCTTGCTATAAAACTTTAACGCCAGGGCAAGTACAACAGACCAATCTGAAGTCCAGTGGTAACATGCTGGACTGGTAATCCAGGGATCGCAGGTTCGATCCCCCGTCTGACCCTAATAAAATTAACAGTCTTTCAGATGGGACAGTCAACCGAGGTCTTGTGTCGGTGCTTTACACCGTGCACGTAAAAGAACCAGAGGATACTCTGGAATGGGTCTCTGTCTGTATCATTGCACGATCCTTCAAAAATCTATAATGACTAATCTCTTCAGGAGGCGACGCTCATATGGGCAACCGGTAGCGTCGATAAAAAAACATAAAACACACAAAAAGTACATTTCGAATAGTCGAGCTAAAAAATCAACTACAGCAAGCAAACAATATACACATGTAGCATGTCTGGCATCTGGATGCAATATAATATATACTGTAACCCATTACAGGTTAATTGAGTACACACATTATCTCCAATGAAGGAAAATGTTATAAAATAATCATACTGGTTGAAGCTGACAATTTACATAAACCTATTCTTATATTAATAAGTGCAATGTTCATGTTAGTTATACAAGTACATACTAGTCAGGTACGGCATTCTGGTTAACATATATTTATTATATTACATTTCTCTATTATACATTCAAACCTGCCTTAACCCTTTCAACCCCAAGTAACTGACATGGACTGGTCCATGATATTTTTAGACCAATAAATTAATAAGAATTACCTTTGGACCAGTTCATTTATCAAAATGGGTAATTTTATCTAAAAATAGTAATAATTATTACTGGCAAAAAAGTGCAGATCCTGATGAGACGGCTCGTCACGAGCCGGCTCATCTGGATCTACACTTTTCATAAGCCTATTTAGAGGCCTGTGGGGTTGAAAGGGTTAAGCAGCCAGCCAAGGGAAATCACAGAAAGTGGCTGCTTAACACAGGTGACTGCTTAATAGAGGTAAAGTGTGTCATAAAACAACATATTGGGAATCTGGAAACTGGCTACTTAATACAGGGTGGCTGCTTAATAGAGGTCATATGTATAATGAAACAACATATTGGGAATCTGGCAACTGGCTGCTTAATACAGGGTGGTTGCTTAATAGAGGTGACCACTAACACAGGTTTGACTGTATAATAGAGGTGACCACTAACACAGGTTTGACTGTATAATAGAGGTGACACCTAACACAGGTTTGACTGTATATAATACAGGGTGGTTGCTTAATAGAGGTGACCACTAACACAGGTTTGACTGTATAATAGAGGTGACCACTAACACAGGTTTGACTGTATAATAGAGGTGACCACTAACACAGGTTTGACTGTATAATAGAGGTGACCACTAACACAGGTTTGACTGTAATTCATATAGCAATGAACCGTACTGATGACTATTGTTAGCATTCATAATAACATGAATACTGAACTGCTCCATGACAACAGCAACATGGTACTTGTGGAAGTCGTGATAGCGCAGTGGATGCGCGTTCACTTCAGGTGCGAAAGGTCCGCAGTTCGAGCCCCGCTGGAGCCATTACAATTGTGCCATTAGGCATTCTATGTTGCCTCCTCTTTCTCCCTCGTGGCGATGGATTCCATCAGGAATAAGGTCTCGAGAGTGATTAATATAAGTTGTAAGAACTTGTTTCGCAATCGAGCTAAAATAAATTGGTATAAACTAACATGATGCTGATACAAGCAAACAACTCAAACACAACTGATGATAGTTCTAAATATTACCTAGAATTTGAGCCTATTTTTTGCGTACCACAATACTGTCTTCCACCCAGGTATATACGCTATATTTTCCAGTCTGATATTACGATTTCTGGTTTGATATGGTCACGCGCCCGTATCAAACTAGAAAAAACTGTATCATAACTAGTTCCTGAGAAATAACGCATGCGCACTCGGGTGCTAATCTGTTTATTTCCGTAGCGTCCCAGAGTTTCAAATTATAAACTACACTACAATAATTACTCTAATATAATATAATAAACACTTCATGCATATAACAATAATATAAATCTATTGCCTGCAAATTCGTGCCAAAGAATGGACTTTTTATATATATATATAATTTTCTGATTCTGGAAAGAATTGTTTACCTGCCATATGTAAGCTTCAATTAATCCAAGCATATTTCTGCATACAAGATACTTTATTTTAAGTCAGACATGCAAAACAATCGATGCCAAGGAGTAGGATAGAAAATGTAATAGTGTTATGTGGAATGGTGTTTTACTTCATTAACTGCATTCAGTTTGATAACTCAATATGTTAATATTTCATTTTAATTGTACATTATTATAATGCATTGTATTTCACTGAATCATGTGGGATCTGTAGGAAGTTGAAAGGGGTAATCTGGAGACAAACTGTTGAAAATAGAGCAATTAGAGACTAATTACCTCAATATGTTTCTTGCTTTAATATCACATTTTAATTGTACATTATTATTAGGCATTGTATTCCACTATATCATCTGGGGTCTGCAGGAGTAATCTGGGGACAAACTGTTGAAAATAGAGCAATTAGAGACTAATTACCTCAATATGTTTCTTGCTTTAATATCACATTTTAATTGTACATTATTATTAGGCATTGTATTCCACTATATCATCTGGGGTCTGCAGGAGTAATCTGGGGACAAACTGTTGAAAATAGAGCAATTAGAGACTAATTACCTCAATATGTTTCTTGCTTTAATATCACATTTTAATTGTACATTATTATTAGGCATTGTATTCCACTATATCATCTGGGGTCTGCAGGAGTAATCTGGGGACAAACTGTTGAAAATAGAGCAATTAGAGACTAATTACCTCAATGTGTTTCCTGCTTACCAATTTGCATGTTCCTCAATCAAAATACAATTACAACACCTGTGTTACCTGTGAAAGTGACACTTAACCCTTTCAACCCCACAGGCCTCTAAATAGGCTTATGAAAAGTGTAGATCCAGATGAGCCGGCTCGTGACGAGCCATCTCATCAGGATCTGCACTTTTTTGCCAGTAATAATTATTACTATTTTTAGATAAAATTACCCATTTTGATAAATGAACTGGTCCAAAGGTAATTTTCTTATTAATTTATTGGTCTGAAAATATCACGCACCAGTCCATGTCAGTTACTTGGGGTTGAATGGGTTAAATGAGGGCTGTTATATTTTCCAGTTCCATCCCCAGGCTGACCCTAATAAAATTAACAGTTTCTCAGACGGATCTGGGTCCAGGGATCGCAGGTTCGATTCCCCACCTGACCCTAATAAAATTAACAGTCTTTCATTTCCAATTATTTTAATAGAATTATTTTATTTCAAACAGTACCTGATTTCCATTTACGGCAGGATCTGTCATTCCACATTTGATTGGCTTGGCATCTCAAACCAGGATATCTATTCTTCGAACTCACATTTTTCTTATATCAACAATGTTTTAAACCATCACTACAAGATTCTCTAGATCTGAAAAAGAAAGGAATCAATGAAATTCATACAACAGAACCTTTACACATTTACCATCTTGGATTAAACATATTTATTTATCAGGATACATGTAATATACATTGAGAAATATACAGAAACATACATTTATATCGTGCTATATGGATTGGTTTAAACATATATATTTATCAGGATACATGTAATATACATTGAGAAATATACAGAAACATACATTTATATTGTGATATGTGGATTGAACTGAAAGCTAAAAGCTTACGGTAATTCTTTCCACTGCGTACTAGATGTTGGTACCAGGTATATATGGCAATTTTAATAACTTGGCATAATATCAAAAATGACCAGAACTTTAATATGTTTAATTCAAATTGGAAATGCATTGAAACGTTTCTAAATATCTGAAAATTGGTAGCTAAGGGCTTAGAAATAGAAAATAAGGATAAAATTTACCATCTTTGACTTTACAGTCAAACCTGAGTTAGTGGTCACTTCCATTAAGCAGCCAACCTGTATTAAGCAGCCAGTTTCCAGATTCCCAAATTCCCAGATGCTGCTTTGCTCCCTATTTAGCAGCTACATGTGCTAAGCAGCCACTGCCTCGCTGCTTAAGACAGGTTTGACTGTATTACATTAATAGCCATATTTTATACTGAGGATGGAAACGAGTAGCCATTTCTGATCAAGTACTCGAGTGCCTGGAAACGACAGGGCGTTACGCCGTGGCTGATCTGGATTTATGTTATTTGCAAATGTGACATTATTTACTCAGAAAGCAAAGGGTTAAGCGGGCAGTTATGACCTTTCACTAATCGTGCATCATAATGATTCTAGTTATAGTCTACAGTCAAACCTGTGTTAGTGGTCACCTCCATTAAGCAAACAACCTGTATTAGGCAGCCAGTTTCCAGATTCCCAATATGTCGTTTGATTATACATTTGACCTCAATTAAGCAGCCACCTGTGCTAAGCAGCCACTTTCTATGATTTCTTTGACTGGCTGCTTAAGGCAGGTTTGACTGTACATCCATTATATCGAAATTGGTCGGACGAACAAAATACTTCGACATAACCAAAGTTTGGCTTAACGAAATTCGATATAAACAGATCCAGTTATACATAAAATGATAGTGCCTGAAACGGGACTTTGAGATAACCGGAGAATTCGACATAACCGGCTTTGACATAACGGTTGTAGACTGTACTCCATCACAAGTGACACACAGATACAAGACATAGATGGACCCAAACCACATGTCAAATCTGTCATGTTGACTTGTTTAACCCATTCAACATCAAGTAACTGACATGGACTGGTGCCGAATATTTTTAGACCAATTAACCAAATTAATAAGAAAATTACATTAGGATCAGTTCATTTATCAAAATGGGTAATTTTGTCTAAAAATAGTAATATTACTGGCAAAAAGTGCAGATCCTGACGAGATGGCTCATCATGAGCCGGCTTATCTGGATCTACACTTTTTGTAAGCCTATTTAGAGGTCTGTAGTGTTGAAGGGGTTTGTGAAAGGAACAAATGGCGAATCTGATGTTTTTTTACATCTAGTGACACATGCAAACTCTTTTATTTTTCTTCAGCAATTTTTTTCATCTTTGAATACTCAATCATAATTTTGATAACCGGAAGTTCCACCGAGCATTTGAATACTCAAGCCCTCATTGCTATCCCTATAGTATACAAAATGTTGTCGAGTTTGTGCACAAACATATCATACGTATCATATAGTCTGTGTGTTCAGCCAGTGAACTCATAGCTAGTCTCAACGATATATAACCGCTATTTCCCGGCTATATTAATTTTGGTGCAAGGCACCAACCCAAGTTCTTCTCAGAACTGTGGGGACATGTCACAACTAATTGGTGGACGTCGTGGTAGCGTCCATCTGTAGCCGTTACGATTATGCCCTTAGGCAGGCATTTAAATTCATGCCCAGCTGGAGCCATTACCGATTGTGCCCTTATGCAAAGCATTTAAATTCACGCCCAGCTGTAACCATTACAATTGTGCCCGTATGCAAGGCACTTAAATTCCACATCGCCTCTTCTCTCCCTCATGGCTATGGCTTCCATCAGGAATGAGATCTCGAGAGTGATTAATATAAGTTGAAGGAACTTGTTTCGCTATCAAGCTAAAATAAATGTGTATAAACTAACTAATTAGCCCCACTATCAACCATCTCATCCTGCCCGTGGGGGAACCATCTCATCCTGCCCGTGGGGGGAACCATCTCATCCTGCCCGTGGGGGGAACCAGGGGAACCATCAACCATCTCATCCTGCCCGTGGGGGGAACCATCAACCATCTCATCCTGCCCGTGGGGGGAACCATCAACCATCTCAACCTGCCCGTGGGGGGAACCAGGGGAACCATCAACCATCTCAACCTGCCCGTGGGGGGAACCATCAACCATCTCAACCTGCCCATGGGGGGAACCAGGGGAACCATCAACCATCTCAACCTGCCCGTGGGGGGAACCATCAACCATGTCATCCTGCCTGTGGGGGGTACCAGGGGAACCATCAACCATGTCATCCTGCCCGAGGGGGGAACCATCAACCATGTCATCCTGCCCGTGGGGGGAACCATCAACCATGTCATCCTGCCCGTGGGGGGAACCAGGATTACAAGTTACATGTGCATTACCGTATACATAATAAATCCGAAGCAGGCACACAAATTAATCTCATTATATTTACAGTGAAACACAGAAATCATTATCCAAAATGTCAACAATTGACTTCCAACACTTAACATTGTTATAGATTCTAAGATTTTAAATCAATTACGAAAGAAAAAAATTAATTACTGATGCATCTGTGCATTATTCACAAACAGTCTATACATTGTCTATGCATAATTTTGACACATAGGTATTTATAGCTATGGTATATATGACAAATGTTAGCCTCGGGTTAACGAAGGTATATATCAGTCTTCTTATATATACATTTGTACAAGCATTTGTGTCAATGTTATAATTTCACCATCAGCATAAATAATATCATAATGGACCAGAGTCATTTACATAATGACCTAACTAAACAACAAGGGACATAACTCATGTTTGAATTCCGATGTCCAAGGGCAACATGTGGATCCTACAAATTTATTTTAGCTCTATTGCGAAACAAGTTCTTACAACTTGTATTAATCACTCTAAAGACCTCATTCCTGATGGAATCCATCACCACGAGGGAGAGAGAAGAGGCGATGTGGAATTTATATACCTTGCCCAAGGGCACGATCGCAACCACTGGGCTGACGAAATTAATTATGTCCTGCAACCAGTGGGCTGCCCAAAATAATGTCCTGCAACCACTGGGCTGCCCTAAATAATGTCCTGCAACCACTGGGCTGCCCAAAATAATGTCCTGCAACCACTGGGCCTCCCAAAATAATATCCTGCAACCACTGGGCTGCCCAAAATAATGTCCTGCAACCACTGGGCTGTCCTAAATAATGTCCTGCAACCACTGGGCCTCCCAAAATAATATCCTGCAACCACTGGGCCTCCCAAAATAATATCCTACAACCACTGGGCTGCCCTAAATAATATCCTACAACCACTGGGCTGCCCTAAATAATATCCTACAACCACTGGGCTGCCCTAAATAATATCCTACAACCACTGGGCTGCCCTAAATAATGTCCTACAACCACTGGGCTGTCCTAAATAATGTCCTGCAACCACTGGGCTGTCCTAAATAATGTTCTACAACCACTGGGCTGCCTAAAATAATGTCCTGCAACCACTGGGCTGCCCTAAATAATGTCCTACAACCACTGGGCTGTCCTAAATAATGTCCTGCAACCACTGGGCCTCCCAAAATAATATCCTACAACCACTGGGCTGCCCTAAATAATATCCTGCAACCACTGGGCTGTCCTAAATAATATCCTGCAACCACTGGGGCTGCCCTAAATAATATCCTGCAACCACTGGGCTGCCCTAAATAATGTCCTACAACCACTGGGCTGTCCTAAATAATGATGTCCTATCTCTTGTATTACAATCAGATATTACAGACAATCTAGAAAGACATACATTCGCTGCTTAAAAAGTTGAACTTTATTAATTTTACAACAATTGCGAAACAAGCTTTAACAACTTATATGTATTAATCACTCTCGTTGGCGCAGCAGAGTAGAGTGTAAATGTGGCCATTCTTATGGTAGGAAACCGGAGTACCCAGAGAAATCCCTCCTGACCGATCTGGCGACCACTGTACCATCTCACATACTTCCCCGTCCTAGGATCGAACCCGGGTTGTATTGGTGAGAAGCGAGCACGCTAACCACTGCGCTAATCAGACTGCTTACATTAACTCTTTGCACGATAAAAGATTTGATGAAAAGATAACTCTGTAATTAAACAACAATTATCTAATGAAATTCCATGACATATTTCCAGAGTTTTCAATTGCAAATAAGAAAAACAAATTAATAAATTGTCATCTGCTACAATTATTTAAACTATTTATAGCCTTTATTTTACCCAACATGCAAATAGTAACATTTGCTTTAAAATCTAAACTAGTTGATGCTAATTTTGTGTTCGGTGCTTTACACCGTGTGCACGTAAAAGAACCAGAGGAGACTCTGGAATGGGTCTCTGTCTGTATTATGCACTATCCTCCAAAATCTAAAATGACTAATCTCTTCAGGAGGCATCGCTCATATGGGCAACCGGTAACAATGATAAATAAACGTAAAACACACACCCTAATTTCAATAGTATCACTCAACATATTGTATCATGCCAGTTATTTATGGTTTTTTAAATGAAATCACAGAACAAATTTTCTTAACACCCTGTAGGTCCAACAACAATTATCATAAATGTCAAGTGTCCCAGATCTGCATATAAACCAGTATCGGCTGTTGATAAGACTAACATTGTCCCAAAATGTCAACCTCATTAACTGATAAAATTTGGAACGAAACCCTTTAACACAGTCCATAATCTCCCAGACTGCACCTGGGCAGTGTCGGAAATATAGTGTTTCTATAATTAAAACTGGCTATTTTTAGGATTTTTAATTAGGAGTGCTTTATAATGGGCCAGTGTGTACTGGCCAAAGTTTTGTATGAAAATTGTAAAAAAAAAAATTGACTTTTGTCCAACTGGTAACTACATCTCTCAAAAAGCTATTTTCAAGTTTCGAAGCAATGTGCTTAGCAGATATATTTGATTCAAATAGAAGTTGTCCTCCAAATTTATTCAATTGTTTTAGATATGTGTCTTTCCAATGACCTTCATTTTCGGGGTTTATTAATCGTTTTACCCACGCAGCTTTTAAAACTTGCTTCGCAATCGTTGTAAAATAAATAAAGAATAAAAAAACCAGTGCTTTGTAATGGGCCAGTGTATTTTACTAGACAAAATTTTGTTTGAAAATCTTCTTTTTTTTTTTAGGGAGAAGTGGTGCCCCCAGAGGACGAAGTCAGGGTCCCAAGGGCGACTATTTCGCCCACATCACGCTCTAAAATGATAAATGATCCCTTATAATATTTACATTATAAATGGAAAAAACATTGCAATGAGAATGTATATATAATAGATAAATGTCACATACGTGTATGGTAGAAGCAGGCTTGTCATCCATCCCTTGTTATATGGTGGATTAACATTTTGTATTTAACTCTTTCAACCCCAAGTAACTGACATGGACTGGTGCATGCTATTTTTAGACCAATAAATTAATAAGAAAATTACATTTCGACCAGTTCATTTATCAAAATGGGTAATTTTATCTAAAAATAGTAATAATTATTACTGGCAAAAAAATGCAGATCCTGATGAGACGGCTCGTTACGAGCCGGCTCATCTGGATCTACACTTTTCATAAGCCTATTTAGAGGCCTGTGGGGTTGAAAGGGTTAATGGTCATACTGTGCATTTTAACCATATTTTGTTGAAATTTATTAAATAACACCATTTAAGGATGCATTCGCGCACTTTCTCACATCTCCCAAAGAATGAACCCTGTATTTATACATGTCGTTGATACAGGATTGAACTATTTTGAATTGAACTTACATAGCACTCTGCACATCGTCACCATATCATTAACATATGTGTCAAGTCATTTTAAAATTCGTCTCATGGTTCAAGAGATAGATATAGAATGGACACATTGACCTTGAGTGTGGCCTTGCCCGTGAAACACGTGTATTACACATCGTCTTCATATGGTAAACATTTGACGTCATTTTAAAATTCCAAATAAATTTGTTTACGGACTGGGTAGACAAAGGCCATTCTTATTTCCCTCTCTCGCTATCCATAAGGCACCAAAAACAATGTTTATATAATATACAGCTAAACCTGTGTTAGTTGTCACCTCTATTAGGCACCCAACCTGTATTAAGCAGCCAGTTTCCACATATGTTGTTTTATTTATACATTTGACCTCTATTAAGCCGCTATCTGTGTTAAGCAGCCACTTTTTGTGATTCTCTTTGCTGGCTGCTTAAGACAGGCTTCACTGTATAGAGGGTGTGTCGTAGGATATAGGGGTATAGGGTTCTGGGTGCCCAAAACATAGTTTTTGGTGCCTTATGAATAAAATATCAAGTTGCTGTGGTTCAAATGAGCTAAAATGCACACACCGATTTGAAACGAAAATAACAGCTTACCTGTATACAATGAAACGTACGGTATGCATTTATTTCCCATAATGCTCTCTACATGTATAACAACATTACTTATTAAACCAATGTCACACAAATACCAATATCCTATTGTCTCTGGTTTTCTAAATTCAGGACATTTCCAATCAAACAACAGTCTCCAATTACAAACACTGAAATGTGAATTAATTGGTTGAGTTGAGAATAATATTGAAGCAATCAGAAGATCTAACTATACCAAGCATGAATTGTAAATAATATACTAGTACTTGTCACTCATTAACCCTTTCTTAAATCTCCAGAAATATACACCCATATGAACTCCATTGCAATATTCCCACACCCAGAAAATCCAAACAAACAATAACTGGGAACCAATTATAGACACAAGCTGTACACCTTGGATTTGATGATTATGTTTTGTACTTGCAATCGCCTCAATACTATATAATGTATAATGTTATAATTTATTGCCTACATTTAACCCTTTCAACCCCACAGGCCTCTAAATAGGCTTATGAAAAGTGTAGATCCAGATGAGCCGGCTCATAACGAGCCGTCTCATCAGGATCTGCACTTTTTTGCCAGTAATAATTATTACTATTTTTAGATAAAATTACCCATTTTGATAAATGAACTGGTCCAAATGTAATTTTGTTATTAATTTATTGGTCTGAAAATATCACGCACACCAGTCCATGTCAGTTACTTGGGGTTGAAGGGTTAAATCTACCACTTAGTTAACCATTTCACATGACCAACACAATTTTCTTCATTGAAAGATAAAAATACAGACGGATCTATAGCCCAGTGGTAACACGCTGGACTGGTAATCCAGGGATCGCAGGTTCGATCCCCCGTCTGACCCTAATAAATTAACAGTCTTTCAGATGGGACGTTAAACCGAGGTCTCATGTCGGTGCTTTACACCGTGCACGTAAAAGAACCAGAGGAGACTCTGGAATGGGTCTCTGTCTGTATCATTGCACTATCCTCCAAAATCTAAAATGACTAATATCTTCAGGAGGCGTTGCTCATATGGGCAACCGGTAGCGACGATAAATAAATGTAATAACACATAATATCTACCACTTAGTTAACCATTTCACATGACACAACACAATTTTGTGATAAAAATCTTTCAGTAAAGAAACTGTGTCGTAAATCTTCATTTAATGGTGTTAAAGCAACATTACACTGCAAAAAGCAAATAGAATGCTTTTTTTTTTTGGTACACTAACATTGAATTAATCAATAAACAGTGTTTTGTGGTCTACAAACTTTCAAAATTGAAAGTAGGATTTCATATAACAGTCATCCATGCTCCTGAATTGACGTGTGTTTGTCATCAGAGTCAATATTAAACGCGAGATAATGTCGTATATGGATAATTTAACTAAGATTAGTGTACAAATAAATATGCATAGGCACAAATGTATAACAGTACTGTATACTGTACTATAATCTGTACCATAAATCTTGTTATTCAGAATACACGAGTTCTAATACGCATGAATGATGACCCAATTACATTATTTTGTTATGTCAACAAACCGCGTAGTTTAATACAGTGGAACCTCTCTAAACCGGACATCTTTGGGACTGGATAAAAAAGTCCGGTTTACAGAGGTTTCCGGTTTTCAGAGGTTTTTTATTGATGTGTTTTCAATGTGTGTTTTACGTTTATTTATCGTCGCTACCAGTTGCCCATATAACCTTTAGAAAGTACATATGCCTTTATAAAGTGATGACATATTTTTGAAAAACAGTTCTTTGAATATTATTTTGTAAAACAAATGGTCAAAAGTTGCGAAAATCATAATTATCTTGTGTGATTGGATTATATTGTGCTTTCACAGGTGATGAAACGGTTGCATCAAGCAATAAATTACGAGATTCACAAAATCCTTTATTCGTTTTCAAACAAGTTTTATAATTGCCTATAGGATAGTAATCTACACGTGATTATAACATAATCCACCAGTTAGCCGACAAATTAACTGTACATGAGTGCTAATTGCAGCCTGACATCTTATCATCATGCGCGATTCGATTATCACACGTTCATAGATCAAACGCGCACCGTTAAAAACGAGATTGGAAAGTGTCAATTTATGACGGAATACACAAACAAATTCAACACTTTTTAGTTTATTGATGAAGACCTATGTCGCCTAAAAGTTGTTCCGGTTTTGGGAGGTGAAATTACATCAAACTGTACCCAACTTATGCAAATTTTTCGTCCGGTTTACGGAGTTGAGAGGTTCCATTTTTCAGAGTGATTTTATGTAAGAAATAAAGAAGAAACAATTCGGGACTTTCAAAAAACGGTCCGGTTTTGGGAGTATTCCGATTTAGAGAGGGTCCAGTTTTGGGAGGTTCCACTGTAGTTGAAATGCTTTTTTGAGGCAAATATTTGGGGAATACCTGGTAATATGAAAATACATTCTGTAGAAATTTGCTTTCATTGATGTAGTGTCGCTTTAACCCATTCAACCCCAAGTAACTGACATGGACTGGTGCCTGATATTTTCAGACCAATAAATTAATAAGAAAATTACCTTTGGACCAGTTCATTTATCAAAATGGGTAATTTTATCTAAAAATAGTAATAATTATTACTGGCAAAAAAGTGCAGATCCTGATGAGACGGCTCGTCACGAGCCGGCTCATCTGGATCTACACTTTTCATAAGCCTATTTAGAGGCCTGTGGGGTTGAAAGGGTTACGGTAGCGATCAACCATTCTAACAGTGTTGATTTAAATTAAATACAGATATATGTATGTTCCTTTAATGTCAAATCCCTCGCGGGGACTTAGACATGTTTTCCTGGGCAGGCTTAGCCGACCTAAGTGGTTAACCAGTACTAAGCAATGTGTGTGAGGGGTTTACGGAGTTTTCGTCAACCTACGGTTTCGTCAAAATGGTGTTATGTACTACCTGGACTGGATGTTTCGTCAGACTGATAATATAGTATATCACACCTTTTAATGGTTATAGCTCAATACTATAGAATACTATTGATTTGAGTAACATCAAGGCCAATATCAAGTAGGGTTGTGTATTCATGATGATTTGAAAACGCAGCCACTTTAACCCATTCAACCCCAAGTAACTGACATGGACTGGTGCCTGATATTTTCAGACCAATAAATTAATAAGAAAATTACCTTTGGACCAGTTCATTTATCAAAATGGGTAATTTTATCTAAAAATAGTAATAATTATTACTGGCAAAAAAGTGCAGATCCTGATGAGACGGCTCGTCACGAGCCGGCTCATCTGGATCTACACTTTTCATAAGCCTATTTAGAGGCCTGTGGGGTTGAAAGGGTTACGGTAGCGATCAACCATTCTAACAGTGTTGCGCAATGAACACTACTATGAAATATGCAATACCATCCATACTCGCCGATAAGACGATCTGTAAGACCACCTGATTATAGCCTCACAGTGCCATACCATCTTATAAATGAACACTAACATTTTTAAAATTGTTTTTAAATGTGTTAAAATTTGAATGGTATTCATGTCTTAGAAAAGAAACTACTGACACCGAAAATTAAATTTCTTCAACTTTCATATTATTCTTGTGTCAGGTGTGCATTTTATCAATCCGTCTTACAAATGTATAGGCGAGTGCATGCCAAAACCCACAGATTTCAGGACTAAAGAAACGGGGGTCGTCTTATATGTGAGTGTATGCCAAAACCCACATATTTCAGGACCAAAGAAAGGGGGTCGTCTTATATGCGTGTGTATGCCAAAACCCACAGATTTCAGGACCAAAGAAAGGGGGTCGTCTTATATGCAAGTGTATGCCAAAACCCACATATTTCAGGACCAAAGAAAGGGAGTCGTCTTATATGTGAGTGTATACCAAAGCCAACATATTTCAGGAGCAAAGAAAGGGGGTCATCTTATATGTGAATGTATGCCAAACCCCACAGATTTCAGGACCAAAGAAAGGGAGTCGTCTTATATGTGAGTGTATACCAAAGCCAACATATTTCAGGAGCAAAGAAAGGGGGTCATCTTATATGTGAATGTATGCCAAACCCCACAGATTTCAGGACCAAAGAAAGGAGGTTGTCTTATATGTGAGTGTATATCAAAGCCAACATATTTCAGGAGCAAAGAAAGGGGGGTCGTCGTATAGGTGAGATTGCCTTATAGTCGTGCCTGGATGGTATCTATCAACAGGGAAAGCCAATAAAGGGTCTGAAGTCAAAATCCGTTACTGAAATGGACATTATAGAAGGACTATGACTACATCACCACAATACCTGCGAGGGGTTTGACATCTAAGGAAGATATAGGACAGATGAGGAAGATATAGGACAGATGAGGAAGATATAGGACATCTAAGGAAGATATAGGACAGATGAGGAAGATATAGGACATCTAAGGAAGATATAGGACAGATGAGGAAGATATAGGACAGATGAGGAAGATATAGGACATCTAAGGAAGATATAGGACAGATGAGGAAGATATAGGACCGATGAGGAAGATATAGGACAGATGAGGAAGATATAGGACATCTAAGGAAGATATAGGACAGATGAGGAAGATATAGGACAGATGAGGAAGATATAGGACAGATGAGGAAGATATAGGACATCTAAGGAAGATATAGGACAGATGAGGAAGATATAGGACAGATGAGGAAGATATAGGACAGATGAGGAAGATATAGGACATCTAAGGAAGATATAGGACATCTAAGGAAGATATAGGACAGATGAGGAAGATATAGGACAGATGAGGAAGATATAGGACATCTAAGGAAGATATAGGACAGATGAGGACGATATAGGACAGATGAGGAAGATATAGGACAGATGAGGAAGATATAGGACATCTAAGGAAGATATAGGACAGATGAGGAAGATATAGGACAGATGAGGAAGATATAGGACATCTAAGGAAGATATAGGACAGATGAGGAAGATATAGGACATCTAAGGAAGATATAGGACAGATGAGGAAGATATTGTGTACTTCAGTGTATGATCAAATTCTATTCTGTCTGTGCGGTATGATCTGTGATAGATAAAAGTGATTTTATCTGCCGCTAGAGTGCAAAGGGCTAAGACAGGTTTGATTGTATATTTGGGTCCATCTAGGCCTATCTATGCCTTGAAGGCATGTTTAAAATGACTGTCTACAATGGATGTTATGATGTGACGGTACAGACGGATCTATAGTCCAGTGGTAACACGCTGGACAGGTAATCCAGGGATCGCAGGTTCGATCCCCCGTCTGACCCTAATAAAATTAACAGTCTTTCAGGTGGGACATTAAACCGAGATCTTGTGTCGGTGCTTTACACCGTGCACGTAAAAGAACCAGAGGAGACTCTGGAATGGGTCTCTCTGTAACATTGCACTATCCTCCAAAATCTAAAATGACTAATATCTTCAGGAGGCGTAGCTCATATGGGCAACCGGTAGCGACGATAAATAAACGTAAAAAAAAAACAACAGATGTAACGGTACTGGGTT
Organism: Archivesica marissinica; assembly: GCA_014843695.1. Taxonomy (NCBI): domain Eukaryota; kingdom Metazoa; phylum Mollusca; class Bivalvia; order Venerida; family Vesicomyidae; genus Archivesica; species Archivesica marissinica. The sequence continues at coordinate 15,211,663 of CM026395.1, read as the reverse complement.
TGTAACCTGGTTTTATCTGAGTGTTTCAGTAAACAAATCTAACCCAATACATTAGTTTATCAGGGATCCTGCTGTCTGAATTTTAGTCTGTGCCACACTTCTGTCGCTAATTGAAAAAAACTGGAGCGAATTTCAAAAACGTGCAGGCAACTAAGAGCCATATAGTTCACAGATAAATATTTGAAGCCAAAAAAAAAAATGTTTTTCAAATATTTTCACCAAATCACAAAAATTAGCGCCAATATTTTATTTTTTGTCGCAATTGGCTACCCACAGCCGGAATCCTGGTTTATACAAATTTATTTTAGCTTGATTGTGAAATACGTTATTGCAACATTAGCGTAATCACTCTCAATACCTCAATGGGAGAAGAACTATATAAGTTTATATACATTGTCAATGTATGTCGTATTGGTAATGGCGTCAAGAGGTGCTTCTATGAGGGAATGGGTTAATGAACATTGGTTTGACTACTACATTGTCAATGTATGTCGTATTGGCAATGGCGTCAAGAGGTGCTTCTATGAGGGAATGGGTTAAAGAATGAAGTGCAGACAAACTTTGCTTAAATTACAGTCTTCAAAGGGTGATAACTCTATCAAAATATAGACCTCAACCAACTTCATGTAGAACACAAAGGCCTCATGGTAGATTGACTTAATTGTTCAAATGAGTTTTCTCGTTAAATAAGGTCTTTATTATTATTATTATTATTAAAGTTGATACGCACAAAGCTTGGTACTGATCATTCCTCTGAAGATGTGTGGGGGGGGGGGGAGAGAATACAGCGACTAGTTTAACCCATTCAACACCAAGTAACTCACATGGACTGGTCCATGATATTTATAACCAATAAATGAATCAGAAAATCACATTTGGACAAGTTCATTTATCAAATGGGTAATTATGTCTAAAAATAGTCATATTACTGGCAAAAAGTGCAGATCCTGATGAGACGGCTCGTCACGAGCCGGCTCATCTGGATCTACACTTTTTGTAAGCCTATTTAGAGGTCTGTGGTGTTGAAAGGGTTAATAATGAAAACATTTCGTTGAAGAAACTGCTCGTAAAAATCCTTCATCGTTAATTAGTGTAATTGTACGAGGAATTCTATCTACTCACTCCTGTTCAGTCGTTACATTAACAGTCCCATAAAACATAGCAAAATAATCGTATAAAGATGTTACGAGTTGTTTTAAGACCCTACAGGGCAATATATGTTACAAGTCCCGACAGATTTTATTTAATCTATTATTCACTATAATCTACAAGGGACAGATTTATCTCATACCAGTAGTGGAAAATCTGGCCTGCAGATTGTCCCAGAAAATGAAAATCGTGGTCTTTTTTCGAGATCTATTCCTGATGGAATCCATCGCCACGAGGGAGAGAGAAGAGGAAACATGGAATTTAAATGCCTTGCCTAAGGGCACAATCATAAGCGGGGCTCGCAACTCCGGGCCTTTTGCATATTAACATATTAATTGATCAACAAGGCCAGGATCTGCACATGTTGCAGGTAATATTACTATTTTTAGACAAAATTACCCATTTTGATAAATGAACTGGTCCAAATGTAATTTTCTCATTAATTTATTGGTTTAAAAATATCATGCACCAGTCCATGTCAGTTACTTTGTTTTGAACATAATTGAGAATGTATGTTCTATTTCTAAGAGTAACGGGACCAGATTTGTTCTACTGTTGGTTGAGAAATATTTATTGAATTGATTCTTTCATAATCTATAGATTTTGTGATTATACACAAATTGTCACAACTGATTGAAAACTGGTCACACTGTTGACACACTGTTGATATATTAATGGGGAAAAAATGGACTGATCAGAATTCTCTCAGCACTATTGTATTGCATGTAAGGCCTGAATATCTTTCTTTTTTTTATTTTAAGTTTATTTAACGTCGCTACGGTTGCCCATTTGAGAGACAGGCAGTTTACCTAACAACATCTTTCCTGGGCAGGCTCAAGCGGTTAACCAGTACTTGTTGCACCAACCTCCGTAAAAAACCACCAACTTTTTCATTTAAATGAAACACGGTCTGAGCGGGGCTCGAACCCGTGATCATCAGTGATGATAGGTTACAGTGGAATTCAACCACTCGTGGAAGTCATGTGGCAGTGGTAGCGCGTTCACTTCAGGTGCGAAAGGTTCAGAGTTTGAAACCCGCTGGAGCCGTTACGATTGTGCCCTTAGGCAAGGCATTTAAATTCCACATTGCCTCTTCTCTCTCCCTCGTGGCGATGGATTCCATCAGGAATGAGATCTTGATTAATATAGGTTGTAAGAACTTGTTTCGCAATCGAGCAAAACTAAATTTGTATAAACTAAACCACTCATGTAAGATCCTAGATATTATATATATAGAAAGAGTAAACAGAACAACATAAAATCCATCTTATACAAAGGAATGCTTGTAGCAATTGTAATCTACGTTACCTTTAATTTAAGATAGATCTAGCATTCCATTCATTACACACGCAAATATCTTATCAGAAAACAGTTAAGATATTCGTGATTAAACAAGTAAGTATTAATTCCCTGAGAGCAAGTCCATATTTCTAGTTTAATGTGCTGTTAATAACAATGACTATTCATTAAGGTGACATAGAGCACAAATACTGATTCACATCACAATACAATGAATACGTCGATAAAATGCTTAAAATGGTAGATCAAATATTGACATGCTTTTTCAATGTATAAATCAATTTCTGGCGCACGGTGATACCGATTTAAAAAATAAATATTTTTATGAAATATTTAAGGAGTTGTGTCACAGAATTGGTTAGTTTATACAAGTTTATTTAAGCTCGATTGCGAAACAAGTTCTTTCAACTTATATTAATCACTCTCCAGACCTCATTCCTGATGGAATCCATCGCCATGAAGGAGAGAGGAGGCAATGTGGAATTTAAATGCCTTGCCTAAAGGCACAATCGTAATGGTTCCAGCAGGGTTCGAACCAAATTGGTTGATATACATGTATGACACACAACACAGGTGACATCAGGTATGTAGGTATAAGGCACTGAAGGCGCTGCTGGCTTGCAGATTAATTGTCCCAGAAAATGAAAACTCTAAAAAACCGAACATGCAATAAATGGCACACCACACAGGTGGTATCAGGTACGTAGCTACTATAAGGCACTGAAGGCCCGGGCCTGCAGATTGTCCCAGAAAATGAACTCTTAAAACAAAACCGAAAATGCAATAAAAACTGTAATGGGAAGGGGGCATGATGGGATACATCTCTGAAAATATCAACATTTGAATTTCGAAACGTATATTAAAATGCGTCAGAGTGCACCATTGATGTTCTAGGATTCAAAATTTTCCTGGAGGTGGGTGCCCCCAGACCTCTCCACCAACATTTCAATGTCGAATACGTACATTAAAATGCGTCAGAGTGCACAATTGACGTTCTAGGATTCAAAATTTTCCTGGGGGACCATGCCCCCAGACCCCTCTTGCAACATTGTATCTTCGGTGCTCAATTTATTAGTCGGGCCTGCATATTCAAAATCGCTAGCTACGCCGCTGGACATGTATCACACAGGTTGTTGCATGGATACTTACTACAAAACCAATTTATCCGGGTACTCCGGTTTCCTCCCACATGAATGACCACATATACGCTTTCATCCGAGCCAACGAGAGTGATTAATATAAGTTTTTTTTTTGTTTTTTTTTCAGCTACGAGGAGTAGCCCGTTTATTTTTTTCATGTTGTAATTAACAATTACATATGTAAACATATAATATCAATTACAGTTGTTTTACAATAATCTATCGATACTATATATTAGTATAGTATATGTACAAATGCATTTATTAATTGTTATAAAGAGAGAAGACATTATGTTTGAAAGTAAGATAGCAGGAGAAGAGTTGAAAGAATTCCGATCCAGAATACAAACATCTTTTCAATATCAGTTGTTAATACGATTGCTGTTAACATGCTTGTGAATATTTATATCAGTCAATATCAATTTGTTCCACTTTCTATTGTGAGCTTCTAGTTTATTGTTCATAAAGGCTATATGTTCTTCGATGTGTTGTCTTTCTTTTAAATATCTGATAAAGGTAATGCAGTTTGGAACACATTTTTCTATTTTGCTTTTAAAAATATAATATTTTGCTAAAAGAATTATGAAATCTATCATAATATGGGGATGCTCTATACTTTGATTACCAAATGAAACCGTTTTATAATCTATATTAAACTCTATTTGTTTGTCTATCAAATATGTTTTTAATGAAAATTTAATCGCGACCAAAAATGTTGAACATGAGAACAGTCCCAGAATAAATGTTTTAATGTCTCTGTATGCATATTGCAAAGTTCACATAGAGTTGAGTTTGTTATTTTTAATTTATAGAGTAGTTCATTAGTTGGTAATATTCGTGTCACATATTTATATTGGAATGTTCGTAATTTTGTATCGATAGTACATACAAATGGCATGTTGTATATTTTCTTCCATTCCAGGTTTTCAAAGATAGCTTTCCATTTTGTTTCGGCTTTATTTTGTGGAGTTTTATTGTACGTTTTTAGGAATGTTTTGTATAGGAATTGTGTTGGTCTTTTAATATTTTTTATTTCCTCTAGCAACGTATTTGAATTTCTATCCATTTGATTATTCTCTTTTATTTCTTCGTTCCATTTTTTAGAAATATTTGACACTAGCATGTGGTATTTTAAAAAATCTGAACGGTCTATTCCATAGATGTTTTGTAGTTCTGTAAAAGTATGAAATTTTTTTGTTATTCGATTATATATATGTTCTACATATTTAATTCCCTTTTGAAACCAGTTCTTATAAAATAACGTATTTTCTCCGACCCGTATAAACGAGTTGTTCCATAATATTTCGTTTGCATAACAATCTATTTGTGTCTTGAAATTGACTTTTGTCCAACTGGTAACTACATCTCTCAAAAAGCTATTTTCAAGTTTCGAAGCAATGTGCTTAGCAGATATATTTGATTCAAATAGAAGTTGTCCTCCAAATTTATTCAATTGTTTTAGATATGTGTCTTTCCAATGACCTTCATTTTCGGGGTTTATTAATCGTTTTACCCACGCAGCTTTTAAAACTTGCTTCGCAATCGTTGTAAAATAAATAAAGAATAAAAAAACCAGTGCTTTGTAATGGGCCAGTGTATTTTACTAGACAAAATTTTGTTTGAAAATCTTCTTTTTTTTTTTAGGGAGAAGTGGGGCCCCCAGAGGACAAAGTCAGGGTCAGCGACAATTTCGCCCACATCGCCCTCTAGAATGATCCCTGCACTGTGTCTCATTCCACATATATCAAGTGTCACATGATTCCCTAGCATGCGTACAGACGGATCTGTAGTCCAGTGGTTAACACGCTGCACTGGTAATCCAGGGATCGCAGGTTCGATCCCCTGTGTGACCTTAATAAAATTAACAGTCTTTCAGATGGGACTTTAAACCGAGGTCTTGTGTAGGTGCTTTACACTGTGCATGTAAAAGAACCAGAGGAGACTCTGGAATGGGTCTGTATCATTGCACTATCATCCAAAGATCTAAAATGACTAATCTCTACAGGTGTCACTCATATGGGCAACCGGTAGCGACGATAAATAAACGTAAAACACCACCACCTAGCCTGGGAACAGGCGATGATATATTTTGCCTGGTCAGTCATATAAATATATTTTAATAACGAGATCATTAATTGGGCCATATTGAGTTTCTGATAATATCAAGGTGTCATTTTGCCAGAAGTAAATTAGTGAAAAATTTGCAAAAGTGACTTTAGTGGTGATTGGCAGGTTACAGGTTAAATTGCTTCTCATCAGCAAATTAGGTAAATGTGATTTATGTTAATTACAAGTAAACAAGTGAGTTAACACTAAGTTTGCACGAACCAAGTAAACACTCTTACATATTTGTCATACATCAATTACATAATTCTGACACTGTACAATGCAAGTGAATAAACAATACGCAGTAATTCCCTCAAGACTACATTTTAGATTTGAACCATAGACAGCCGATTGTATAGATATACCCCATGCAGCTCTGACATATATACATGTACCAAATATAGTGCAGAGTTAAACTACAGTCAAACCTGTGTTAGTGGTCACCTCTATTAAGCAGCCAACCTGCATTAAGCAGCCAGTTTCCAGATTCCCAATATATTACTTTGCTATACATGTGACCTCTATTAAGCAGCCACCTGTGCTAAGCAGCCACTTTATATGGTTCCCTTGGATGGCTGCTTAAGACAGGTTTTACTGTATATACATTTGCAATAATCTAATGAATAAAGATAGAGTTATCACAGATACATGGATAAGTTATATGTTATATTTCGGGTTTTACGCCTGCATCAGCACCATTTTGGGCTATATCGCCGGTGGGCAGTTTACCTAACAACACCTTTCCTGGGCAGGCTCCAGCGGTTAACCAGTACTTGGGTGCACCAACCTCCATAAGAAACTGCCAACTTTTTCATATAAATGAGACACGGCCTGAGCGGGGCTCGAACCCGTGACCATCAGTGATGATAGGTTACAGTGGTATACAAGTCAGCGACCTTAACCACTTGACCACGGAGGTGGACACATGGATAAGTACATGTACTTTAAAAGCATCCATTGTAATGCCCTCAGGGTTCCCTCCGTCATTTTTTGTCTGCGCCACTTCTGTCGCCAATTGAAAAACTTGAAGAAAACTAGGAGCAATATAGTTAGTTCACAGATAAATATTTGAAGCCCATATATAAAAAAAAGAAATTAAAAAAAGTTGCCCCAAATATTTTTTGCCAATTCACAATATTTTGCGCGAATATTTGTTTTTTGTCGCAATCGGTGACCCTAGCAGGAACCGTGGGCCTCTTTTTCAGATAATGGGAGCAGGTTTCATTGATGCATTGTTCTGGAGTAAAAACGATTATTTATAGGTATCTTTGTCTGTTTGAATATAAATGTACTTGTAAGTAAAAAAGTAAAATGTTTGTTTATTATAGTGTCAACCCTATTGAAAGGGTCGGCCCATTCAGAAAAATGGTTAAACAGGCATACAATACGTCGACAAGAGATGGTTACTGAACAAATATGATATAATAAAGTCATCTAAAGTATTAAATATAACATGTGTTTGTCTTATATTGGCTTATTCCATCCAAAATCTCAACACGATCAAACGCCGTCTTGACGGTCCGCCATACTGTAAAGGGACTTAACTCTGTCTGACCCAGCAGCCGACAAGAGAACAGGCACCTGTTCCCCTGTGCGCGTGTGTGTGAGCGCCAGAGGTTCCATGTACAACAAAACTGACCAAGTTTTACATTTATGGCCACGCATGTAATTATATACAACAAAGAACTCGTTAAAACCATACATATATAACTAAACAAACAAAGAATCATACATATAACTGAACAGGCAATAAATTTGTTTATCACACACACCTATGCGCGCGCGTACACACACGCGCACGCACAGGAGAACAGGTGCCTGTTCTCTTGTCGGCTGCTGGGTCAGACAGAGTTAAGTCCCTTTACAGTATGGCGGACCGACAAGACGGCGTTTGATCGTGTTGAGTTTATTTGGATGGAATAAGCCAATATAAGACAAACACATGTTATATTTAATACTTTAGATGACTTTATTATATCATATTTGTTCAGTAACCATCTCTTGTCGACGTCTTGTATGCCTGTTTAACCATTTTTCTACTCTTGACGATTCTTGACGATTCTTGTCACTTCTTCTTGTCGGTGAATAGGGAGACCCCCTCACAGTGTTTGACATCACTAGTTCTAACAGGAAAATACTCAGTTGTAGCTAGCCAGGCCGATGTTCTACTAACTAAGAAATGCACTACACTGTTCACCTATAACCTAAGACTGGGATTATATCTTGTACAAGTTATTATAATAATCAAACACATACTACATTTGAAATTAATACCAGCCTGCCCAGAATTTGGCAGAAATGTCATAAATTCAATGAACAAATGGGTGGGGTTTTTCACACTTATTTTTACACTACCCGTTTCTGGACCAGAATAATTAAATTTACAGTTTCTACATGCATTCCATAGTATTGCATCACCCTATTCAAACAACACTTACTCAGTAGAAACACTAAATGACGATTTATCTCCTACTATATTTTTAACAGCCAATTGCAACAAGGGGCGTCACTCTAGAAATACCGAAAAGTGACATTAAACGCCCACCAATAATAATAACAAACATTCACGGACGATTCCCCACACATTCTTGGTTCAGTCAATAGAAAATTTACCCCCTACATTTCTTACTCGCATAAGAAAGGTAGGGTTGGTTCTTTTTAACTGACTGAAACAAACGCCTGTGCGATTCCCTCATCATTATCATCATCACAGCTAGTGATTGCATCACCCTGTCAAGAGAATACTGGCATTATATTGAAAGTACTATGCACATGTAGCAGTCAGAACCAGTCAGTGACCAATAAAAGTACCTCTATGTACATTTATAATAAATACTACATAAAAGCGTCTCTCATATTTATAATAATAACTAATTTGATTGTCTGGATTTCCAGGACTAATTGGAAGCCCCCCATGGTACGTGGTCTGGCCATCCATGGCTACAGATATGTTGTTCCATAGTACGATGGTTGCTAGGAAGAAACTATTCTGGTAGATCATGCATAGCTCTTTGCGAGTTCCACTTCTTGATTGATTTTCCTGGTAATGGTTCAGATACTTCGATATAATGACGTTGCACTAAGCAATAGTCTGGTAGTTTATATTTGAAACAATATAGTAAAGTAATGTGTGTGTTTACAATAGTGAAAGGGCCAGTCATCAGTACTTCCCGAATAATATCATTGTAGGCCAAGGCCCGCGGTTATAAAACATTTCTCAGATCTCAAACTCGAGTTCAAGAAATTTGATTTGTTATTTGCTCTTGGCTCAACCAATCAGACGCTCAATACTGAGTTTGAGATTGGAGAAATGTTTTATAACACCCAGGCCATGCCAATAGGCAATACAGACGGATCTGTAGTCCAGTGGTAACACGCTGGATTGGTAATCCAGGGATCGCAGATTCGACCCATCTGACCCTAATACAATTAATAGTCTTTCAGATGGGACTTTAAACTGAGATCTCGTGTCGATGCTTTACATCGTGCACGTAAAAGAACCAGAGGAAATTCTAGAATGGGTCTCTATATCATTGCACTATCCTCCAAAATCTAAAATGACTAATCTTTCAGGAGGCGCCGCTCCTATGGGCAACCGGTAGCGACGATAATTAAACGTAAACACACACAATAGGCAATAGGTAGTCATTATTTAACTAGCTGACGACTCATCAACCTACCACTTCAGCAGTAATAATCAGAAAATGAGAGGGATCTACATAAGTAGTTATACTTTACTCCCAATCTTGTTGACACACGGTATATTATAAAAGACACTCTATGTACATGTATATATCAATCTTGTTGACACGGTATATTATAAAAGACAATCTATGTACATGTATATATTGAAATAGAATATTGCTTACTCAGTTCAAAAGCTCACACAGGGCTTGTGTTGTACTGTTGCTATCTTGCCAACTCAAAGTCAAATTTATCTTATCGTATCTTAAACGGGTGGCTTAATTTAACTGGTTAAATTAGGTTGCATTGTTGGTTTCAGAAACCAGTTAAATTAAGCCACCAGTTTGCTTGGGGAGGGTACTTGGTTCTACCCTGGGTCTTCATCCACCTATAACAAATGGAGAGTCGTGATAGCGCAGTGGATGCGCGTTCGCTTCAGGTGCGAAAGGTCCGGAGTTCGAGCCCCGCTGGATCCGTTACGATTGTGCCCTTAGGCAAGGCATTTAAATTCCACGTTGCCTCTTCTCTCTCCCTCGTGGCGATGGATTACATCAGGAATGAGGTCTCGAGAGTGATTAATATAAGTTGAAAGAACTTGTTTCGCAATCGAGCTAAAATAAATTTGTATAAACTAAATGGAGATACATGTATATATAATAATGTACCAGTCTGTGATCATGCAATTATCTTGGTGTAGGTAATTTATCTTGCCTGTAGTTTATTTGTCGCTTCTGCGCATGCTATGTGCCGACAAAACTAGCGCTAAAACATGTAAATAAATCAGAAACCGAGCTACAGTACAGGTTATTTGCCAAAAATGATTATGAAAATACCATGTCACAGTTCTTTATATTAGATATATAGTCACTGTATCGATATATATTGTAAATAAGCCGACTATATTTTTTTTACAGTTTCTCGGAAACGGCAGTGAATGATAAATTGAAAATGAAAGTAGAAATCTGATGTCCAAAGTCCTGCCCAGTAACTAATATAAATCCGCATTTCTCATATTCTTGAACGGTGACGTGGTATCCGTACAATATTGACTTATCCTATGACCAAAATATACCCATATCACAGGCACCAAGACAATTGACCTTTCTGCCGATTTTGATTGACAGCTGGCGTTAGCCAATCGCATCGCACCATTCGCGCACACCCCCGGCAACGGTTTATCGCCGCCATCTTGTTAGACAAACAATGCATATTAGACACACTAGTAACGAGTAGACAAATTTGAAAAGGCGTGAATTTGATCGAAAATACGGGTTTAAAATTGTTTTAATGATGTTGAAAATGTGTAGCTTTGGTGTGTGGGTTAGTTATAGTACAACATTAGTCGATATCCTGGTGATCGACGTTAAATTCAACCCATTTCAAAATCCTTGGACAAATCTAAAAGTGTGTATATGAACCACAAAATACCAGACAGCTGCTTTAAAAACAATGCATCTATAAAAACACCGACTGACCCCATATAGTCATTCTTTTCTCACAAACACAGCAATCAAATTTAAGCGTGTCACACTGTTTATTGGGAGCAATCAACAACTTACCCACTAACGGTACATCACAGAGACCGCCGAGTTATAATACCCGATAGGGGCCACTGCTATCAAGATCAAAGTATTTCACATCGGAATTTAGCACTGATTGTGCTAATTGGTCAATTATAAAATGTGTGCACATAATTATATAATTGATTACTACATCGAGTCATTGTGTTATCGTTCTGTTAGATAAACGAGTTATGTAGTAAATTTTAATCAAATCTGATAACGAGTGATCGTGATCTGAAATTATTTTTTGAAAAATATTTAAAATTAATTAATGCTGTCTGTCATTGACAATGGTGAAAAGATGTAGTTACGGGCTGTGTGACAGTGATGTAGATATCCAGATCGATTGATAGGTGACGTTAAATTCGTGCCATTTTCAAAACCTAAGACAAATCTTGAAAACATGTCTAAGGTGGATTAAGTTGTGTGAACGACCAAACGACCAGCTGAATACATCCAAAATTAATGCAAACAGATATATTTGCACAAAAGTAAGTTGAAATTAATTTATTTATGCATAATAAAATATTTCGAAAAAATATATTCTGCATTAATAGATCTACCGTTCACAAGAGATATGTGAGTATAGTGGTGATTATACATGTGGTTCATACATATTGTCGTGGATGGTGGACTAGGGATCAGATAGTAGTAATAGTACACATGCATGTGCAGAGCTGTGGGATTCCCATATTAGCTCAGTGAACGTATTGGTGTTCAGTTTTTGGGTCTAATGTTCGAGTCTTCTAGGAGGCATAGGGTCGCGTCTCTCAAGACGGTGGCATATTTCATTTCTTTTGATGTCAAAGTTGACACGATGTGGTTGTTCACTCTTCCGTTGACTGCGCAAGCATTTACCACGAACACTTAACACGTACTCATCCGTATATCTGTACTTTAGAGAAATAACCTTCACACCTACGTCTATTATGAGATGGGCTGTTGACAAATTAATCAATTACTGGAGAATATATTATTTTTCACACCTTGATTGGTCGACTCAAACATTTGTGATGCTGGCTTGTATGCCCATGTTTTATCAGCTTTAGAGCTGAGCCGTGCCATATGTTCAAGCCCTTGAATCATGTATAAATATCATGCTCTTCACATCAATTTCATTAGCTCGCCCATATGGTTTACCGGTGGCGAGGGTAAATAAATGGAATCATCATCAATTTCATTACAACCATGGCGTCTATTTTTCCATGCGTTTTTTGCTCTCGTCACGTTTCCAGCCGTATGCATGCTCTTAGCTGCGATAAGTGCCACCGTTGGAATCATCGAAAATGCGGAATGATTTATTTATTCTCCCCCATTCACTTTAATTAATCTTGATTAGTGGCCTGAAACCTAGATAGATAATCACTCCTGGTATGGCAAACACACGGCTACATAGTCCCATTCATAATTGTGTCTAATTACCTAAATAGCTAATAATAGCATTATTATAATGGGCCTGTATAGTGCAGTACTATATATATATAAAATACGAACCTGTGATTATACGAATGCACTAGTATACGAAACTACCATTAGACGAACAAGGGATTATACGAAATCACCTGAATTCACCTAAAACCCTTGCCTTCTTGCTTTCAACGAGATATTCTTATCTGGGTAAAATAAAACCGAGAAATTCGACGGAATTTTATCTAGATTAACTCGATGCAGGTCTGCGTTAGACGCCATTTTGTTAGATAGCTTGTCTCGCGTGGTTACAGCGAGCACCTGTAACTATGGGGGGCGTGCCTAAGTAGCGTTTGCAGAAAGGTCAATTGTTTTTGCCCTATGGTCCTATAGACTATAGTGTGGCGTCCAGTGGTAGAGCGTCGGATTTGGAATCGAACGGTCATGAGTTCGATACTCGAACAAGCCACGTATGTAGTGTCATTGAGCATGGCACCTCACACACATTGCTTAGTACTGGTTAATCGCTTAGGTCGGCTAAGCCTGCCCAGGAAAACATGTCTAGGTCCCCGAGAGAGGTTTGACATTAACGGAACATACATACATACATAGCCTAGTAAGTAATTTTTACTGAAGGCAACCAATGGAAATGAAACATGCATGCAGAAACATCGACGAGAAACTATGTAAAATTGACAAGATCACTAATATACCCTTGTGGTCCAGACCGGAGGACAGCTAGAACTTCCACCTACCGGTACTTCATTAAATGCAGATCCCCCAGAGCAATACAGAAAACAAGTCGAAAATTACAGGAAAATACAATTATTCCATTAATATCCGCGGTGAATAGACAGTAGAATTTAAGTCTAAATATTTGGACTAGTGACAAAGGATATTGACTGTTTTCTTTGTGTTTTTTTAAAAACTTTTTATTTTACGACTGAAGCAAGTTTTAACAACTTATATTAATCACTCTTGTTGGCTCGGATGAAAGCTTATATGTGGTCATTCATGTGGGAGGAAACCGGAGTACCCGGAGAAAACCCACCTGTCCGATCTTGCGACCATCGTACCATCTCACATACTTCCCAGTTCGAGAATCGAACCTGGGTCGCATTGGTGAGAACCGAGCACGCTAACCACTGCGCTATTATTGACTGTTTGGAAAGAGTTCAGAAATATACTACTTATCCTGTTCTAGAAACCCTACGTATGAAGAACGATTAACTAGCTATATCAGTTTGTAAGAAATAAAATCATAACTGAATAACAAAGTGAAAGCAACATCACTGGCCTCCATCTTTTATTTAAGTGGCGATACCAATGATCGGTGATGATGTAAATTTCGCCTCATAAGTTTATACTAGTAGCAATACAGGCTATTTAAGGCAATCATGTGACGTCACATGAGTAGCGGGCACCTTATAAATGTCAAATGCAGTCGATAGTTAATAAATTCATTGATAATTACCTAAATATTGACTACACAAACGAAAACTTAACCTTTTGCTTACGGTATTTTTCCTAGAAAGTAGGGCTTGTGACATTTCATTCAAATCGTCCCGATAGGCGAAATGAGCAGATAACAAATATGTAATATTTTGCTTACGGTATTTTTCCTAGAAAGTAGGGCTTGTGACATTTCATTCAAATCGTCCCGATAGGCGAAAGTAAGCAAAATATTACATATTTGTTATCTGCTCAAGATGGGACGATTTGAATGAAATGTCACAAGCCCTACTTTCTAGGAAAAATACCGTAAGCAAAATATTACATATTTGTTATCTGCTCAAGATGGGACGATTTGAATGAAATGTCACAAGCCCTACTTTCTAGGAAAAATACCGTAAGCAAAATATTACATATTTGTTATCTGCTCAAGATGGGACGATTTGAATGAAATGTCACAAGCCCTACTTTCTAGGAAAAATACCGTAAGCAAAATATTACATATTTGTTATCTGCTCAAGATGGGACGATTTGAATGAAATGTCACAAGCCCTACTTTCTAGGAAAAATACCGTAAGCAAAATATTACATATTTGTTATCTGCTCAAGATGGGACGATTTGAATGAAATGTCACAAGCCCTACTTTCTAGGAAAAATACCGTAAGCAAAATATTACATATTTGTTGGGACGATTTGAATGAAATGTCACAAGCCTACTTTCTAGGAAAAATACCGTAAGCAAAATATTACATATTTGTTGGGACGATTTGAATGAAATGTCACAAGCCCTACTTTCTAGGAAAAATACCGTAAGCAAAATATTACATATTTGTTATCTGCTCAAGATGGGACGATTTGAATGAAATGTCACAAGCCCTACTTTCTAGGAAAAATACCGTAAGCAAAATATTACATATTTGTTATCTGCTCAAGATGGGACGATTTGAATGAAATGTCACAAGCCCTACTTTCTAGGAAAAATACCGTAAGCAAAATATTACATATTTGTTATCTGCTCAAGATGGGACGATTTGAATGAAATGTCACAAGCTCTACTTTCTAGGAAAAATACCGTAAGCAAAATATTACATATTTGTTATCTGCTCAAGATGGGACGATTTGAATGAAATGTCACAAGCCCTACTTTCTAGGAAAAATACCGTAAGCAAAATATTACATATTTGTTATCTGCTCAAGATGGGACGATTTGAATGAAATGTCACAAGCTCTACTTTCTAGGAAAAATACCGTAAGCAAAATATTACATATTTGTTATCTGCTCAAGATTGGACGATTTGAATGAAATGTCACAAGCCCTACTTTCTAGGAAAAATACCGTAAGCAAAATATTACATATTTGTTATCTGCTCAAGATGGGACGATTTGAATGAAATGTCACAAGCCCTACTTTCTAGGAAAAATACCGTAAGCAAAATATTACATATTTGTTATCTGCTCATTTCGCCTACAGCATGTTAAAGGTTAAAGAGTGTAATGAGTGTAATGAAACAAGGGGTTTTGAATAAATGAAGGTAAATTTACCCATAGAAATGACATTTCAGAATGTAATTGCTATGGACAGTTACGGAAATCCGACGGAAATTGTCGATAGTAAAAACAAAATGAGCATGTGCGATTCATTTCGATTTATTCGATATCACCGCTCATTAATATTCACCGATATTTGGGTCACCGGGGATATATCGTGGTAACAGCTATTAACCCATTTCATTCTGGATACATTTAAAGGTTTTTGCAAACAACATAGAACCAGATCAGCTGCAGCGTGACGCTGCATGCTGATCAGGATCTATGTTGTTTGCTACATAGCCAAGTGTCTTAGCAAGATCATCTGAATAGCAAACAGCATAGAGCCTGATCAGACGGCACGTTCCGTGGCAGTTGATCTGGCTCTATGTTCTTTGCAAATACTGTTTGAACGGTATCCAGAATGAAATGGGTTAAAAACTAAAATACAGAAATTCTCCTGAGTACATTATGTTTCACATAGATTGATGGTTGAGACTTACGATCTGTTTTTGTTCTGTTTTCACAGATTAGTGCAAGTGCCTTAGTGGAGTGATAACGGTGAAACATGGCTTCGGATCATGTGAATAAGAATTTGAGTGGGCTGCCCATGTTCCATTTGCGCCGGATTGGTCCTCCAGCCAGAAAGGATGGGGTTGTCAGCATTATGGAGTAAGAGACAGTCCATGCACTTAAATCTAGAGTCTTTGCTTTCCTAATGTTTGGAGGGAAATTCTGTAAAGTTTCATGCAATGTAAATGTAAACTAATCTTATCTTTCATATATATATGTACAACATTACAATGATAAAGTTGAAATTGGAAAAAAAATGTCTTCGATATATGATTTATATATTCCTTCAAAATAAAGGACTGCTTCATAAAGTTTTGCGTAAAATATAAAACATGTACATAAAGTCTATTGTGGTAGGTACGGTGTAGTGGTCCTGGTAGGTATGGTGTAGTGGTCATGGTAGGTATAGTATAGCAGTCCTTGTAGGTATGGTGAAGTGATCCTTGTAGGTGTGGTTCTGGTAGGTATGGTATAGTGATCCTTGTAGGTATGGTGAAGTGATCCTTGTAGGTATGGTGAAGTGATCCTTGTAGGTATGGTGAAGTGATCCTTGTAGGTATGGTGAAGTGATCCTTGTAGGTATGGTGAAGTGATCCTGGCAGGTATGGTGAAGTGATCCTTGTAGGTATGGTGAAGTGATCCTTGTAGGTATGGTGAAGTGATCCTTGTAGGTATGGTGAAGTGATCCTGGCAGGTATGGTGAAGTGATCCTTGTAGGTATGGTGAAGTGATCATTGTAGGTATGGTGAAGTGATCCTGGCAGGTATGGTGAAGTGATCCTTGTAGGTATGGTGAAGTGATCCTTGTAGGTATGGTGAAGTGATCCTTGTAGGTATGGTGAAGTGATCCTTGTAGGTATGGTATAGCAGTCCTGGCAGGTATGGTGAAGTGATCCTTGTAGGTATGGTGAAGTGATCCTTGTAGGTATGGTGAAGTGATCCTTGTAGGTATGGTGAAGTGATCCTGGTAGGTATGGTGTAGTGATCCTGGTAGGTATGGTGTAGTGGTCCTGGTAGGTATGGTGAAGTGATCCTTGTAGGTATGGTATAGCAGTCCTGGCAGGTATGGTGAAGTGATCCTTGTAGGTATGGTGAAGTGATCCTTGTAGGTATGGTGTAGTGATCCTTGTAGGTATGGTAAAGTGATCCTGGTAGGTATGGTGAAGTGATCCTTGTAGGTATGGTGAAGTGATCCTGGTAGGTATGGTGTAGTGGTTCTTGTAGGTATGGTGTAGTGATCCTGGTAGGTATGGTGTAGTGGTCCTGGTAGGTATGGTGAAGTGATCCTTGTAGGTATGGTATAGCAGTCCTGGCAGGTATGGTGAAGTGATCCTGGTAGGTATGGTATAGCAGTCCTGGCAAGTATGGTGAAGTGATCCTGGTAGGTATGGTATAGCAGTCCTGGCAAGTATGGTGAAGTGATCCTGGTAGGTATGGTGTAGTGATCCTTGTAGGTATGGTGTAGTGATCCTTGTAGGTATGGGGAAGTGATCCTGGTAGGTATGGTATAGCAGTCCTGGCAAGTATGGTGAAGTGATCCTGGTAGGTATGGTGAAGTGATCCTGATAGGTATGGTATAGCAGTCCTGGTAGGTATGGTAGGTAAGTGATCCTTGTAGGTGTGGTTCTGGTAGGTATGGTATAGTGATCCTGGTAGGTATGGTGTAGTGGTATGGTTTAGTGATTCTGGTAGGTGTGGTTCTGGTAGGTATGGTATAGTGATCCTGGTAGGTATGGTGTAGTGGTATGGTTTAGTGATTCTGGTAGGTGTGGTTCTGGTAGGTATGGTATAGTGATCCTGGTAGGTATGGTGTAGTGGTCCTGGTAGGTATGTTGTAGTGGTCCTGGTAGGTATGTTGTAGTGGTCCTGGTAGGTATGTTGTAGTGGTCCTGGTAGGTATGTTGTAGTGGTCCTGGTAGGTATGTTGTAGTGGTCCTGGTAGGTATGGTGTAGTGTATTGTTCTGGTATATTGACTATGTTTGATACACCATTAAATCCACTTCATATGACACTCGGATCAATTATTTCATGAGATACATCAAGCTGTATTTGTTTATTTAAGTTTATTTAACGTCGCTACCGGTTTCCCATTTGAGCGACGGGCAGTTTACCTAACAACACCTTTCCTGGGCAGGCTCCAGCGGTTAACCAGTACTTGGTGCACCAACCTCCGTAAGAAACTGCCAACTTTTTCATATAAATGAGACACGGTCTGAGCGGGGATCGAACCCGTGACCATCAGAGATGATAGGTTACAGTGGTATACAAGTCAGCGACCTTAACCACTCGACCACGGAGGCGGACTCAATGTAGTTAGTACATATCATACATGTTTTGTACTTTAAATATACTTAGGAGTGAGGGATTCAAAAATACATTAGTATGTGTTATTTTGTTCACAGTTTATATAGAATCACGTACATGATAGGACGGAATGCAGTCCAGGTTGACTGCTACATTGATTCTAGTAACCATGTACAGTCTGCAAGTATATCACGGTGCCACGCTCGTGTTGTCAGACAGACTGGGAACCAGCACAGGATTTACGATGACAGCTTGAACGGAGTGTTTGTAAATAACATGAAGATAGCAGGTACAATTGCTTGAAGGATTGCAATGGGGGTAATTGCTGGCAGTTTGAGAACAGATGGCTATAATCGGGGCTCAACCTAGAGGGCGAAATAGTCACCCTAGTGACCGTGACTTCGGCCCTGTGGGCCCCACTTCTCACAAAAATGAAGACTGGTTTCGATCTAGCTGTGGTTTCCTATTCATAACTAGTTTTCATCCTCAGCAACTTTACAACTGTTTGATTCATGTTCAATAATGGTAAATAGGCCCTAAAACCATTGTTTAGGCATTCATTTTTGTATAAACATTGTTTTCCGGTTTTCTGCTTACATCACAGCTAAAGATAACAAGCATTTGCTTCCATCTGCACCAACAAGTATGACAAATGCAATTTAGATAGGTGTGTGTTTGACGTTTATGTATCGTCGCTACCGGTTGCCCATATGAGCGACGCCTCCTGAAGAGATTAGTCATTTTAGATTTTTGGAGAATAGTGCAATGATACAGACAGAGACCCATTCCAGAGTCTCCTCATTCTTTTACTTGTATGGTGTAAAGCACCGACACGAGACCTCAGTTTAAAATCCCATCTATTAATTTTATTAGGGTCCCATCTGTTAATTGTATTAGGGTCAGACGGGGGGATCGAACCTGCGATCCCTGGATTCCTGGTCCATCGTGTTAACTATTGGACTACGTATCCATTTGTTAATTTAAACATGTTAAAACATGCAGTAATACAAGAAATAAACTTGGCCATATTAACATAGCTCTGAAATGCTTCATGAAACCAAGTGTAGGTCTCTCTTGTTGGACCTGATTGGTATATAAATGCTACCAAATGCATTTGAAATATCTACAACTAAATGGTAAAATTTTACTATTCTAAATCCTATGCATCAGAACTGTTATTTTGACAGTTGAACTGTATAGCTGATTCCACAATGACTCTGATTTCATTGCTTGTTCAATAGGTAGCTGTGTTCTACGAGAAGGTGATAAGGTAACATTTGGTCATCCTTGCGGAGCACGACTTCCAGCTGGCAGCAGGGCACGACAACCGGACTCCGAACATCAGTTCATGGCAAGTGTTCAAAACCTACATGTGTGTCGTCTATGAACTAGTAGTGCAGTGTAGTTTAGCATTTCCCATTTCTTTGTAGCAATGTCAAACCTCATTATTCCTGTAGAATATACATAACCCGGCGCGATATAGCCTGTAATGTGCTGAAGCGCCGTTAAACCAAATACTCACTCAACTCCTGTAGAATATTGTTAGAATATTTATAATCTACTCAAAGATCTGACAATTACCTGTTGTCATTCGAAAATAAAACAAATTTCCAATATTCCAAATAAGCTAATGAGAAAACATGTTTCAACCGCTGATATCCCTCAAAACATCCCAATGGAATAATCTCAGAATTTGAGAATGCACGTGGTATATAGTTCATTTATCAATGACAAAGTGCAGTTTCGTATCCGTGGATTAGGCCATAGTGATCTTCCTAGGTGTTGCATTAAAGCGACATTACATCGCAAACAGCCAAAACAACATACAAGTAGCATTTCTGCTACAAATTCTTTTTATGATTTTATGATCTGGAATCTATCAAAAAGTGAAAGTAGGATTACATATAGCGACGCTCCTGCAATTATTATTGGAATCTATTGTAAGCACGTGCTACTGCCGTTTGGAGATCATTTAAATCAGATTAGTCTAAAAAAATAAATATGCATGGGCTCACATGTGGGATATAACGGTAAATTTGTACCATAAAATGTTGTTATTCAGGATACATGCTTTGTATTTCGCATAAATGTCGACACTGTTTACATTGTCTTGTTATGTCAACAGACGTTGTATATGACGTTTGTTTGGTTGAAATGTTGCAAATATTTGGGGGGGAATATACCATATAGTAGGAAATTACGTTCTGTAGAAATTTGCTTTTTCACAGATGTAGTGTCGCTTTAAATAGACAAGAGTTACAATACTGTGACACGGGCTCAACTACATGCATATTTACGTCGTAACAGTGGTAAACGCATTATAATCCCAGCTTTAATTGCGTTAAATATAGCTTGAATATAATTTCTACTTTTCGCTTTCAAAAACTTGAAAGCAAGCTAGCGAAAAGGTCATAAGAATGTGAATGTTTATAGACGCCGTCGTTCGACCTCCATAGCGACCTCAATAGGGAAGCGGTTTTTGAGGAGATTGTTCACAGTTTCCTTCCGCTGCATCGCCATACTTTTTGTAAAATGCTGAGAGACAACTGCTACTAAACCTGTTTCCCCTTGTTCATCAAACATAAGTAGCACGTCATAGGCTGGAGGTGATACATGTGAAGTATCTGAGTAGTTTGTCCTCTTTGAGAATATCTAAATGAGAGGTGTCTGTCCATGTTGGGCTGAATATACGTTTTGTGTTTATATATATATATATATATATACATCGCTATTGCATTTCCTTCGATGAACGTATGAGGGTTTCCAACTAATGATATGCAGCTAACATGCGCACTCGAAGTTACGGGCATGCGCATTCGCAGTGTTATTCGCGAGAAAAGGCATGTCTTACAGTTTTACACTGTTCCAAGGATGATCTATTTACCCTGTTACTGGCACACGGTAAGTTGCAAATCTGTACTATACACATTTCAAATGTAAAGTGTGCTCTATTTTCTTTGTGTCATTGAAAAGAAGAATTAATGTAAATATAAGGAATGAATCATAGGTTAATCATTTCCATTGGGGTATGAACTGTATTGGGCGTGTTTAAAGTTAGCGTGGATGCCATCGGCCTCCACACACATTAACCACGCCCAGGAAGTCGTGATAGCGCACTGGATGCGCATTCACTTCAGATGCGAAAGGTCCGGAGCTCGAGCCCCGCTGGAGCAGTTACGATTGTGTCCTTAGGTAAGGCATTTAAATTCCACATTGCCTCTTCTCTCTCCTCCATGAGGTCTCGAGAGTGATTAATATAAATTGTAAGAACTTGTTTCGCAATCGAGCTAAAATAAATTTGTATAGACTAAGCTAACCACGCCCAATGTAGTTCATACCCGATGGAAACTATTAACCCGCGATTCATTCTTTTATTACCGTCGCTACCTGTTAATTTACGATTACCCAAAAATTGTAATCGATTACATGTAATCACGATTACCCCAGGTCTGGCCCACATAAAGCGACTCTCCTGAAGAGATTTGGCATTTTAGATTTTTTGGAGGATGGTTCAATGACATAGACACGCCCGCCCGCATTCTAGAGTTTCCGCCTGGTTCTTCTGGCATGCGGTGTTAAAACATTGACACAATGTATTTAGTATGGTATAACGAGTGATCGAACCTGTGACCCCTCGGATTACGATTCGAGCGTGATAACCACTGGAGAAACTACTGGAGAAACCACTGGAGAAACCACTGGAGAAACCACTGGAGAAACCACTGATCACATGTATACTGGTTGGGCATTTCATATAGTAATTGTTTGTTGTAGTTTTGAGTCGTGTGTTGTTTTGTTGTTGTAGTTTTGAGTCATGTGTTGTTTTGTTGTTTTAGTTTTGAGTCGTGTGTTGTTGTTGTAGTTTTGAGTCGTGTGTTGTTTGTTGTAGTTTTGAGTCGTGTGTTGTTGTTTGTTGTAGTTTTGAGTTGTGTGTTGTTGTTGTAGTTTGAGTCGTGTGTTGTTGTTGTAGTTTTGAGTCGTGTGTTGTTTGTTGTAGTTTTGAGTCGTGTGTTGTTGTAGTTTTGAGTCGTGTGTTGTTGTTGTAGTTTGAGTCGTGTGTTGTTTGTTGTAGTTTTGAGTCGTGTTGTTGTAGTTTTGAGTCGTGTTGTTGTTGTAGTTTGAGTCGTGGTGTTGTTGTTGTAGTTTTGAGTCGTGTGTTGTTGTTTGTTGTAGTTTTGAGTTGTGTGTTGTTTGTTGTAGTTTTGAGTCGTGTGTTGTTGTTGTTTGTTTGAGTCGTGTGTTGTTGTTTGTTGTAGTTTTGAGTCGTGTGTTGTGTTGTTGTTTGAGTCGTGTGTTGTTGTTGTAGTTTTGAGTTGTGTGTTGTTTGTTGTAGTTTGAGTCGTGTGTTGTTGTTGTTTGTTTGAGTCGTGTGTTGTTGTTTGTTGTAGTTTTGAGTCGTGTGTTGTTGTTGTTTGTTTGAGTCGTGTGTTGTTGTTGTAGTTTTGAGTCGTGTGTTGTTTTGTTGTAGTTTTGAGTCATGTGTTGTTTTGTTGTAGTTTTGAGTCATGTGTTGTTTTGTTGTTGTAGTTTGAGTCGTGTGTCTGTGAGAAGATACTTGAGAAGCCAAATGAAGACGCTGGTAGCTGTAGTAAGGTACTCGTCGTTAATCAGTGAAATAAAAAGCTATGCGAGATACACCTGAACCCGACTGACAAAATATATAATAAGCTATGCGAGATACACCTGAACCCGACTGACAAAATATATAAAAAGCTATGCGAGATACACCTGAACCCGACTGACAAACTATATAATAAGCTATGCGAGATACACCTGAACCCGACTGACAAAATATATAAAAAGCTATGCGAGATACACCTGAACCCGACTGACAAAATATATAAAAAGCTATGCGAGATACACCTGAACCCGACTGACAAAATATATCAAAAGCTATGCGAGATACACCTGAACCCGACTGACAAAATATATCAAAAGCTATGCGAGATACACCTGAACCCGACTGACAAACTATATAATAAGCTATGCGAGATACACCTGAACCCGACTGACAAAATATATAAAAAGCTATGCGAGATACACCTGAACCCGACTGACAACATATATAATAAGCTATGCGAGATACACCTGAACCCGACTGACAAAATATATAATTAGCTATGCGAGATACACCTGAACCGCGAGATACACCTGAACCCGACTGACAAAATATATCAAAAGCTATGCAATATACACCTGAACCCGACTGACAAAATATATAAAAAGCTATGCGAGATACACCTGAACCCGACTGACAAAATATATAATAAGCTATGCGAGATACACCTGAACCCGACTGACAAAATATATAATAAGCTATGCGAGATACACCTGAACCCGACTGACAAAATATATAAAAAGCTATGCGAGATACACCTGAACAGCGAGATACACCTGAACCCGACTGACAAAATATATAAAAAGCTATGCAAGATACACCTCAACCCAACTGACAAAATATATATATTTCGTCTATTCCTTGCTATTATTAGGATTAAACAAGCTGTTTTGGTCTCAAAGTATATTTGTCAAGTTTCATGGAGAATGCATTATTTTTACAATCATGAGAGATTTCATAATTATTTAACTTGTGTTTAGCGTATGTACATTATTTGTAATATCACTGGGGGTGTTTTGTGCTACTCCTAGCATGTCCACTACTGCAACATCCAGATGCGTGTATTTTGTTGAGGCAACACATTCGAGAAGAGGGTGTGTTAGAGAAGAGGGTGTGTTAGAGAATTAGAGAAGAGGGTGTGTTAGAGAAGAGGGTGTGTTAGAGAAGGGGGTGTGTTAGAGAATTAGAGAAGAGGGTGTGTTAGAGAAGGGGATGTGTTAGAGAAGAGGGTGTGTTAGAGAAGGGGGTGTGTTAGAGAGAAGGGGGTGTGTTAGAGAAGGGGGTGTGTTAGAGAAGAGGGTGTTAGAGAAGAGGGTGTGTTAGAGAAGAGGGTGTGTTAGAGAGAAGAGGGTGTGTTAGAGAAGGGGGTGTGTTAGAGAAGGGGGTGTGTTAGAGAAGAGGGTGTGTTAGAGAATTAGAGAAGAGGGTGTGTTAGAGAAGGGGGTGTGTTAGAGAAGAGGGTGTGTTAGAGAAGAGGGTGTGTTAGAGAAGAGGGTGTGTTAGAGAGAAGGGTGTGTGTTAGAGAAGGGGGTGTGTTAGTTAGAGAAGAGGGGTGTTAGTTAGAGAAGAGGGTGTGTTAGTTAGAGAAGAGGGTGTGTTAGTTAGAGAAGAGGGTGTGTTAGTTAGAGAAGAGGGTGTGTTAGTTAGAGAAGGGGGTGTGTTGTCCTTCTAGCCATTTAGGATGGGGGATATGTTGTCCAATTGTGATAAAATTCCTCAACCGGGTGTTTGCGTGTGTAGGGAGGGGGGGGGTTATATCCATATATCTCCTTTAAACAGGCACTCCAATGGACTATAGGGCCTAGTCCACAAGAAAGATTTGTCTAGTTATACAAGACCCATGTCACTCTGCGTTCATATCTCGTATATTTGTGACGACTATGTAGATAACCAATACCCGCAGTAATTTAAAAACACAAACTGAAACTCTTCTTGTTGTAGTTTCATGTAGGATTTAAATGTATGCTGATTGGTTACCTGTATAGTCTATATCTATTCTATACAGGATGGGGAAGGGCTGTAAATAATGTTGTCATAACTTGCAGCCCAACCCATTTGCTCTTTTCCCCCCTCAGATTAAATCGTATACAGCAATAATAATAAATCCTAATATAATTTCATATTGTCTTTCTATGTATTTCATTGTGTGTATAATTGTAAAAATTAAAAATATACAGGATGTGCAGAATGGTTGTGCTTTCAAGAAACCTATCTCACCAGTCGAGTCCGGTGTCAGCAAGGCATTCAATAGATCCACAGTGAAGTTGACGCCGAATTGCTCACAACAGGATGTAGGAAAACTGGTATGTCAGATGGTTGGATAGTGTAGTGTGTTGTAAGTATGGAGGAATGAAACACGTGATTAAAATGCAGAGTAATAGGTTTAAACAGTATTTATTCCAATAAATAATATACATGAATAACACAAAAAATGTTACAAATTACATAAATTGTGAATGGTTTGGATTGGAAAACAAGTTTTCAGAAAACTTATATCAATTCCTAATTGGTGGAACAGGTCATGTTATATTCACAATTTCTTCTAATTAAATGTTGTTTTTCTTTTAATACAGTACCGGTATATTATTTAAAGAAATAACATTTCCCCAATTTTCCAAAAACAAATTTGCGAATCAAAAATCCGTCATATAGTTTAATTAAATGTTTCTGCAACATTCTGGTGCAAGCCGTTTACTAATGTTAGCAAAACTTGTGGCCCAAGCCTTTTGTTTTATTAATATGCATGTTATATGGTATCAAAAGCTTTTGTATTATACATGTAAATGATAAATGCAATAACATATGATTACACTAAATTAAAACCTGCTAATTTACAATTTACATATAATAATATTTTGGTCTTCGAGTCCCGCTCAGACCGTGTCTCATTTATATGAAAAAGTTGGCAGTTTCTTACGGAGGTTGGTGCACCCAAGTACTGGTTAACCGCTGGAGCCTGCCCAGGAAAGGTGTTGTTAGGTAACCTGCCCGCCGGCGATATAGCCCAAAATGGTGCTGATGCAGGCGTAAAACCCGAAATATAACAATAATTATATTTTGGTAGGACATACTCCAGTTTTATAACAGTTTTCCGAGACCTTTGTAATTACCATGTCTTGTGTGGCTGCCATGGCCGAGTGGTTTACTCTTTCCTTCATAGAGATTTAGGTTAATATACTATTATATCTCCATACAAACGACAACCATTAACCCTTTCCTTCATGGAGATTTAGGTTAATATACTATTATATCTCCATTCAAACGACAACCATTAACCCTTTCCTTCATGGAGATTTAGGTTAATATACTATTATATCTCCATACAAACGACAGCCATTTAGCTATCATGAGGTGGATAAGTAGTGGCCATATCTATCCCACCTCCATAGATATTACTGGGACTACATGAGATTTAGGTTAATATACTATTATATCTCCATACAAACGACACCCATTTAGCTATCATGAGGTGGATAAGTAGTCACCATATCTATCCCACCTCCATAGATATTACTGGGTCTACATAGAGATTTAGGTTAATATACTATTATATCTCCATACAAACGACAGCCATTTAGCTATCATGAGGTGGATAAGTAGTCACCATATCTATCCCACCTCCATAAGATATTACTGGGACTACATGAGATTCTGGCCTTTGCTATGAACATTGGTTTGGCTACTACATGGCAATGGATGTCGTATTGGTAAAGGCATCAAGAGGTGCTTCTATGAGGGAAAGGGTTACGGTCGTTGAATTCAAATCGTGTGCCCCTCACTGCTCTAGGTTCGAATCCCAATGAGGGTGTCAAATTCTTTCATGTGAGGAAGCTATCCAGCTTGCTTAAGGAAGGTACTTTGTTCTGTTTGTTTCCGCTCCGTGCCTGAAATACTAGTCGGATGGGGCACCAATGGGTCCTCCACCAATCATAGCTGGCGACTAGATATATGTCCGGAGCTGTTAGTGCGACTCTAACCCCCAAAATCAAACAAACAGACACACATTAAGGTCTTGAATTAAAACAGATTTTACGATTGCGAAGCAAGTTTTACAACTTATATTAATCACTCTCGTTGGCGCGGATGAAAGTGTATATGTGGTCATTCGTGTGGGAGGAAATCGGAGTACCTGGAGAGAACCCACCTGTCTTATCTGACGACCACCGTACCATCTCACATACTTCCCAGTCCGAGGATTGAACCTGGGTTGCATTGGTGAGAAACGAGCATGCTAACCACTGCGCTAATCGGACAGTAATTCTTGTTATACCTACGGTAGCTACTGGACTGTGAAACAATGACTTATAATATAATCATCTATGTCTTTAAATTATTTTAAAATCATTACATGAATGATAAATAAAAAATTCCCAGACGAAAATGTGGACGGACAGCTGTTAACCAATCATGTAGTCCCTGACACCAGTTGGATGAACAGCAGGTGACGGATTACGAATACTGAAAGCTATCGGCCCCAGACACATTGCTCGAAGGTTAATTACTCATTTTTTTATTGTCCAAATTTCAATCAGTTGGGAGAAAATTTCATTTTGCGCAAAAAAATTTCCAAGTGATGTTTAATGCTTTGTTGCATTTTGTACTAGACTTTCATTATAAAAACAGGCTTTGGAAGAAGGAGAGAACAGCAGCATTGCATCTGATCATTCAGATCTGGGAGGCAGCTCAGCTCAGACAACTACAACAGCTCCTGCAGAAGTTAAAACAAACACTGTTGGAAGTCTCTCAGATGAAGCTACTAGACTAACGGCAGATCCTAATGTAGTTAAAACAAACTGGAATTTTTCAGACGAAACAAATAGGCTGGCAATCGATACTGCTATAGCTAAGACAAACACTGTTGATGTTGGTAAATCGTGTAGCAGAACAAGTGATACAGACAGGCACAATGCAACATCTATTATTGGTGATAGCCATGATGAAGTATTGCATGAGCATACAGACATAGAAAGTATATTGTGTGATCAGACTGATGGACAGAATTTAACTAGGAATGGATCGGTTGAACATACAGCCGGCAAAATTGTGATTAGAGAAATATCTGAAACTCCAGTGTCTCAAGAATTAAAGGAGAAAGACATTGATACAAATGATGCTGGTAGATTAGTTGAAAACAAACTAATATGTAGTCTGTTCAATGTAAAAACTGCTGAAAATAAAGAAGTGAAAAATAGAGATGGAGACAGTAACAGTGCATTTGCGAACAGAAGAGATTTAGCAGTATTTGAGGGAACTGTTAATACAATTATTAATGATTTATGTGCTATGAGAGGAAATGCGGAAAATGGTGTTGAGAAGACTGAATCACTTGGTCCATGTGGTCAGTGTATTGTGATTCCAACGAAATCACCGACAAAAGATGCTTGTATTCAGACTACACAGTGCAATTTCACCACTGTTACTCATAGTATAAAAGATGCGAATGTTTCACCACCCAAAGACATGGGAATTCAAACTAGTCAAGCACTGTTCTGTAAACACATGGACACTACAGAGAAAGGAAATACATCTGGAGTTGAAAGAATACTCGATAGTATAGAATCTGCAGCTCATGCTCCTTCAGTTCTTGATAATGGTGAATGTCAACTATTGTCTGAGAAGCTAGGAAATAGCAGGACGCATACAGAGATGGAAATTGATGGTATCGTAGGGGAACAGAAACTTGTAGAAAGGGTTGAGGAAGCAGATAAACTAAATGAAAGGGAAGAAGCTGAATTAATGTTGGAAGAAGTGGCTGGAGTAAAGGTAATCGAAGAAGATGATAAAGTGATGGGAATAGTTGAAGAAGAGGACAAGTCAAAGAACAATAATGAGGTTGCAGAAAATGCTTGCAGCAAAGCTGTAGATGAAACTTTTCAGAAATTTGATGAAGCACCTGGACCTTGTGACATATTTGGCAAATCCATTAAGGAAGGACCTGATGCAGATCTTGAAGATAATAAAAATTCCAAAAATGAAATGATAGATATATCAGTTGAAGACACCTCCATTGAAATAAAATCTGTGTCAAGTTGTAATACATCATCTGGAGGGAAAATAGATTTAAGAATGAAAGCAACCTCAGATGGAGACATTAGTGATGAAAATGAATGTGTGTTGATCACAAATGTAGAAAGCACGAACATGGGTGTAGATGAAAATATTAGAATAGAAACTGTTGAAGTCGTCGTCACTGAAACACGGACTTCACCAATACCTGAAATGTCAGGGTTAGTGCTATCTAATTCTATCGAATTCAGTGATGATGATGATGATGATGTTAATAGTAGTGAATGCAGTAAAGATTATACCAACAGTGACAACAGTATAAAAAGCGAAAATGAAGACGATTTTAATGATCAGTTATCAGAATCGGAGTATAATGAACAAGTGATGGATTCTGAAACAGTACCAAATGAACAAGACCAAACAGATTATGAAAGTTGCAAGGAGATGTTGGATAACAGACAGGAAGATGTCATATGTCAAATTTATGCAGATACTGAACCAAAATATGTGGATGATGTTTGTGCAAATTATGCTGATATACAATCCCCACCTGCTGAAGGGCTTGAAGAAACTGTTTGTGAAAGTTGTGGTGACGCAGAAGCTAACCATGATGAAAGAAATGAAGAAATTGATATTGAAACAGATGTGACCTATGTACACTCAAATGAACAGGAGTATGTTATACCATTGGTTGACTGTGAAAATGGAAAAAAGATAACAGTAGATGACCATGAAGTTATGAACAGGAAACGAAAACTATCTGAAGACCAGATTGATGATAAAGAAATCGACAGTCCTAGGAAGAGGCACTGTAGTGGTCAAGTTGAGGTTCTGACTGACATCAAAAGTGGGAAGGTCGAATTAGAGCAAGAAAAACCTGAAGAAAATGGTGCTACAGCTAATGAACAACCTGCTAACAAAATATCATCAAGTCAAATAGGATTGCAGAATCTCAAAAAAGGTGTGAAGAGATTTTTCAATTTCTTTTCGAAGAAATCATATGATATAAATGAAAATCAAAGACAGGATGGAGGATACATCTACCTACAAGATACTGCTGGTCATTACAGACTGTTAGACTTGCATTGTCCAGACAAAAAGGTAGAAGATTTGAATGAAATCGAAAATATTGATGACAAAGATGATCTTGCTGTAAGTGAAGACATTCAACAGAGTGGACATACATTAGATAACGTAGATATAAACATCAGTTATAGTAGAACAGATGACGATAAAGAGCAGGTGGAAAATGAAATTGGTGACATTGAAACCAGTAATGAGAAAGTAGTAGAAAGGGATAGCATTGATATAGCAGAAAGTTACATAAGTGAGTGCGAAAACAAAAAGACAGTTGATTGTTTTACAACATCACTTGTTAAAGTAAATGTTTTACATAATGAAACAAAGCACAGCAATAATCTGGCTTCAAATGTAGCAATAGGTGACGAAATCTTGATGGAAATGGAAATTGAAAATTCATCGATTGAAGAAACTGGTGCTTCATCGAATTCTACACATGGTTTAACAACAGACACAATTGAAACAAGTCTATGTGAAACAGATAATGAGATTGACAAAGATGAGATGATTAAATGCAGTTTGATAGAATCTGCATTTAGAACGCCATCTAAACAGCTGAAAGAACACTCTGGTGTTGCTAAGAGCCAATCCATAGTTATATCACCAGTTTTACGACAATTACAAACCAGTCCAAATAGTCAACCACAGTCACCAATCATTGCAAAACAAGGTGTTAATAATGAATGCAAATGGATTATTAAAGATCATGAAGATGTGATATCTAATATGACCAAATCCCTTGGTACTAAATCAGCTAATGACAATGAAGATGTGAAAAGTCAATTGAGTTGTAGATTTTCGGATGATGATGAAAATGATATAATTTCTCTTGAAATAGATTTCAGTCACTTAGATGATGATGATGATGATGATGATGATGATGATGATGATGATGATGATGATGATGATGATGATGATGTTATGAATGACAATGGGGATGAAACAGATGACTTTGATGTAGAAAATGACAGAGATGAATTTGAAAATAAAATTGAAGATGAAAGAAATGAAAGTGAGATCATTAAAAATTCAGACAGTGGTAGTGAAGATGATGATATTGAGGAAGCCAATAGCACTAGTCAAACAGATAGCATGGATAATGACAGCAATGAAGGCGATACAAATAATGACATTGATGATCCATTAGAAAATTATGTAAATCATGAAACTGAAAACGATAAAAGTCTGGACGAAACTACTGATGAGGAAAATGACATTACCAATTCTGTAATGGATGACAATGGTATTGATTTTGATTTTTGTGATAGTGAGTCAGAAAAAGAGAATTTGGTATCAACTAATATTAAGACGAGTGAAGAAGTGTTTGCTGATGATTCTGTTTGTGAAGACATTAGGAATTCGTATGTAAAACAGCCAGTGAAAAGAAAATGTGATTTCGATTTCAATGACATGACGTCTAAGAAGCATCAGAATGAAATGGAAGGATTGTCCGATAAATCAATGCCATTGAAGGAAGAATTGACAGACAAATCAACTCCTTTGAAAGATGCAATTTCTTCATGCACATCATTCAAAACACCAACAGCGTTACCACTTTCTCGGCAGGTTAGAACACCAGCTTCACATCTGCCTTCTCCGGATCACTTATCAAGCACCCAGTTAATGGACAGTTCCCAGACCCAAGACTTTGATTCCCTGACAATGACACAGGTTTCAAGGGTCACAGAGCAGTTAGAAGTCAAGGCCAGTGATAGGTGCAGGTCAAGTACCTCAAGAAACAAGGCTAAAGACCTTCTAGAGAAGTTAAGAGCCAAGAAACGTATAAAGATGGAAGCTGTAGATGACATCCACTTGTTGAGTTCTTTGCCAGGTACCAGCCAGTCTACAGAGATTGAGCTGTATAGTCGTACTGGGAACCAAAGAACAGAGACCATGTTGATGTTGGAAGATGTTGACAGGCATGTTAATAGGTAGGTTAGTTTAACTAGAAGTTTAAAATTTGTTTATTTTACGATTGCGAAGCAAGTTTTAACAACTTATATTAATCACTCTTGTTGGCGCGGATGAAAGCGTATATATGGTCATTCGTGTGGGAGGAAACTGGAGTACCCAGAGAAAGCCCACCTGTCCGATCTGGCGACCACAGTACCATCTCACATACTTCCCGGTTTGAGGATCGAACCCGCGTTGCATTCGATTGCGAGCGTGCTAACCACTACGCTAATCGGACAGCCAGAACTAGCGGTTAGATTTGATCACTTATTCAAGATTAACTCATTTGTATCTGACATGACATAATTAAAGAGAATTTATAGAATAATTTCACCATGGATGAAATAGTCGATGTGGGGCAATTATAAAACATATACAGTCGCACCGATGTTAGTGGTAACCTCCAGTAAGCGGCCAACCTTTATTAAGCAACCAGTTTCCTCCAAATATGTTGTTCTGTGACTGGCGGCTTAAGACGAGTTTGACTGTATTCTGTAATACTTTTTATTATTGCCAAGATGTATACCCTACGTATGATTAGAGTCATTATTCATTCAGAAACATCTGGTATATCCTACTCGAGACTATTGTAATATAAGGCAAAGCACATTTCATAATCTGTTTTTTGTTCTACTAACCAAACATTTAATTATGTGGATTATATGCCCTTTGTAATTGTTACGCGAGTTGTTATTACATATCGGTAACCCCACCATTATGAACAAGGGGTTATTATTTTTAGCTGCGTGTGTCTGTCTGTATGTTAATAGGATAAATCAAGAAGTTGTGGATGAAACTTTATGGAGATACAGGGCGACATGGACGAAGTAGTCGCCCAAGGGACCCTGACTTTGCCCCCTGAGGGCCCCACTTCTCCCTATAGTTTCAGACAAAGCATTGTCCAATAAGATACACTGGCCATTGTAAAGCCCTCCTTCTATTCAAATATTGTCCAATAAGATACACTGGGCATTGTAAAGCCCTCCTTCTATTCAAATATTGTCCAATAAGATACACTGGCCATTGTAAAGCCCTGCTTCTATTCAAATATTGTCCAATAAGATACACTGGCCATTGTAAAGCCCTCCTTCTATTCAAATATTGTCCAATAAGATACACTGGCCATTGTAAAGCCCTCCTATTCAAATATTGTCCAATAAGATACACTGGCCATTGTAAAGCCCTCCTTCTATTCAAATATTGTCCAATAAGATACACTGGGCATTGTAAAGCCCTCCTTCTATTCAAATATTGTCCAATAAGATACACTGGCCATTGTAAAGCCCTACTTCTATTCAAATATTGTCCAATAAGATACACTGGCCATTGTAAAGCCCTCCTTCTATTCAAATATTGTCCAATAATATACACTGGCAATTGTAAAGCCCTCCTATTCAAATATTGTCCAATAAGATACACTGGCCATTGTAAAGCCCTCCTTCTATTCAAATATTGTCCAATAAGATACACTGGCCATTGTAAAGCCCTCCTATTCAAATATTGTCCAATAAGATACACTGGCCATTGTAAAGCCCTCCTTCTATTCAAATATTGTATTTAATGGTCATATTGTGTATTTTAACTAATTTTAACCCTATTTATGTTGAAATTTATTAAATAATGCCATTACATGTAGATGGCACAATGGTGCGCGTTCGTTCTCACTTCTCTCAAAAATGTGGGTCAAGCTTGAGCCCTGAGATATAGAGGGTTGGAGGAAGTGATATGATTTTAGGAGAAATAGGTCAATGCATGTTGCCATGGCGGCCAGCCAAATGGCCACTCCCATTGACCTCTATGGTAAACTAGCTCAAAAACAAAGCAAGATAGACATATAGTTCCTATAGTCAGGGATCATTCTAGTGGGCGAAATAGTCGTCCTAGGGACCCTGACTTCGTCCTCTGGGGGCCCCACTTCTCCCTAAAAATAAAAAAACAACATTTTTTTTGGTTTTTACGATTTTCAAACAAAATATTGTCTAGTAAGATACACTGGCCCATTATAAAGCACTCCTTCTATTCAAATGTTGTATTTAATGGTTGTACTGTGCATTTTAACCCTATTTTGCAGAAGTATATTAAAGAACACCATTTAAGGAAGCGATCATGTGCTTTCTCACTTCTCCCAAAAATTCTGACCTAGAATGAACCCTGCTATAGTAGACATGGCGATCATGTGCTTTCTCACTTCTCCCAAAAATTCTGACTTAGAATGAACCCTGCTATAGTAGACATACCTTTCTAATAAGCAATGTCCTTGATGTTGACCTTTCAAGGGCAAATCAAGGTCATGTGAAATCAAGCATTTGTTCTTGCGTCAAATACCAGTAAGGGGGCTTGCACCTCTCTGAGTACTTTGCACCTCTCTGAGTACTTTGCACCTCTCTGAGTACTTTGCACCTCTGAGTACTTTGCACCTCTCTGAGTACTTTGCACCTCTCTGAGTACTTTGCACCTCTCTGAGTACTTTGCACCTCTGAGTACTTTGCACCTCTCTGAGTACTTTGCACCTCTCTGAGTACTTTGCACCTCTCTGAGTACTTTGCACCTCTGAGTACTTTGCACCTCTCTGAGTACTTTGCACCTCTCTGAGTACTTTGCACCTCTCTGAGTACTTTGCACCTCTGAGTACTTTGCACCTCTCTGAGTACTTTGCACCTCTCTGAGTACTTTGCACCTCTCTGAGTACTTTGCACCTCTCTGAGTACTTTGCACCTCTCTGAGTACTATTGTCGAGAGATTATTAATTTGCTCAGGGTAGAAAAGTTGCCAGATCTGACTGTTTAACCCTTTCCCTCATAGAAGCACCATACAACATACATTGACAATGTAGTAGTCAAACCAATATTCATAATAAACCCTTTCCCTCATAGAGGCACCATACGACATACATTGACTATGTAGTAGTCAAACCAATATTCATAAAAAAGGCCATATTCTCATGTAGTCCCAGTAATATCTATGGAGGTGGGATAAATATGGTGACTACTTATCCATTGCATGATAGCTAAAGGACTGTCGTTTGTATGGAGATAAATCTCTATGAAGTCCCAGTAATATCTATGGAGGTGGGATAGATATGGCAACTACTTATCCACTGCATGATAGCTAAATGACTGTCGTTTGTATGGATATATAATAGTATATTAACCTAAATCTCTATGTAGTCCCAGTAATATCTATGGAGGTGGAATAAATATGGTGACTACTTATCCATTGCATGATAGCTAAAGGACTGTCGTTTGTATGGAGATATATAGAGGATATTTGTTTGTTTTGAGTGAATATGGAATATATCTTAATATAATTTCAAATATTTTCACGAGCGCGTAGTGAGTGAAAATATGAAAATGTTCTCACTTCGAGGTGAGATATATTCCATATTCACTCAAAGCAAACAAATTATCTTTTTATTTTATGCTAATTGGTGAAAAACAAACACAAAATGAAGAAATTAAAATAGCTGGCCGCCGTGTTTTTGCGCGGATGAATACATTGACGACTATACGTCGTGAGTCGATACACAAATCTGCCGAGGAAAAATACATGAAAGCATTTATTGGATTTATTGTTACAATTTACAGTGACAAAATTCGAGACATTGTCAGTTGTATTTCGCTTTTGATTTGTTTCATAACAAAAACAATAATACAGGTAAATAGTGTCATTGACGCCAGGTAAACGGTGAAAATTAAATGGCACAGTGCAAGTGGGTGTATTGGGAAGGGAGATAATAAAACAAAGAGTCCGGCAAAATACAGTGAGTGATATGCAGTGAGTGATATGGATTATATCTCACTGATAGAACACTGTATTTCATCAATTAGCATAAAATAAAATAGTATATTAACCTAAATCTCTATGAAGTCCCAGTAATATCTATGGAGGTGGGATAAATATGGTGACTACTTATCCATTGCAGGATAGCTAAAGGACTGTCGTTTGTATGGAGATATAATAGTATATTAACCTAAATCTCTATGAAGGAAACGGTTAAGTAAATATTCATTCTGATTCCAGTTGCCGAGCTATTATTGAGAAAATGACGTACATGTTTGACGATTGTGAATCATTACGAGGGAATGCACGGGTAGAGGCATGGAGGTATGTATCACTGAAGCCGGGTTGTACTACACACCTCCCATGTGGGATTTCTTGCATGG
This sequence comes from Archivesica marissinica, assembly GCA_014843695.1. Lineage (NCBI taxonomy): Eukaryota > Metazoa > Mollusca > Bivalvia > Venerida > Vesicomyidae > Archivesica > Archivesica marissinica. The sequence goes on along the minus strand of CM026395.1, from coordinate 15,175,640 downwards.
AGGTATGTATCACTGAAGCCGGGATTTCTTGCACGAGTACACATACCAAATTGGCTAACAATATATCATGCACTGCGGAAATAGAGAATATTTACAACCGTTGCCCCCAAAAACGGCAATGAATGACAAAAACATGTCTCCATGGAAACAACAGCAATGAATGGCAAAAACATGTCTCCATGGAAACAACAGCAATGAATGGCAAAAACATGTCTCCATGGAAACAACAGCAATGAATGGCAAAAACATGTCTCCATGGAAACAACAGCAATGAATGGCCAACATAGATAAATGTAATAGGCGCATGCCCGAATATGTATAATTGTCCATTTGATGTATGGTGGCCGAATGGTTATGAACGTTGACTTCAAATCACGCTGGGGGTGTCGAAACTATCCAACTTGCTTGTGGAAGGTTGGTGGTTCTACCTGGGTTCCCGTCCGTGTTTGAACTACTGCTCAAAGGGGCATCTGGGGTCTTCTGCCACCAATAATAGCCGGAGAGTCAACGTATGACCTACGTTAGTCAACGTATGACCTACGTTGTTGGTGTTTGTCCACCTCCGTGGTCGAGTGGTTACGGTCGCTGACTTGTATACCACTGTAACCTATCATCACTGATGGTCACGGGTATGAGCCCCGCTCAGGCCGTGTCTCATTTATATGAAAAAGTTGGCAGTTTCTTACGGAGGTTGGTGCACCCAAGTACTGGTTAACCGCTGGAACCTGCCCAGGAAAGGTGTTGTTAGGTAAACTGCCCGCCGGCGATATAGCCCGAAATGGTGCTGATGCAGGCGTAAAACCTGAAATATAACATAACTAACTACATTGATACGAATTTAGTCCTCTAAGTCACCCAGTGCAAATCCATATATACATTAAGCGATAATATCAAGTAATTAAAGAAATCAATAAACATGTACATTGTTGTATGCACACGCGTGTCATAAAAGATGCATTATGTTTCAGACGCGAAATAACGGACATAGAAAACCGACTAGTGTTTCCTAAAACAATCATAGCCGTGGTTGGGGACACAGGGTCAGGCAAGTCAAGTCTAATGAATGCCATACTGGATCATAGAAGTGTTCTCCCCACCTCGGGTATGAGGGCGTGTACGGCGGTCGTCGTTGAGGTCGTACAGAACACTACCAGCACAAACTTTGAGGCCGATATAGAATTCCTACAGAAGACGGTAAGCTTAGTGCAAATGTTATATCCTTAGGACATAGAATGTTTATACAAATTTATTTTAGCTCGATAGCGAAACAAGTTCCTACAACTTCTATCAATCACTCTCGAAACCTCATACCTGAGAGAGAAGAGGCAACGTGGAATTTAAAGGGCACAATCCTAACGGCTCCAACGGAGCTAGGACATAGAATGCCATTCTTTGGCATCTTATTAAATTCATACTGTGTGTGGGTGGTATTACTGTATGAGAAACTGGGACCTTCCTCCATGAAATTGGAAGCTGTTACCACGGTAAGCATTTGCCTGTGTGAGATCAGGCCTATAACATAGATTCAATGCTACGTTACATTTTGGCCCTAATTCTAATGAGCAATTTTGGGCAAAATATTATGTTAGTGCGAAAGTACAAATATATCTGTGACAAAGCACGAGTGTTCAGCCTTTAACCTGTTTGTTATCATTATCCATTTTTGTTTCGCCCACTTTAGTGGATGGTGCTATCAACAATTGCATATAACTAAAAATCCATTAAATATAATGATTTGGTAACTTGCTTACTGTTTCTAGAGTTGCTCCCTGCAAAACATGTCCACCCCCCAAACTCTCCAAGGTATTGCTTTGAAATTGCGCATACACATCAGAGGACTAATTAACTAAACCAACAGAAACTTCCCCCCACCCACCCTACCAATGACCTTGAACTTGAAATTTGGAAATTCATTTGAAAGACAAAAAAAGGACATTTTTTATGTTTGTTGAACCAGCACTTACGCAGTGTGGCGTGAGGAGAAACACCCTTGGGGCTGTGGCCCCGTAATATGTCATGATATCCCTATAAAGATTTGAGTTATCTTTGCTGTTTGATAATTTAACAAGCTCCATGACTACGGTCGTTGACTTCAAATCACTTTACACTTTAGGCTAGAAACCCACCATGTGGTGTAGAATGCATTTATGCGGGGAAGCTATCAACATGACTTGTGGAAGGTCTGTGGTTCTACCTGGAATACTGCCCAAAGGGGCGCATGGATTCCTCGCCAATAAACGGCAAGAAATTCGCCATTAAGGTCATGGTGCCACCTTAAACCCCAAAACCAACAAATGAACAAATAACATGTTTTAGGAATGGTTTGATGAGCTGCAAATACTACTGAAGGATCTGACGGGGCTGAACGGCACAGTGAGGAACGGGCCTCCTGACCCCACCTCCGACGCGTTTGTATCTTACTGTAAGGTGAAGGCTGTGTACGGACGGATTGACAGGTTTGAGGTTCTCTCCAGGCTCACTACAGTGACACACTGGCTGGGAAAGGTCAAGGTCATCACATCAACAAAGGTAAATTACTGTACTATGCACATTTGTTTCGTACATCGTGGTATATGTTGTTGACCAAATGGCTTCATTTACCTGTTGCAATGCTTGCTTATAGACTTGAAAGTTTCAGATGTCCAATTAGCGCAGTGGTTAGCATGTTCGCTCCTCACCAAGGCATTCCGGGTTCGATACTTAAGGTGTCAGCAGTATATTTTTGCTTTCATTTTCCTGCATCTACTTTTCATGAGCAGCATTTTTTTATTTACCGGTAAATGACTGGAAACATTTAATCTAGTGGTCTTAATCCATATTTAAAACCCATATTCATGTATCCATCAAGACCGACATACATATTTAAAAGCAACTATGTTTGTGAAACCTGACTATTTGTCTAGTAAGATACACTGGCCCATTATAAAGCACTCCTTCTATTCAAATGTTGTATTTAATGGTTGTACTGTGCATTTTAACCCTATTTTGCAGAAGTATATTGAAGAACACCATTTAAGGAAGCGATCACGCGCTTTCTCACTTCTCCCAAAAATTCTGACCTAGAATGAACCCTGATACAGGATAACCCATTTGTTCTGATTAAATGATAACTTTTACGCAAACAGCCCGAGGACTTCCGACTCAAGGTGGAGAAATACATCGAGACGCAGGACCCTGGTGCCGGTGGACAGTACTGGCCCATAGTGAAGCATGTGCGTCTGAGAATGCCCAATTGTGATGTGTGCAGCAGTGGAGCGGCTCTGGTCGATCTACCTGGAGTCAGAGATTCAAATGCGGCCAGAGATAAAATTGCCAAGGAGGTATGTATTTTATATATTACTGGCAAAGTAAATCTCATAAAGCAGGGCTCATTCTAGAGGGTGACTTGGGCAAAATAGTCACCCTAGGGACCCCACTTCTATCTAAAATGTCGGCGAATACGGTATGTGTTTATAAGTGATAAGATACTATATTTAGAACAGACAGTTTGGCAGAGACGGCCATTTCCACTTTTAAGAAATGGAAGAAGTCTTACTGAAAACCGAATCAGCTTAGATTAATCAGATAAATCATAACCTAGCCACCCACCCATCTCTTTTACAGTACCTAAAGAACTGCACAGCAGTGTCGGTTGTGTCCAGCACCCATCGTGCCATCGATGACAAAACGGATAATCATAACCTAGCCACCCACCCATTTCTTTTACAGTACCTAAAGAGACTGCACAGCAGTGTGGGTTGTGTCCAGCACCCATCGTGCCATCGATGACAAAACGGATAATCATAACCTATAGCCACCCACCCATCTCTTTTACAGTACCTAAAGAACTGCACAGCAGTGTGGGTTGTGTCCAGCATCCATCGTGCCATTGATGACATAAAAGGAATAATCATAACCTAGCCACCCACCCATCTCTTTTACAGTACCTAAAGAACTGCACAGCAGTGTGGGTTGTGTCCAGCATCCATCGTGCCATTGATGACAAAACGGCCAAAGAACTCCTTGGAGAGAACTTCCGGCGTCAGCTGCTCATGGACGGGCAATACGGCAGCATTGCATTCATTTGTACCAAGACGGACATCCTCATGCCATCGGAGATTATCAGGTAAGCTTATTGGTGGAGTTATTGTCAAGCGCATTTGTAGATCAGAAATTTGTTTGCCAGGCTTCTTATCATCACTGATGGTCACGGGTTCGAGCCCCGCTCAGGCCGTGTCTCATTTATATGAAAACGTTGGCAGTTTCTTACCGAGGTTGGTGCACCCAAGTACTGGTTAACCGCTGGGCCTGCCCAGGAAAGGTGTTGTTAGGTAAACTGCCCGCCGGCGATATAGCCCAAAATGGTGCTGATGCAGGCGTAAAACCCGAAATATAACAAAACATTCTTCCTTGATTGAGGGGATAATCCATTGTGCATTTGCAACACATACTAATGTATTTTTGAATCCCTCACTCCTAAATATATTTAAAATACAAAACATGTATGATATGTACTAACTACATTGACACGAATTTAGTCCTCTTAAGTCACCCAGTGCAAATCCATATATACATTGAATGATAATCTCTCACTTGCCAGTCTGAGCCCTACTGGGGCCAGATTATTTCAAGTGAGGAAGCTTTATAGCCGGCTTGCAGAAGATCAGTGATTCTACCTGGGTCCTCGCATGAAACAATGTCCGAAAGGGAAACTACAGTTAAACCTGTATTAGTGGTCACCTCCATTAAGCAGCCAACCTGTATTAAGCAGCCAGTTTCCAGATCCCCAATCGGTTGTTTTATTATATATTTGACCTCTATTAAGCAGCCACCTGTGCTAAGCAGCCACTTTCTCTGACTCCCTTGGCTGGCTGCTTAAGACAGGTTTGACTGTATAGTCTTCCACCACCACTTAATTAAAGTTGAAGAGTTGCTTTATGGTATTGCTTTGACACTTTGCATTCACATCCGAGGGCTAATTCTGAACACCAACAATATGTCCCCACCCTTAGTACCACTGACCGTGAACTTGAAATTTGGCAATTACAGTCAAACCTGTGTTAGTGGTCACCTCCATTAAGCAGCCAACCTGTATTAAGCAGCCAGTTGCCAGATTCCCAATTTGTTATACATTTGACTTCTATTAAGCAGCCACCTGTGCTAAGCAGCCACTTTCTGTGATACCCTTGGATGGCTGTTTAAGACAGGTTTGACTGTAGTTGGAATGCAGAAAGACATTTATTTTGCTGAACCAGCACTTATACAGTCAGTCGCTCGTTGCGAGACACCCTGTGGACTGTCGCCTTGTATAGCCATATTTTCATGTCAGTCTTTCTTTTTCACATGATATTTATAGCTTCTTTCACCTTACTCTTTCATATAATCTTATAGCTATATTTTCACTTTATAGCCATATTTTCACTTTATAGCTATATTTTCACTTTATAGCTATATTTTCACTTTATAGCCATATTTTCATTTTATAGCTATATTTTCACTTTATCGCTATATTTTCACTTTATAGCCATATTTTCACTTTATTTTTTCACTTTATAGCCATATTTACACTTTATAGCCATATTTTCACATTATAGCCATATTTTCACTTTATAGCCATATTTTCACTAGCTATATTTTCACTTTATAGCTATATTTTCACTTTATAGCTATATTTTCACTTTATAGCTATATTTTCACTTTATAGCTATATTTTCACTTTATAGCCATATTTTCACTTTATAGCTATATTTTCACTTTATAGTTATATTTTCACTTTATAGCCATATTTTCACTTTATAGCTATATTTTCACTTTATATTTTCACTTTATAGCCATATTTTCACTTTATAGCCATATTTCCACTTATAGCCATATTTTCACTTTATAGCTATATTTTCACTTTATAGTTATATTTTCACTTTATAGCCATATTTTCACTTTATAGCTATATTTTCACTTTATATTTTCACTTTATAGCCATATTTCCACTTTATAGCAATATTTTCACTTTATAGCCATATTTCCACTTTATAGCCATATTTCCACTTTATAGCCATATTTCCACTTTATAGCTATATTTTCACTTTATAGCCATATTTCCACTTTATAGCTATATTTTCACTTTATAGCCATATTTCCACTTTATAGCTATATTTTCACTTTATAGCTATATTTTCACTTTATAGCTATATGTTCACTTTATAGCCATATGTCCACTTTATAGCTATTTTTTATTTTCACTTTATAGCCATATTTTCACTTTATAGCCATATTTCCACTTTATAGCCATATTTCCACTTTATAGCTATATTTTCACTTTATAGCCATATTTCCACTTTATAGCCATATTTCCACTTTATAGCTATATTTTCACTTTATAGCCATATTTCCACTTTTATAGCTATATTTTCACTTTATCGCCATATTTCCACTTTATAGCTATATTTTCACTTTATAGCCATATGTCCACTTTATAGCTATTTTTTCACTTTATAGCTATATTTTCACTTTATAGCCATATTTCCACTTTATAGCCATATTTCCACTTTATAGCTATATTTTCACTTTATAGCCATATTTCCACTTTATAGCCATATTTCCACTTTATAGCCATATTTCCACTTTATAGCCATATTTCCACTTTATAGCTATATTTTCACTTTATAGCCATATGTCCACTTTATAGCTATTTTTTCACTTTATAGCTATATTTTCACTTTATAGCCATATTTCCACTTTATAGCCATATTTCCACTTTATAGCTATATTTTCACTTTATAGCCATATTTCCACTTTATAGCCATATTTCCACTTTATAGCCATATTTCCACTTTATAGCCATATTTCCACTTTATAGCTATATTTTCACTTTATAGCCATATGTCCACTTTATAGCTATTTTTTCACTTTATAGCTATATTTTCACTTTATAGCCATATTTCCACTTTATAGCCATATTTCCACTTTATAGCCATATTTCCACTTTATAGCCATATTTCCACTTTATAGCCATATTTACACCTTTCTCTTTCATATGATTCTATACAGGCCGCTTGAACTCGAGGGTGAAACAAAGGAGCATGAAGATCGGGTTAGTGAAATGGAATCGGAGAAGATTGAGCTAGATCTCACAGTATCCGGTGCCACAAGAACGTTGCGCACACTGACAAAGAATGTGAAGAGTTTGAAGAAGGAGGCACAGGAACTTCGAGACAGCCTCACTGAACTTGGAAATCTTCTCGACCCGGTTGAGACGGACAACAGTCAGGTTGGTGTGGATCTTGTACATGTATTGTCTCCTTTCGTAATTTAGTAGTTAGTAATGGTAACTTAGTATAAGTGGTGGAAGTCATGATAGCGCAGTGGTAGTACGTTGGCTTCAGGTGCGAAAGGTCCGGAGTTCGAGCCCCGCTGGAACCGTTACGATTGTGCCCTTAGGCAAGGCATTTAAATTCCATGTTGCCTCTTCTCTCTCCCTCGTGGCGATGGATTCCATCAGGAATGAGGTCTCGGGAGTGATTAATATAAGTTGTAAGAACTTGTTTCGCAATCGAGTTAAAATAAAATTGTATAAACTAACTTAGTATACAGGCTTAAAATTAAATTAATCAGGACTCGTTCTCGGTCAAAATTGAGTTATTTATGAAATGTCAACAAAATAAGATTAAAAGTCACAATTTGACAATTTTAAACACAAGTGCGTTATAATGGGCCAGTGTATCTTTAATACTGGACAATATGTTTTGTATGAAGTCAGGGTCCCTAGGACGACTATTTTGCCCCAGTATATTGCCCCTGTGCTTTCAGGGATCATTCTAGAGGGCGATGTGGACGAAATTGTCGCCCTAGGGACCCTGACTTCGCCCTCTGGGGGCCCCACTTCTCCCTAAAAAAACAAAATATATATTTTTTGGTTTTTACGATTTTCAAACAAAATTTTGTCTAGTAAGATACACTGGCCCATTATAAAGCACTCCTTCTATTCAAATGTTGTATTTAATGGTTGTACTGTGCAATTTAACCCTATTTTGCAGAAGTATATTAAAGAACACCATTTAAGGAAGCGATCACGCGCTTTCTCACTTCTCCCAAAAATTCTGACCTAGAATGAACCCTGTGCTTTAATCACATGATAACACCAAGGAACCTAGTTGGCGCAGTGTTCCATGCTAATGACACAGTGCATGTCTTGGCTTTATAATTCCCATCAGTAAATAGGTAAGCGATAAATTCTGCAAATTTGCGTAAAAATTTTGGCACCATAATATTTTGTCTGTAATTGACATTTTATCAGTGCTGTAAGCGGCTGAATATCCTAATTATGTTAGGTGTAATGATTTGTCCGTAACATGATCACAGATGAACCAGGTTTTGTGAATGGCCACACAAAGCTGTTAGTTTATGCAAATTTATTTTAGCTCGATTGCGAAACAAGTTATTTCAACTTATATAAATCACTCTGGAGACCTCATTCCTGATGGAATCCATCGCCACGAGGGAGAGAGAAGAGGCAACGTGGAATTTAAATGCCTTGCCTAAGGGCACAATCGTAACGGCTCCAGTGGGGCTCGAACTCCGGACCTTTCGCACCTGAAGCGAACGCGCATCCACTGCGCTATCACGACTTCTAAAGCTGTTAATCGGGGGATTATAAACTGGGAAAGTTGTTTTGATAAGAAACTGGTCGATAGTTTCTTAATTAATGTGCAACATTTAGTAAACATCGCCTCGGCTAATTGACCTACAAAATTCACGCCCCGTAGATTTGTCACATGTAAATGTGCAATGCATATCTTGACTATTGTCCATTGGTTTAAATGTAAACAAACATGTTGACATAGCAATCCGGCTTCCATATTTAACAGAGTATTAATCTTCCATCTGCAGACACAGTTCAGTATTAATCTTCCATCTGCAGACACAGTTGCAGTATTAATCTTCCGTCTGCAGACACAGTTGCAGTATTAATCTTCCGTCTGCAGACACAGTTGCAGTATTAATCTTCCGTCTGCAGACACAGTTGCAAGACATGGTCAGGTTACAGTGACCGATGTAATACCGCTGACATACATACTTTATAGACTTGTGTCAAATATATTTGTCCGTTATTGCATGTGTGCGCAGTTATTGCATGTGAGCGCAGTTATTGCATGTGTGCGCAGTTATTGCATGTGTGCGCAGTTATTGCATGTGTGCACAGTTATTGCATGTGTGCACAGTTATTGCATGTGTGCACAGTTATTGCATTTGAGCACAGTTATTGCATGTGAGCACAGTTATTGCATGTGAGCACAGTTATTGCATGTGTGCGCAGTTATTGCATGTGTGCGCAGTTATTGCATGTGAGCGCAGTTATTGCATGTGTGCACAGTTATTGCATGTGTGCGCAGTTATTGCATGTGTGCGCAGTTATTGCATGTGTGCGCAGTTATTGCATGTGTGCGCAGTTATTGCATGTGTGCGCAGTTATTGCATGTGTGCGCAGTTATTGCATGTGAGCGCAGTTATTGCATGTGTGCACAGTTATTGCATGTGTGCACAGTTATTGCATGTGAGCACAGTTATTGCATGTGTGCACAGTTATTGCATGTGAGCACAGTTATTGCATGTGTGCACAGTTATTGCATGTGTGCACAGTTATTGCATGTGAGCACAGTTATTGCATGTGTGCGCAGTTATTGCATGTGTGCACAGTTATTGCATGTGAGCACAGTTATTGCATGTGTGCACAGTTATTGCATGTGAGCACAGTTATTGCATGTGTGCGCAGTTATTGCATGTGTGCACAGTTATTGCATGTGTGCACAGTTATTGCATGTGTGCACAGTTATTGCATGTGTGCACAGTTATTGCATGTGAGCACAGTTATTGCATGTGAGCACAGTTATTGCATGTGTGCACAGTTATTGCATGTGTGCGCAGTTATTGCATGTGTGCACAGTTATTGCATGTGTGCGCAGTTATTGCATGTGTGCACAGTTATTGCATGTGTGCGCAGTTATTGCATGTGTGCACAGTTATTGCATGTGTGCACAGTTATTGCATGTGTGCACAGTTATTGCATGTGAGCACAGTTATTGCATGTGAGCACAGTTATTGCATGTGAGCACAGTTATTGCATGTGTGCAGTTATTGCATGTGAGCACAGTTATTGCATGTGTGCACAGTTATTGCATGTGTGCGCAGTTATTGCATGTGTGCACAGTTATTGCATGTGAGCACAGTTATTGCATGTGAGCACAGTTATTGCATGTGAGTACAGTTATTGCATGTGAGCACAGTTATTGCATGTGTGCGCAGTTATTGCATGTGTGTGCAGTTATTGCATGTGAGCACAGTTATTGCATGTGTGCGCAGTTATTGCATGTGTGCACAGTTATTGCATGTGTGCGCAGTTATTGCATGTGTGCGCAGTTATTGCATGTGTGCACAGTTATTGCATGTGTGCACAGTTATTGCATGTGTGCACAGTTATTGCATGTGTGCGCAGTTATTGCATGTGTGCACAGTTATTGCATGTGTGCGCAGTTATTGCATGTGAGCGCAGTTATTGCATGTGTGCGCAGTTATTGCATGTGTGCACAGTTATTGCATGTGTGCGCAGTTATTGCATGTGTGCGCAGTTATTGCATGTGTGCGCAGTTATTGCATGTGTGCGCAGTTATTGCATGTGTGCGCAGTTATTGCATGTGAGCACAGTTATTGCATGTGTGCACAGTTATTGCATATGAGCACAGTTATTGCATGTGTGTGCAGTTATTGCATGTGTGCGCAGTTATTGCATGTGTGCGCAGTTATTGCATGTGTGCACAGTTATTGCATGTGAGCACAGTTATTGCATGTGAGCACAGTTATTGCATGTGAGCACAGTTATTGCATGTGTGCAGTTATTGCATGTGAGCACAGTTATTGCATGTGTGCGCAGTTATTGCATGTGTGCGCAGTTATTGCATGTGTGCGCAGTTATTGCATGTGAGCACAGTTATTGCATGTGTGCGCAGTTATTGCATGTGTGCGCAGTTATTGCATGTGTGCGCAGTTATTGCATGTGTGCGCAGTTATTGCATGTGTGCGCAGTTATTGCATGTGTGCACAGTTATTGCATGTGAGCACAGTTATTGCATGTGTGCGCAGTTATTGCATGTGTGCACATTTATTGCATGTGAGCACAGTTATTGCATGTGTGCGCAGTTATTGCATGTGTGCGCAGCTGTTAGATGGTTACTGGTAAGAGCGTTGGTTTAAATAGTATTTATTGCAAATTGGAGATCCAGTGCTTTGTTACATTCCTGAAACATTTCAGAATTATCTCGTTATCTAATGAGCATACGTCAGTATACCATCACGAACATGCGAAATAACGACATCCGTATGTTTTATGTTTTCGACAGTCTGAAGAGAAGAAAACCATCAATGAGTACCAGCAGGAACTGACACTAAAAGAAGAGGAATTAACGGAAGCAGGGAAACAGATAGAGCAGCTACATGATGAGAATGAAGAGGCCACCTGGAAGGTACCGACAATCCATTTCTGTTATGTTTTGTTTATGTGAAATTTAATGGGTGTAAATTGACTATAAAATAACCAACATTCCAAAGACAGGACCCCATTATTAAGCTGTTACTGGGTGTGACTGTGTATGGATTATTAATCTGTTACTGGATGTGACTGTGTTTGGATTATTGGTCTATTACTGGATGTGACTGTGTATGGATTATTAATATGTTACTGGGTGTGACTGTATGGATTATTAATCTGTTACTGGGTGTGACTGACTGTATGGATTATTAATATGTTACTGGATGTGACTGTGTATGGATTATTAATATGTTACTGGGTGTGACTGTATGGATTATTAATCTGTTACTGGGTGTGACTGACTGTATGGATTATTAATATGTTACTGGATGTGACTGTGTATGGATTATTAATATGTTACTGGGTGTGACTGTATGGATTATTAATCTGTTACTGGGTGTGACTGACTGTATGGATTATTAATATGTTACTGGATGTGACTGTGTATGGATTATTAATATGTTACTGGGTGTGACTGTATGGATTATTAATCTGTTACTGGGTGTGACTGACTGTATGGATTATTAATATGTTACTGGATGTGACTGTGTATGGATTATTAATATGTTACTGGGTGTGACTGTATGGATTATTAATCTGTTACTGGGTGTGACTGTGTATGGATTATTAATATGTTACTGGATGTGACTGTGTATGGATTATTAATATGTTACTGGATGTGACTGTGTATGGATTATTAATATGTTACTGGATGTGACTGTGTATGGATTATTAATATGTTACTGGATGTGACTGTGTATGGATTATTAATATGTTACTGAGTGACTGTGTATGAAAAACGATGTGACTGTGTATGGATTATTAATATGTTACTGGATGTGACTGTGCATGGATTATTAATATGTTACTGGATGTGACTGTGTATGGATTATTAATATGTTACTGGATGTGACTGTGTATGGATTATTAATATGTTACTGGATGTGACTGTGTATGGATTATTAATATGTTACTGGATGTGACTGTGTATGGATTATTAATCTGTTACTGGTGTGACTGTGTATGGATTATTAACTGTTACTGAATGTGACTGTGTTGGATTATTAATGTTACTGGATGTGACTGTGTATGGATTATTAATCTGTTACTGGATGTGACTGTGTATGGATTATTAATCTGTTACTGGGATGTGACTGTGTATGGATTATTAATATGTTACTGATGTGACTGTGTATGGATTATTAATATGTTACTGAATGTGACTGTGTATGGATTATTAATATGTTACTGGATGTGACTGTGTATGGATTATTAATCTGTTACTGGATGTGACTGTGTATGGATTATTAATATGTTACTGGATGTGACTGTGTATGATTATTAATATGTTACTGAATGTGACTGTGTATGGATTATTAATATGTTACTGGATGTGACTGTGTATGGATTATTAATATGTTACTGATGTGACTGTGTATGAATTATTAATATGTTACTGGATGTGACTGTATGGATTATTAATCTGTTACTGGATGTGACTGTGTATGGATTATTAATATGTTACTGAATGTGACTGTGTATGGATTATTAATATGTTACTGGATGTGACTGTGTTTGGATTATTAATATGTTACTGGATGTGACTGTGTATGGATTATTAATATGTTACTGGATGTGACTGTGTATGGATTATTAATATGTTACTGGATGTGACTGTGTATGGATTATTAATCTGTTACTGGATGTGACTGTGTATGGATTATTAATATGTTACTGAATGTGACTGTGTATGGATTATTAATCTGTTACTGGATGTGACTGACTGTGTTTGGATTATTAATATGTTACTGGATGTGACTGTGTTTGGATTATTAATCTGTTACTGGATGTGACTGTGTATGGATTATTAATCTGTTACTGGATGTGACTGACTGTGTTTGGATTATTAATATGTTACTGGATGTGACTTGTGTATGGATTATTAATCTGTTACTGGATGTGACTTGTGTATGGATTATTAATCTGTTACTGGATGTGACTGTGTATGGATTATTAATCTGTTACTGGATGCGACTGTGTATGGATTATTAATATGTTACTGGATGTGACTGTGTATGGATTATTAATCTGTTACTGGATGTGACTGACTGTGTTTGGATTATTAATATGTTACTGGATGTGACTGTGTTTGGATTATTAATCTGTTACTGGATGTGACTGTGTATGGATTATTAATCTGTTACTGGATGTGACTGACTGTGTTTGGATTATTAATATGTTACTGGATGTGACTTGTGTATGGATTATTAATCTGTTACTGGATGTGACTTGTGTATGGATTATTAATCTGTTACTGGATGTGACTGTGTATGGATTATTAATCTGTTACTGGATGCGACTGTGTATGGATTATTAATCTGTTACTGGATGTGACTGTGTATGGATTATTAATCTGTTACTGGATGTGACTGTGTATGGATTATTAATCTGTTACTGGATGTCACTGTGTATGGATTATTAATCTGTTACTGGATGTGACTGTATATGGATTATTAATCTGTTACTGGATGCGACTGTGGACACGGTTGTATATTATCTTGAGTGGTCATGTATTTTCAGACATGTATATTATCTTGAGTGGTCATGTATTTTCAGACACGGTTGTATATTATCTTGAGTGGTCATGTATTTTCAGACATGTATATTATCTTGAGTGGTTGTGTATTTTCAGACACGGTTGTATATTATCTTGAGTGGTCATGTATTTTCAGACATGTATATTATCTTGAGTGGTCGTGTATTTTCAGACTCGGTCGTATATTATCTTGAGTGGTCATGTATTTTCAGACTCTGTTGTATATTATCTTGAGTGGTCATGTATTTTCAGACATGGTTGTATATTATCTTGAGTGGTCATGTATTTTCAGACTCTGTTGTATATTATCTTGAGTGGTCATGTATTTTCAGACATGGTTGTATATTATCTTGAGTGGTCATGTATTTTCAGACATGGTTGTATATTATCTTGAGTGGTCATGTATTTTCAGACCATGTCATATATTATCTTGAGTGGTCATGTATTTTCAGACATGGTCGTATATTATCTTGAGTGGTCGTGTATTTTCAGACATGGTCGTATATTATCTTGAATGGTCATGTATTTTCAGACACTGTCGTATATTATCTTGAATGG
>CM026395.1:15120916-15159929 GCA_014843695.1 Archivesica marissinica | reverse complement strand
TATACATCAAGACCGACATACATATTTAAAACCCATATTCATGTATCCATCAAGACCGACATACATATTTAAAACCCAAATTCATGTATACATCAAGACCGACATACATATTTAAAACCCAAATTCATGTATACATCAAGACCGACATACATATTTAAAACCCATATTCATGTATCCATCAAGACCGACATACATATTTAAAACCCAAATTCATGTATACATCAAGACCGACATACATATTTAAAACCCAAATTCATGTATACATCAAGACCGACATACATATTTAAAACCCATATTCATGTATCCATCAAGACCGACATCATATTTAAAACCCATATTCATGTATACATCAAGACCGACATACATATTTAAAACCCAAATTCATGTATACATCAAGACCGACATACATATTTAAAACCCATATTCATGTATCCATCAAGACCGACATACATATTTAAAACCCATATTCATGTATCCATCAAGACCGACATACATATTTAAAACCCAAATTCATGTATACATCAAGACTGACATACATATTTAAAAGCAACTAAGTTTGTGAAACCTGACTATTTGCTAGATGACTTTTAGATGTAGAAATACAGGAGTAAGCTTAGTTCAATACAGCAGGGATCATTCTAGAGGGCGATGTGGGCGAAATTGTCGCTCTAGGGACCCTGACTTCGCCCTCTGGGGGCCCCACTTCTCCCTACAAAAAAAAAAAGGAATTATGTTTTGGTTTTTACGATTTTGCAACAAAATGTTGTCTAGTAAGATACACTTGCCCATTATAAAGCACTCCTTCTATTCAAATGTTGTATTTAATGGTTGTACTGTGCATTTTAACCCTATTTTGCAGAACTATATTAAAGAACACCATTTAAGGAAGCGATCACGCGCTTTCTCACTTCTCCCAAAAATTCTGACCTAGAATGAACCCTGATACAGGATAACCCATTTGTTCTGATTAAATGATAACTTTTACGCAAACAGCCCGAGGACTTCCGACACGAGGTGGCGAAATACATCGAGACACAGGACCCTGGTGCTGATGAACAGTACTGGCCCATAGTGAAGCATGTGTGTCTGAGAATGCCAAATTGTGACGTGTGCAGTAGTGGAGCGGCACTGGTCGATCTACCTGGAGTCAGAGATTCAAATGCAGCCAGAGATAAAATTGCCAAGGAGGTATGTATTTTTTATATTACTGGCAAAGTAAATCTCATAAAGCAGGGCTCATTCTAGAGGGCGACTTGGGCGAAATAGTCACCCTAGGGACCCCATTTCTACCTAAAATGTCGGCGAATACGGTATGTGTTTATAAGTGATAAGATACTATATTTAGAACAGACAGTTTGGCAAAGATGGCCATTTCTACTTCTAAGAAATGGAAGAAGTCTTAACTGAAAACCGAATCAGCTTAGATTAAGCAGATAAATCATAACCTAGCTAGCCACCCACCCATCTCTTTTACAGTACCTAAAGAACTGCACAGCAGTGTGTGTTGTGTCCAGCACCCATCGTGCCATCGATGACAAAACGGATAATCATAACCTAGCCATCCACCCATCTCTTTTACAGTACCTAAAGAACTGCACAGCAGTGTGGGTTGTGTCCAGCACCCATCATGCCATCGATGACAAAACAGATAATCATAACCTAGCCACCCACCCATCTCTTTTACAGTACCTAAAGAACTGCACAGCAGTGTGGGTTGTGTCCAGCATCCATCGTGCCATCGATGACAAAACATATAATCATAACCTAGCCACCCACCCATCTCTTTTACAGTACCTAAAGAACTGCACAGCAGTGTGGGTTGTGTCCAGCACCCATCGTGCCATCGATGACAAAACAGATAATCATAACCTAGCCATCCGCCCATCTCTTTTACAGTACCTAAAGAACTGCACAGCAGTGTGGGTTGTGTCCAGCACCCATCGTGCCATCGATGACAAAACAGATAATCATAACCTAGCCATCCACCCATCTCTTTTACAGTACCTAAAGAACTGCACAGCAGTGTGGGTTGTGTCCAGCATCCATCGTGCCATCGATGACAAAACGGCCAAAGAGCTCCTTGGAGAGAACTTCCGGCGTCAGCTGCTCATGGATGGGCATTACGGCAGCATTGCATTCATATGTACCAAGACGGACATACTCACGCCATCGGAGATTATCAGGTAAGCTTATTGGTGGAGTTATTGTCAAGCGCATTTGTAGATCAGAAATTTGTTTGCCAGGCTTCTTATCATCACTGATGGTCACAGGTTCGAGCCCCGCTCAGGCCTTGTCTCATTTATATGAAAAAGTTGGCAGTTTCTTACGGAGGTTGGTGCACCCAAGTACTGGTTAACTGCTGGAGCCTGCCCAGGAAAGGTGTTGTTAGGTAAACTGCCCGCCGGCGATATAGCCCAAAATGGTGCTGATGCAGGCGTAAAACCCGAAATATAACATAACTTTCTTCCTTGATTGAGGGGATAATCCATTGTGCATTTGCAACACATACTAATGTATTTTTGAATCCCTCACTCCTAAATATATTTAAAATACAAAACATGTATGATATGTATTAACTACATTGACACAAATTTAGTCCTCTAAGTCACCCAGTGCAAATCCATATATACATTGAATGATAATCTCTCACTTGCCGCTCTTCGCTGCCAGTCTGAGCCCAGATTATTTCAAGTGAGGAAACCTTATAGCCGGCTTGCAGAAGATCAGTGATTCTACCTGGGACCTAGCATGAAACAATGTCCGAAAGGGAAACTACAGTTAAACCTGTATTAGTGGTCACCTCCATTAAGCAGCCAGTTTCCAGATCCCCAAGCGGTTGTTTTATTATTTATTTGACCTCTATTAAGCAGCCACCTGTGCTAAGCAGCCACTTTCTCTGACTCCCTTGGCTGGCTGCTTAAGACAGGTTTGACTGTATAGTCTTCCACCACCACTTAATTAAAGTTGAAGAGTTGCTTTATGGTATTGCTTTGACACTTTGCATTCACATCCGAGGGCTAATTCTGAACACCAACAATATGTCCCCACCCTTAGTACCACTGACCGTGAACTTTGGCAATTACAGTCAAACCTGTGTTAGTGGTCACCTCCATTAAGCAGCCAACCTGTATTAAGCAGCCAGTTGCCAGATTCCCAATTTGTTATACATTTGACCTCTATTAAGCAGCCACCTGTGCTAAGCAGCCACTTTCTGTGATACCCTTGGATGGCTGTTTAAGACAGGTTTGACTGTAGTTGGAAAGCAGAAAGACATTTATTTTGCTGAACCAGCACTTATACAGTGGACTGTCGCCTTGTATAGCCATATTTTCATATCAGTCTTTCTTTTTCACATGATATTTATAGCTTCTTTCACCTTACTCTTTCATATAATGTTAGTGGAAGTCGTGATAGCTCAGTGGTAGTGCGTTCGCTTCACGTGCGAAAGGCCCGGAGTTCGAGCCGCGCTGGAGCCGTTACGATTGTGTCCTTAGGCAAGGCATTTAAATTCCACATGCCTCTTCTCTCTCCCTCGTGGCAATGGATTCCATCAGGAATGAGGTCTCGAGAGTGATTAGTATAAGTTATAAGAACTTGTTTCGCAATCGAGCTAAAATAAATTTGTATAAACTATATAATGTTATAGCTATATTTTCACTTTATAGTTATATTTTCACTTTATAGCCATATTTTCACTTTATAGCTATATTTTCACTTTATAGTTATATTTTCACTTTATAGCTATATTTTCACTTTATTGCTATATTTTCACTTTATAGCCATATTTTCACTTTATAGCTATATTTTCACTTTATTGCTATATTTTCACTTTATATTTTCACTTTATAGCCATATTTTCACTTTATAGCCATATTTTCACTTTATAGCTATATTTTCACTTTATTGCTATATTTTCACTTTATATTTTCACTTTATAGCCATATGTTCACTTTATAGCTATATTTTCACTTTATAGCCATATTTTCACTTTATAGCTATATTTTCACTTTATAGCTATATTTTCACTTTATAGCTATATTTTCACTTTATAGCTATATTTACACTTTATAGCTATATTTTCACTTTATAGCTATATTTTCACTTTATAGCTATATTTACACTTTATAGCTATATTTTCACTTTATAGCTATATTTTCACTTTATAGCTATATTTTCACTTTATAGCTATATTTTCACTTTATAGCCATATTTTCACTTTATAGCTATATTTTCACTTTATAGTTATATTTTCACTTTATAGCTATATTTTCACTTTATAGCCATATTTTCACTTTATTGCTATATTTTCACTTTATAGCTATATTTTCACTTTATTGCTATATTTTCACTTTATATTTTCACTTTATAGCCATATTTTCACTTTATAGCCATATTTTCACTTTATAGCTATATTTTCACTTTATTGCTATATTTTCACTTTATATTTTCACTTTATAGCCATATGTTCACTTTATAGCTATATTTTCACTTTATAGCTATATTTTCACTTTATAGCCATATTTTCACTTTATAGCTATATTTTCACTTTATAGCTATATTTTCACTTTATAGCTATATTTACACTTTATAGCCATATGTTCACTTTATAGCTATATTTTCACTTTATAGCTATATTTTCACTTTATAGCTATATTTACACTTTATAGCCATATGTTCACTTTATAGCTATATTTTCACTTTATAGCTATATTTTCACTTTATAGCTATATTTTCACTTTATAGCTATATTTACACTTTATAGCCATATGTTCACTTTATAGCTATATTTTCACTTTATAGCTATATTTTCACTTTATAGCTATATTTTCACTTTATAGCTATATTTTCACTTTATAGCTATATGTTCACTTTATAGCCATATGTTCACTTTATAGCTATATTTTCACTTTATAGCCATATGTTCACTTTATAGCTATATTTTTCACTTTATAGCTATATTTTCACTTTATAGCTATATGTTCACTTTATAGCTATATTTTCACTTTATAGCTATATTTTCACTTTATAGCTATATTTTCACTTTATAGCCATATTTTCACTTTATAGCTATATTTTCACTTTATAGCTATATTTTCACTTTATAGCCATATGTTCACTTTATAGCAATATGTTCACTTTATAGCCATATTTTCACTTTATAGCTATATTTTCACTTTATAGCTATATTTTCACTTTATAGCCATATTTCCACTTTATAGCTATATTTTCACTTTATAGCAATATGTTCACTTTATAGCTATATTTACACCTTTCTCTTTCATATGATTCTATACAGGCAGCTTGGACTCGAGGGTAAAACAAAGGAGCTTGAAGATCGGGTTAGTGAAATTGAATCGGAGAAGATTGAGCTAGATCGCACAGTATCCGGTGCCACAAGAAAGTTGAACACACTGACAAAGAAAGTGAAGAGTTTGAAGAAGGAGGCACAGGAACTTCGAGACAGTCAGGTTGGTGTGGATCGTGTACATGTATTGTCTCCTTTCGTAATTTAGTAGTTAGTAATGGTAACTTAGTATAAGTTGTGGAAGTCGTGATAGCGCAGTGGTAGTACGTTGGCTTCAGGTGCGAAAGGTCCGGAGTTCGAGCCCGGCTGGAGCTGTTACGATTGTGCCCTTAGGCAAGGCATTTAAATTCCATGTTGCCTCTTCTCTCTCCATCGTGGCGATGGATTCCATCAGGAATGAGGTCTCGGGAGTGATTAATATAAGTTATAAGAACTTTTTTCGCAATCGATTTAAAATAAATTTGTATAAACTAACTTAGTATACAGGCTTAAAATTACATTAATCAGGACTCGTTCTCGGTCAAAATTGAGTTATTTATGAAATGTCAACAAAATAAGGTTAAAAGTCACAATTTGACAATTTTAAACACAAGTGTGTTATAATGAGCCAGTGTATCTTACTGGACAATATTTTGTATGAAGTCAGGGTCCCTAGGACGACTATTTTGCCCAGTCGCCCTCTAAAATGAGCCCTGCGCTTTCAGGGATCATTCTAGAGGGCGATGTGGGCAAAATTGTCGCCCTAGGGACCCTGACTTCGCCCGGTGGGGACCCCACTTCTCCCTAAAAAAATATTTTTTGGTTTTTACGATTTTCAAACAAAATTTTATCTAGTATAAAGCACTCGTTCTATTCAAATGTTGTATTTAATGGTTGTATTGTGCAATTTAACCCTATTTTGCAGAAGTATATTAAAGAACACCATTTAAGGAAGCGATCACGCGCTTTCTCACTTCTCCCAAAAATTCTGACTTAGAATGAACCATGTGCTTTAATCACATGATAACACTAAGGAACCTAGTTGGCGCAGTGTTCCATGCTAATGACACAGTGCATGTCTGCTTTATAATTCCCATCAGTAAATAAGTAAGCGATAAATTCTGCAAATTTGCGAAAATATTTGGCGCCATAATATTTTGTCTGTAATTAACATTTTATCAGTGCTGTAAGCGGCTGAATATCCTAATTATGTTAGGTGTAATGATTTGTCCGTAACATGATCACAGATGAACCAGGTTTTGTGAATGGCCACACAAAGCTGTTAATTGGGGGATTATAAACTGGGAAAGTTGTGTTGATAAGAAACTGGTCGATATTTGTTAATTTTTTTATTTTTTTATTTGTTAATTACTGTGCAACATTTAGTAAACGTCGCTTCTGCTAATTGACCTACAAAATTCACGCCCCGTAGATTTGTCACATGTAAATGTGCAATGCATATCTTGACTATTGTCCATTGGTTTAAATGTAAACAAACATGTTGACATAGCAATCCGGCTTCCATTTTTAACAGAGTATTAATCTTCTGTCTGCAGACATAGTTGCAAGACATGGTCAGGTTACAGTGACCGATGTAATACCGCTGACATACATACTTTATAGACTTGTGTCAAATATATTTGTCCGTTATTGCATGTGAGCACAGTTATTGCATGTGTGTGCAGTTATTGCATGTGTGCGCAGTTATTGCATGTGTGCACAGTTATTGCATGTGAGCACAGTTATTGCATGTGAGCACAGTTATTGCATGTGTGCGCAGTTATTGCATGTGTGCGCAGTTATTGCATGTGTGCACAGTTATTGCATGTGTGCGCAGTTATTGCATGTGTGCACAGTTATTGCATGTGAGCACAGTTATTGCATGTGAGCACAGTTATTGCATGTGAGCACAGTTATTGCATGTGAGCACAGTTATTGCATGTGAGCACAGTTATTGCATGTGAGCACAGTTATTGCATGTGTGCGCAGTTATTGCATGTGTGCGCAGTTATTGCATGTGAGCACAGTTATTGCATGTGTGCGCAGTTATTGCATGTGAGCACAGTTATTGCATGTGAGCACAGTTATTGCATGTGTGCACAGTTATTGCATGTAATTGCATGTGTGCACAGTTATTGCATGTGAGCACAGTTATTGCATGTGTGCACAGTTATTGCATGTGTGCACAGTTATTGCATGTGAGCACAGTTATTGCATGTGAGCACAGTTATTGCATGTGTGCACAGTTATTGCATGTGAGCACAGTTATTGCATGTGTGCACAGTTATTGCATGTGTGCACAGTTATTGCATGTGTGCACAGTTATTGCATGTGAGCACAGTTATTGCATGTGTGCACAGTTATTGCATGTGAGCACAGTTATTGCATGTGAGCACAGTTATTGCATGTGAGCACAGTTATTGCATGTGTGCGCAGTTATTGCATGTGTGCGCAGTTATTGCATGTGTGCGCAGTTATTGCATGTGTGCACAGTTATTGCATGTGTGCACAGTTATTGCATGTGTGCGCAGTTATTGCATGTGTGCGCAGTTATTGCATGTGTGCGCAGTTATTGCATGTGTGCACAGTTATTGCATGTGTGCACAGTTATTGCATGTGAGCACAGTTATTGCATGTGTGCGCAGTTATTGCATGTGTGCACAGTTATTGCATGTGTGCACAGTTATTGCATGTGTGCACAGTTATTGCATGTGTGCACAGTTATTGCATGTGTGCGCAGTTATTGCATGTGTGCACAGTTATTGCATGTGTGCACAGTTATTGCATGTGTGCACAGTTATTGCATGTGTGCGCAGTTATTGCATGTGTGCGCAGTTATTGCATGTGAGCACAGTTATTGCATGTGTGCGCAGTTATTGCATGTGTGCACAGTTATTGCATGTGAGCACAGTTATTGCATGTGTGCACAGTTTGCATGTGTGTGCAGTTATTGCATGTGAGCACAGTTATTGAGCACAGTTATTGCATGTGAGCACAGTTATTGCATGTGTGCACAGTTATTGCATGTGTGCACAGTTATTGCATGTGTGCGCAGTTATTGCATGTGAGCACAGTTATTGCATGTGTGCACAGTTATTGCGTGTGTGCGCAGTTATTGCATGTGTGCGCAGTTATTGCATGTGAGCACAGTTATTGCATGTGTGCAGTTATTGCATGTGTGCACAGTTATTGCATGTGAGCACAGTTATTGCATGTGTGCGCAGTTATTGCATGTGTGCGCAGTTATTGCATGTGTGCACAGTTATTGAGCACAGTTATTGCATGTGTGCACAGTTATTGCGTGTGTGCGCAGTTATTGCATGTGTGCGCAGCTGTTTTTAAATGGTTACTGGTAAGAGCGTTGGTTTAAATAGTATTTATTGCAAATTGGAGATCCAGCGCTTTGATACATTCCCGGAACACTTCAGAATGATCTCGCTAGCTAATGAGCATACGTCAGTATACCATCACGAACATGCGAAATAACGACATCCGTATGTTTTATGTTTTGGACAGTCTGAAGAGAAGGAAGCCATCAATGAGTACCAGCAGGAACTGACACTAAAAGAAGAGGAATTAACGGAAGCAGGGAACCAGATAGAGCAGCTACATGATGAGAAGGAAGAGGCCACCCGGAAGGTACCGGCAATCCATTTCTGTTATGTTTTGTTTATGTGAAATTTAACGGGTGTAAATTGACTATAAAATAACCAACATTCCAAAAACAGGACCCCATTATTAATATGTTACTGGATGTGACTGTGTGTGGATTATTAATCTGTTACTGGATGTGACTGTGTGTGGATTATTAATCTGTTACTGGATGTGACTGGCAGTGTTTGGATTATTAATCTGTTACTGGATATGACTGTGTATGGATTATTAATCTGTTACTGGATGTGACTGTGTATGGATTATTAATATGTTACTGGATGTGACTGTGTATGGATTATTAATCTGTTACTGGATGTGACTGTGTATGGATTATTAATCTGTTACTGGATGTGACTATGTATGGATTATTAATATGTTACTGGATGTGACTGTGTATGGATTATTAATCTGTTACTGGATGTGACTGTGTTTGGATTATTAATCTGTTACTGGATGTGACTGTATGGATTATTAATATGTTACTGGATGTGACTGACTGTGTTTGGATTATTAATATGTTACTGGATGTGACTGACTGTGTATGGATTATTAATATGTTACTGGATGTGACTGACTGTGTATGGATTATTAATATGTGACTGACTGTATGGATTATTAATATGTTACTGGATGTGACTGACTGTGTATGGATGTGACTGTGTATGGATTATTAATATGTTACTGGATGTGACTGTGTATGGATTATTAATATGTTACTGGATGTGACTGACTGTGTTTGGATTATTAATATGTTACTGGATGTGACTGACTGTGTATGGATGTGACTGTGTATGGATTATTAATATGTTACCGGATGTGACTGACTGTGTATGGATTATTAATATGTTACTGGATGTGACTGTGTATGGATTATTAATATGTTACTGGATGTGACTGTGTATGGATTATTAATATGTTACTACATGTGACTGTGTATGGATTATTAATATGTTACTGGATGTGACTGACTGTGTTTGGATTATTAATATGTTACTGGATGTGACTGTGTATGGATTATTAGTCTGTTACTGGATGTGACTGACTGTGTATGGATTATTAATATGTTACTGGATGTGACTGTGTATGGATTATTAATATGTTACTGGATGTGACTGACTGTGTTTGGATTATTAATATGTTACTGGATGTGACTGTGTATGGATTATTAATCTGTTACTGGATGTGACTGTGTATGTATTATTAATCTGTTACTGGATGTGACTGTGTATGGATTATTAATATGTTACTGGACGTGACTGTGTATGGATTATTAATCTGTTACTGGATGTGACTGTGTTTGGATTATTAATATGTTACTGGATGTGACTATGTATGGATTATTAATCTGTTACTGGATGTGACTGTGTTTGGATTATTAATATGTTACTGGATGTGACTATGTATGGATTATTAATCTGTTACTGGATGTGACTATGTATGGATTATTAATCTGTTACTGGATGTGACTGACTGTGTTTGGATTATTAATATGTGACTGACTGTGTTTGGATTATTAATATGTGACTGACTGTGTTTGGATTATTAATATGTGACTGACTGTGTTTGGATTATTAATGTGACTGACTGTTTGGATTATTAATATGTGACTGACTGTGTTTGGATTATTAATATGTGACTGACTGTGTTTGGATTATTAATATGTGACTGGATATGACTGACTGTGTTTGGATTATTAAGATGTGACTGACAGTGTTTGGATTATTAATATGTTACTGGATATGACTGTGTATGGATTATTAATCTGTTACTGGATGTGACTGACTTGAGTGGTCGTGTATTTTCAGACTCTGTTGTATATTATCTTGAGTGGTCGTGTATTTTCAGACTATGTCGTATATTATATTGAGTGGTCGTGTATTTTCAGACTCTGTCGTATATTATCTTGAGTGGTCGTGTATTTTCAGACTCTGTCGTATATTATCTTGAGTGGTCGTGTATTTTCAGACTCTGTCGTATATTATATTGAGTGGTCGTGTATTTTCAGACTGTTGTATATTATCTTGAGTGGTCGTGTATTTTCAGACATGGTCGTATATTATCTTGAGTGGTCGTGTATTTTCAGACTCTGTTGTATATTATCTTGAGTGGTCGTGTATTTTCAGACTCTGTTGTATATTATCTTGAGTGGTCGTGTATTTTCAGACATGGTCGTATATTATCTTGAGTGGTCGTGTATTTTCAGACTCTGTTGTATATTATCTTGAGTGGTCGTGTATTTTCAGACATGGTCGTATATTATCTTGAGTGGTCGTGTATTTTCAGACTCTGTTGTATATTATCTTGAGTGGTCGTGTATTTTCAGACTCTGTTGTATATTATCTTGAGTGGTCGTGTATTTTCAGACATGGTCGTATATTATCTTGAGTGGTCATGTATTTTCAGACTCTGTTGTATATTATCTTGAGTGGTCGTGTATTTTCAGACATGGTCGTATATTATCTTGAGTGGTCGTGTATTTTCAGACTCTGTCGTATATTATCTTGAGTGGTCGTGTATTTTCAGACTCTGTTGTATATTATCTTGAGTGGTCGTGTATTTTCAGACATGGTCGTATATTATCTTGAGTGGTCGTGTATTTTCAGACACTAGAGTTAGATAAGCAACTGAACGTACACCGTAAAGCTATAGCTGCAATCTGTGCGCGGGCAAGGAATGAATATTCCAAGTCTCAGATCAAACGAGATTTCAAGGCAGGATTGAAGGTAAGAAAATTTACTAAAGTGAGCCTGTTATTTGAGGTAGAGCCCAAGCTGGTAGCAGGTCGACATAACCGAAAGTAAGACTAAACTAATCTGAACACAAGCGTTATACAAAGTACAAAGCTTATATAAATTAATTTCCATGGTAACCATAAAGTCGATTGCGAAACAAGTTCTTTCAATTTGTATATTAATCACTCTCGAGACCTCATTCCTGATGGAATCCATCACCATGAAGGAGAGAGAAGAGGCAATGTGGAATTTAAATGTCTTGCTTGCCTAAGGGCACAATCGTAACGGCTCCAGCGAGGCTCGAACTGTGGGCCTTTGGGACCTGAAGCGAATGCCTACCACTGCGCTATCACCATAATTATTATGTATCTGATTAAAGAAAATTATATGCATTATGAAATAAATACTTTAATGTAAAATAATAATAACGTATGTTTTAAACAATATGTTATATATTTCGGGTTTTACGCCTGCATCAGCACCATTTCGGGCTCTATCGCCGGCGGGCAGTTTACGTAACAACACCTTTCCTGGGCAGGCTCCAGCGGTTAACCAGTACTTGGGTGCACCAACCTCCGTAAGAAACTGCCAACTTTTTCATATAAATGAGACACGGCCTGAACGGGGCTCGAACCCGTGACCATCAGTGATGATAGGTTACAGTGGTATACAAGTCAGCGACAGTAACCACTCGACGACAGAGGCGGACTATGTTTTAAACAAAATGATAGTCCATAAAGTCAGACAATAAGTGAAAAGTACTGCAAAGTATTCGAAGAATACAAGTTCTGTTATCTACAATGTACTTGATATAGATTTACACGTTGTTGTTGGCAGGAAATGAAGAGAAGGGCTGGAATGATGAACAGCGATGGTGCTACTGAGGAGGAGGATATTTACAGTGATGATGATGCTGATGATGGTGTTGGAAGCAGTGCTGAAAACTTAAAGGTCTTCTGTTGTAGCTCAACGGAATATCAAAAGATGAAGAACTTGTTGACGGATGACGGTCCACCACAGGTATTGTACACCACTATCAGTAGTTGAGAACATTGCCGCATGGCCATTTATCTGTAGAATGGTATTAGAATGTATTGTCAATCACCCTGTTTTCAAATTTCTTTGCAAATGAAGCCATCGCTGTCAGTAGCAGGTACTTGTTTTGGCTTCAAAATACTGATTTTAAGCTGGATCCTGGGTCGATGGTACTTTTTGGACGTATAACATGCGTCATGACAACGGTTTTTTCTCTCATTTTTGAATGAAACTGCGCTAAATTTGAGATATCTGGTTGACTTTATTCCATTACAAATCCTAAAAAAATACACTGATGCAAAGCAATAATTTATGAAGATTCTTAATCAGATTTTCAATTAAATTCAACTTTTATTTTCAACCAATTTAATATTGCTTGTTTCTTGTCGATAAGTCGACCTCGTACTTTATCCCATTTCTGGATGAGAAAGAGGTCGACTTATGGCCGGGTCCGCCTCCGTGGTCGAGTGGTTAAGGTCGCTGACATGTATACCACTGTAACCTATCATCACTGATGGTCACAGGTTCGAGCCCCGCTCAGACTGTGTCTCAT
This sequence comes from Archivesica marissinica, assembly GCA_014843695.1. NCBI lineage: Eukaryota > Metazoa > Mollusca > Bivalvia > Venerida > Vesicomyidae > Archivesica > Archivesica marissinica. The sequence continues at coordinate 15,146,671 of CM026395.1, read as the reverse complement.
TTATATGAAAAAGTTGGCAGTTTCTTACGGAGGTTGGTGCACCCAAGTACTGGTTAACCGCTGGAGCCTGCCCAGGAACGGTGTTAGGTAAAACTGCCCGCCGGCGATATAGCACAAAATGGTGCTGATGCAGGCGTAAAACCCGAAATATAACATATAACATGACTTATGGCCGGGAAGATGCGGTAACTATTTATTGTTTACCTTGCAGGTGTTCAGTTCCCTAGACGACACCCAGATTCCCAGCCTGAGACACTATGTGCACGAGATGACGAGCATTAGACGTAAACAGTCTATGGAGAGATTGATACGTCTTCTCGGCAGATTCGTATTTGATCTTCAGATGTATATCTGTGAAGGCAGAGATATGGTAGGTGTATATCTGTGAAGGCAGATATATGGTAGGTGTATATCTGTGAAGACAGAGATATGGTAGTATCTGTGAAGGCAGAGATATGGTAGGTGTATATCTGTGAAGACAGAGATATGGTAGGTGTATATCTGTGAAGGCAGAGATATGGTAGGTGTATATCTGTGAAGGCAGAGATATGGTAGGTGTGTATCTGTGAAGGCAGAGATATGGTAGGTGTATATCTGTGAAGGCAGATATATGGTAGGTGTATATCTGTGACGGCAGAGATATGGTAGGTGTGTATTTGTGAAGGCAGAGATATGGTAGGTGTATATCTGTGAAGGCAGAGATATGGTAGGTGTATATCTATGAAGGCAGAGATATGATAGGTGGCAGAGATATGGTAGGTGTATATCTGTGAAGTAAGAGATATGGTAGGTGTATATCTGTGAAGACAGAGATATGGTAGGTGTATATCTGTGAAGGCAGAGATATCGTAGGTGTATATCTGTGAAGGCAGAGATATGGTAGGTGTATATCTGTGAAGGTAGAGATATGGTAGGTTTATATCTGTGAAGGCAGAGATATGGTAGGTGTATATCTGTGAAGGCAGAGATATGGTAGATGTATATCTGTGAAGGCAGAGATATGGTAGATGTATATCTGTGAAGGCAGAGATATGGTAGGTGTATATCTGTGAAGGTAGAGATATGGTAGGTGTATATATGTGAAGGCAGAGATATGGTAGGTGTATATCTGTGAAGGCAGAGATATGTAGGTGTATATCTGTGAAGGCAGAGATATGGTAGGTGTATATCTGTGAAGGCAGGTAGGTGTATATCTGTGAAGGCAGAGATATGTAGGTGTATATCTGTGAAGGCAGGTAGGTGTATATCTGTGAAGGCAGGTAGGTGTATATCTGTGAAGGCAGAGATATGTAGGTGTATATCTGTGAAGGCAGAGCTATAGTAGGTATATATCTGTGAAGGCAGAGATATGTAGGTGTATATCTGTGAAGGCAGAGATATGGTAGGTGTATATCTGTGAAGACAGAGATATGGTAGGTGTATATCTGTGAAGGCAGGTAGATGTATATCTGTGAAGGCAGAGATATGTAGGTGTATATCTGTGAAGGCAGGTAGGTGTATATCTGTGAAGGCAGGTAGGTGTATATCTGTGAAGGCAGAGATATGTAGGTGTATATCTGTGAAGGCAGGTAGGTGTATATCTGTGAAGGCAGGTAGGTGTATATCTGTGAAGGCAGAGATATGTAGGTGTATATCTGTGAAGGTAGAGATATAGTAGATGTATATCTGTGAAGGCAGGTAGGTGTATATCTGTGAAGGCAGGTAGGTGTATATCTGTGAAGGCAGAGATATGTAGGTGTATATCTGTGAAGGCAGGTAGGTGTATATCTGTGAAGGCAGGTAGGTGTATATCTGTGAAGGCAGAGATATGTAGGTGTATATCTGTGAAGGCAGGTAGGTGTATATCTGTGAAGGCAGGTAGGTGTATATCTGTGAAGGCAGAGATATGTAGGTGTATATCTGTGAAGGCAGAGATATGGTAGGTGTATATCTGTGAAGGAAGAGATATGGTAGGTGTATATCTGTGAAGGCAGGTAGGTGTATATCTGTGAAGGCAGGTAGGTGTATATCTGTGAAGGCAGAGATATGTAGGTGTATATCTGTGAAGGTAGAGATATAGTAGATGTATATCTGTGAAGGAAGATATATGGTAGGTGTATATCTGTGAAGGCAGAGATATGGTAGGTGTATATCTGTGAAGGCAGAGATATCGTAGGTGTATATCTGTGAAGGCAGAGATATGGTAGGTGTATATCTGTGAAGGTAGAGATATGGTAGGTGTATATCTGTGAAGGCAGAGATATGGTAGGTGTATATCTGTGAAGGCAGAGATATGGTAGGTGTGTATCTGTGAAGACAGAGATATGGTAGGTGTATATCTGTGAAGGCAGAGATATGGTAGGTGTGTATCTGTGAAGGCAGAGATATGGTAGGTATATATCTGTGAAGGCAGAGATATGGTAGGTGATTAGTTTACATATTTCAGATTACCATAGTAACGGATCGGGATGTGTTTTGTCCGATCTTTCGGTTTTATTTTCTATGATAATTGGTAAATGTTGGGAGAGGTGAAAAACTGAGAGGATAAAGCCTCTCTCAATATGGGTATGCCCCCAGGACTCGCATTTTGCAAGTAGAAATACAAAAATGCGAGTTGCACTTTCTGGCATTAGCAATATTTTGCGAGCTCAATATAAAACCTGTGAAATGTACAATTTACGTTCCTGTTTGTCTACTTTTTATTTACGTTCCTGTTTGTCTACTTCTATTTACGTTCATGTTTGTCTACTTTTTATTTACGTTCCTGTTTGTCTACTTTTTATTTACGTTCCTGTTTGTCTACTTCTATTTACGTTCATGTTTGTCTACTTTTTATTTACGTTCCTGTTTGTCTACTTCTATTTACGTTCATGTTTGTCTACTTTCTATTTTTGATTGTAAACACACATAAAACTATGACATAGAACACAACTGTTTGACTGGTTTTTCGTTTTGTGCCAATTGGCGTGGGATTTTTGAAAATTCGGGTCAATAATGAAATCCAGTCTGCATAATATTTCTAGCAGTAGATATTCCAAGACGAAATGTTCAAAATAACCAATTTTTTTAATGTTGGTAACAGTGGTGAGAGGAGGCAACAATCGCAAGTGCATGCTGAGTCTAGTTGGGCGATTCTGTCCGTAAAAAGACAATTTGCTCATCTCCAAAAACAATAATTCCGACAGTCGGACCCAATAGATCTAATTGAAAAATAAAATGACATTTTATAAAAATTGCGAGAAGAATTCAACTGTGCCAATGCACAAAAAGTTAAATTCTAGCCCTAACTGTGTAACGCATCCTTTTGTGCCACCCACTGTCAGACCACCCACTGTCAGACCCCCCCCCCCCCCATCTGTCCGATTTGGCAACCATGGTACAATCTCATATACTTTGCAGTCTGATGATTGAACCTGAGTTACGTTGTTGAGTAGCGAGCAAGTATTGCTCTAGCTGTGAGGCAGGCTCCTGGCAAAAACCTGTTTCTGTTCAAATGCATGCAATATATTGGTATACTATCCCCTTTACCTCGTCACAAATCTAATAACTTGGGGTGAAATGTGTGTGTGTATGTCGACAGATACCTTACAGTATATCCAATGGGTAAAACATTGATTTGGATTTATCATAACGCAACATCTGGTTAGAGAACAACTGTAAAAACAAAGGATTCCAAATGAAAGGACCGCTATACACTTGGGGATAAATCAGACTTTATCTACCAAGGGAGGTAATAGAAAAACAAGCGAGGTCTCCCATGTGCCCCTCGTGAAAAGCAATCTGATCTACAGACAGCAGCGAATGACTCCGATATATTTGGAATTTAAACAACTTTTCTAAATTACATTTTGCAGAAAACTGGAAATCGCCAATGGGCGAAGTCTGCCATAGATGCTGAAATACAGAAGTTTGACACGACCCTCATGCCTGTCCTACAGCAGTTGATGGGCGATATTGATGCTGTGTTTGATGGTAGTATCCGACCTAAAATGGAGGAAGGATCGTCTAACGCCTCCAGCGAGGCAAATACAACTTGTGCAAAATGGAGCTCTCCAGTAGGTATTCTTGCAGACATCTTCTTTCTAAACTAACACTGTGTTTAGTTTAAACATATTTTATTTCCCAATATAATACATATTGAACAATGCATACACCACGCATAATCGGAATACAGAAACAGGATTAGAATGGAAGACAGAGTCTTATATAATTCTTCTCCTCACTGTGTTTATGAATAGAAACAAGGTGTGTTATCTGTATCAGTGTAGTAATCTGTATATTCCTTGTTTATGCAGAGGGAGCAAGCTACCAGTACAAATGTGTTTTACGTTTATTTATCGTCGCTACCGGTTACGCATATGAGCGACGCCTCCTGAAGAGATTAGTCATTTTTGAACGATAGTGCAATGATATGGACAGAGACCCATTCCAGAGTCTCCTTTGGTTCTTTTACGTGCATGTTGTAAAGCACCGACACAAGACCTCGGTTTAAAGTCCCATCTGAAAGACTGTTAATTTTATTACAGTCAGACGGAGAATCGAACCTGCGATCCTAGATTACCAGTCCAGCGTGTTAACCACTGGACTACATATCCGTCTGTTACCAGAACAAATATTGTTTAGTGTGATATATCTTCCATTCAATTAGACTGCTTCCGTTTAAGGTGAATCGAGACCCAAACAAGGACAAACAGTCGGGCGGTCTACATTGGTGTACCTACAGAGCTACTGTAAGGAGGGACGGCATATTTACATCACCGAGTTACGGACCGGTTGATTTTAACGAAGATCTGTCTGAGCCGATGTACTGCAGTATGACTATTGTGTGGGATAGAGCTTTCAGGTAATATAAAGTTTAGACTCTTTACAGCGATTGCGAAGCAAGTTTTAACAACTTATATTAATCACTCTCGTTGGCGCGGATGAAAGCGTATATGTGGTCATTCGTGTGGGAGGAAACCGGAGTACCCGAAGAAAACCCACCTGTCCGATCTGGCGACCATCGTACCATCTCACATACTTCCCGGTCCGAGGATCAAACCCGGGTTGCATTGGTGAGAAGCGAGCAGGTAATATGGATACCACAGTATGACTATTGTGTGGGATAGAGCTTTCAGGTAATATGGTTACTCGGAAAAATTCACATATTTTGAGTTATTTACTTACCCCTAATTGATGGGGGTAGAGCATTTAGATGCTATATCTTCCATTGTTTGGGGTAGAGCATTTAGATGCTATATCTTCCATTGTTTGGGGTAGAGCATTTAGATGCTATATCTTCCATTGTTTGGGGTAGTGCATTTAGATGCTATATCTTCCATTGTTTGGGGTAGTGCATTTAGATGATATATCTTCCATTGTTTGGGGTAGAGCATTCAGATGCTATATCTTCCATTGTTTGGGGTAGAGCATTTAGATGATATATCTTCCATTGTTTGGGGTAGAGCATTTAGATGATATATCTTCCATTGTTTGGGGTAGAGCATTTAGATGATATATCTTCCATTGTTTGGGGTAGAGCATTCAGATGCTATATCGTCCATTGTTTGGGGTAGAGCATTCAGATGCTATATCTTCCATTGTTTGGGGTAGAGCATTCAGATGCTATATCTTCCATTGTTTGGGGTAGGGCATTCAGATGCTATATCTTCCATTGTTTGGGGTAGGGCATTCAGATGCTATATCTTCCATTGTTTGGGGTAGTGCATTTAGATGATATATCTTCCATTGTTTGGGGTAGAGCATTTAGATGATATATCTTCCATTGTTTGGGGTAGTGCATTTAGATGATATATCTTCCATTGTTTGGGGTAGAGCATTTAGATGATATATCTTCCATTGTTTGGGGTAGAGCATTTAGATGATATATCTTCCATTGTTTGGGGTAGTGCATTTGGGTGGATATATCTTCCATTGTTGGGGTAGTGCATTTGAGCGATATATCTTCCATTGTTTGGGGTAGTGCATTTGGGCGATATATATATTCCATTGTTTAGGGTAGTGCATTTGGGCGATATATCTTCCATTGTTTGGGGTAGGCATTTGGGCGATATATTTTTGTTTGGGTGGATTTGGGCGATATATCTTCCATTGTTTGGGGTAGAGCATTTGGGCGATATATATCTTCCATTGTTTGGGGTAGTGCATTTGGGCGATATATCTTCCATTGTTTGGGGTAGAGCATTTGGGCGATATATCTTCCATTGTTTAGGGTAGTGCATTTGGGCGATATATCTTCCATTGTTTGGGGTAGAGCATTTGGGCGATATACCTTCCATTGTTTGGGGTAGAGCATTTGGGCGATATACCTTCCATTGTTTGGGGTAGAGCATTTGGGCGATATATCTTCCATTGTTTGAGGTAGAGCATTCAGATGATATATCTTCCATTGTTTGGGGTAGAGCATTTGGGCGATATATCTTCCATTGTTTAGGGTAGAGCATTTGGGCGATATATCTTCCATTGTTTGGGGTAGAGCATTTGGGCGATATATCTTCCATTGTTTGGGGTAGAGCATTTGGGCGATATATCTTCCATTGTTTGGGGTAGAGCATTTGGGCAATATATCTTCCATTGTTGGGGTAGTGCATTTGGGTTAACAATGTAGAAAGTTGAAATAATTCTCAGTTAGCAAACATTTTTTAAGAAACTGTAGCATATCCCTTTAACCATTTCATACTATACACTGTAGTGTATATTTCAAATACGCTCAGACCGTGTTTCATTTATATGAAAAAGTTGGCAGTTTCTTACGGAGGTTGGTGCACCCAAGTACAAGTTAACCGCTGGAGCCTGCCCAGGAAAGATGTTGTTAGGTAAACTGCCCAAAATGGTGCTGATGCAGGTGTAAAACCCGAAATATAACATAATAATATATTTGAAATTGCTGTCATATCATATTCTTATTGTAGTTTTTTTGGCCTCTCGTAGAGAACAGCGCCTACTTGATTTCCTTGTCATGTTACATGTCTTACTATTCTGACGATTTCAAGTTGTGTTATGTTACAGTGGGATGCTGTGGAAAGTTCTGGACAAACTGAAGGTGAATATTCTGGGAAAGTTGAAGGAATTCATTGTTCAGCTTGTCTCCCAGTTAGAAGAACTGAGTATTCCTCGCGATAGGACGCAGAGAGTCGGCATTCTGCTACACGGCAGTGCATCTAATAAGGTCAGTCCTTCATTTAGCTCTCTGTAACCAATATCTGGCATTTAGCTCTCTGTAACCAATATCTGGCATTTAGCTCTCTGTAACCAATATCTGATCTGGCATTTAGCTCTCTGTAACCAATATCTGATCTGGCATTTAGCTCTCTGTAACCAATATCTGGCATTTAGCTCTCTGTAACCAATATCTGGCATTTAGCTCTCTGTAACCAATATCTGGCATTTAGCTCTCTGTAACCAATATCTGGCATTTAGCTCTCTGTGTAACCAATATCTGGCATTTAGCTCTCTGTAACCAATATCTGGCATTTAGCTCTCTGTAACCAATATCTGGCATTTAGCTCTCTGTAACCAATATCTGGCATTTAGCTCTCTGTAACCAATATCTGGCATTTAGCTCTCTGTAACCAATATCTGGCATTTAGCTCTCTGTAACCAATATCTGGCATTTAGCTCTCTGTAACCAATATCTGGCATTTAGCTCTCTGTAACCAATATCTGGCATTTAGCTCTATGTAACCAATATCTGGCATTTAGCTTTCTGTAACCAATATCTGGCATTTAGCTCTCTGTAACCAATATCTGGCATTTAGCTCTCTGTAACCAATATCTGGCATTTAGCTATCTGTAACCAATATCTGATCTGGCATTTAGCTCTCTGTAACCAACATCTGGCATTTAGCTGACAGGGTATTTACTGTGCATATTTAGCTGACAGGGTATTTACTGTGCTTTTAGCTGACGGTATTTACTGTGCGTATTTAGCTGACAGGGTATTTACTGTGCGTATTTAGCTGACAGGGTAGTTACTGTGCTTTTAGCTGACGGTATTTACTGTGCTTTTAGCGGACAGTATTTACTGTGCGTTTTTAGCTGACAGGGTATTTTCTGTGCGATTTTAGCTGACAGGGTATTTACTGTGCGTATTTAGCTGACAGGGTATTTACTGTGCGTTTTTAGCTGACAGGGTATTTACTGTGCTTTTAGCTAACAGAAATGGTGACACACTTGAAGGAGATGATTACGAGCAAGCAGCGGGACATCTCGCGTGAAATCACTCCTCATATTCAGTCCACCCTGTTGCCAGAGTACACCATCTGTGCTTCGGAATGCGGATCGGGCATGTACGAGAGAATGAAGACTAGCATGGGTCGGGGCATCGATTCTAAACGTACATCCATGTTTGACGAGGCCACCAAGTCATTGGTTTCAAATCTAATGGATTTACAGGTATGCCAGTGCTTCTTACCGTTAACCCATTCAACACCAAGTAACTGACATGGACTGGTCCATGATATTTTTAGACCAATAAATTAATAAGAAAATTACATTTGGATCAGTTCATTTATCAAAATGGGTAAAAATAATTCCCTAAAAATAGTAGTATTACTTGCAAAAAGTGCAGATTCTGATGAGACGGCTCGGCTCGTGACGAGCCGGCTCATCTGGATCGACACTTTTTTGTAAGCCAATTTAGAGGTCTGTGGTGTTGAAAGGGTTAAACACAGAAGTTTATTGAAATATCCGTTGATTGCGAAATACAGTCGAACTTGGTTGCCTAGAACTCGGTTAACTAGAACACCCCCTGTTTGTACGAACACGTCTGGTCTCGGTAATAATCTCGATATAAAGCATATTGTTCTACCTTCGAAGATTCGAACACGGATGACTGGAACTCTCGAACCAGATCACTGGTCTCACGAAATCAATTACTACGTAAATTAAAACCTTTTGGTGGAACACAATCAGCCGCGTGCCTCAGAATATAACAGTTTCCTCATCTTTCTCTAATTTGATTGACATCTCTTTTTATTTGGTACACACTCGTAATTTACACGTGAAATTGGCAATTACTATTCTATCAACCAGTATTCACAATACACGTAATTTCTAACTATCAGATATAATGGAGATAATCACAATAAGCTTTAAGCTTCCGATTAAATCTATTTTCGTTTGTATATACAATAGATATGTACTGTACATAATGAACGAATAAATATGTTTAAACCAACTATCATGTGTCATTCCAGACTGACTATCCTTGACTCGTACCACCCATGACTCAAACCATTATTCACAGACACATCGAGTTCGAGGCAATAAATTTGGTGTGTCAGAATCTCATTCCTGATGGAATCCGTCACTATGTGGAGAGAGGAGGCATGCTCGCCGTCAGAATCTCATTCCTGATGGAATCCATCGTTATGGGGAGAGAGGAGAGGAGGCATGCTTGCTGTCAGAATCTCATTCCTGATGGAATCCATCACTATGTGGAGAGAGGAGGCATGCTTGCTGTCAGAATCTCATTCCTGATGGAATCCATCGCTATGGGGAGAGAGGAGGCATGCTTGCTGTCAGAATCTCATTCCTGATGGAATCCATCACTATGAGGAGAGAGGAGGCATGCTTGCTGTCAGAATCTCATTCCTGATGGAATCCATCACTATGAGGAGAGAGGAGGCATGCTTGTTGTCAGAATCTCATTCCTGGTGGAATCCATCACTATGGGGAGAGAGGAGGCATGCTTGCTGTCAGAATCTCATTCCTGGTGGAATCCATCACTATGGGGAGAGTGGAGGCATGCTTGCTGTCAGAATCTCATTCCTGATGGAATCCATCACTATGGGGAGAGTGGAGGCATGCTTGCTGTCAGAATCTCATTCCTGATGGAATCCATCACTATGGGGAGAGAGGAGGCATACTTGCTGTCAGAATCTCATTCCTGATCGAATCCATCACTATGAGGAGAGAAGAGGCATGCTTGCTGTCAGAATCTCATTCCTGATGGAATCCATCACTATGGGGAGAGTGGAGGCATGCTCGCTGTCAGAATCTCATTCCTGATGGAATCCATCACTATGGGGAGAGAGGAGGCATGCTTGCTGTCAGAATCTCATTCCTGGTGGAATCCATCATTATGGGGAGAGTGGAGGCATGCTCGCTGTCAGAATCTCATTCCTGATGGAATCCATCGCTATGGGGAGAGGGGAGGCATGCTTGCTGTCAGAATCTCATTCCTGATGGAATCCATCGCTATGGGGAGAGAGGAGGCATGCTTGCTGTCAGAATCTCATTCCTGATGGAATCCATCACTATGGGGAGAGTGGAGGCATGCTTGCTGTTAGAATCTCATTCCTGATGGAATCCATCACTATGGGGAGAGTGGAGGCATGCTTGCTGTCAGAATCTCATTCCTGATGGAATCCATCACTATGGGGAGAGAGGAGGCATGCTTGCTGTCAGAATCTCATTCCTGATGGAATCCATCACTATGAGGAGAGAGGAGGCATGCTTGCTGCCAGAATCTCATTCCTGGTGGAATCCATCACTATGGGGAGAGTGGAGGCATGCTCGCTGTCAGAATCTCATTCCTGATGGAATCCATCACTATGGGGAGAGAGGAGGCATGCTTGCTGTCAGAATCTCATTCCTGGTGGAATCCATCACTATGTGGAGAGGGGAGGCATGCTCGCTGTCAGAATCTCATTCCTGATGGAATCCATCACTATGTGGAGAGAGGAGGCATGCTTGCTGTCAGAATCTCATTCCTGATGGAATCCATCGCTATGGGGAGAGGGGAGGCATGCTTGCTGTCAGAATCTCATTCCTGATGGAATCCATCGCTATGGGGAGAGAGGAGAGGAGGCATGCTTGCTGTCAGAATCTCATTCCTGATGGAATCCATCACTATGGGGAGAGGAGAGGAGGCATGCTTGCTGTCAGAATCTCATTCCTGATGGAATCCATCGCTATGGGGAGAGAGGAGAGGAGGCATGCTTGCTGTCAGAATCTCATTCCTGATGGAATCCATCGCTATGGGGAGAGAGGAGGCATGCTTGCTGTCAGAATCTCATTCCTGATGGAATCCATCGCTATGGGGAGAGAGGAGGCAAGCTCGCTGTTAGAATCTCATTCCTGATAGAATCCATCACTATGTTGAGAGAGGAGGCATGCTTGCTGTCAGAATCTCATTCCTGATGGAATCCATCGCTATGGGGAGAGAGGAGGCAAGCTTTTTTTTGTGTTGACTTTTCTGGCCAGAGTACCAGTTAGTATCAAAGCCTTGTGGATGTCATGATAGCGCCGAGGTAGTGCATTCGCTTCAGGTGCGAAAGGCCCGGAGTTCGCGCCCAGCTGTAGCTGTTACAATTGTGTCCTCCGGCAAGGCATTTAAATTCCACTTTGCCTCTTCCCTCTCCCTTGTGGCAGTGGATTCCATCAGAAATGTGGTCTCGAGAGTGATTAATATAAGTTGTAGGAACTTGTTTTGCAATCGAGCTAAATTAAATTTGTATAAACTAAATATGTCCTAGTCGAGAATGGGTTCAGACAGTTGTAGTAGCCCTGGCTGTGTCTGGTATATATATATATCTATTACAGAACGAGGTAGTGCAGTATGTGCGCCAGGCATGCCAAACTCTAATGCAGGACCTGAGAACAGCGTTTGAGCCTCTCTGGGAGGCACCAGCCAACTCGATCTTTATAAGATCTGCCTTCCAAACGCGTAAGTACATTGTGCATGGGTCCACTGTGACCATGTGGTTATGGTCGTTGAATTCAAATCATTGGGGTGTCGATATCTTTCATGTCAGGAAGCTATCCATCTACCGGTAGCTTGTAGAAGGTCGGTGACTCTACACGGGTGCCAATTAGAAATAATAGCTGGAGATTGAGTGTGTATAAAATATTGTCATGGTTAACCCATTCAACACCAAGTAACTGACATGGACTGGTCCATGTATTCTTAGACCAATAAATGAATAAGTAAATTACATTCGGACCAGTTCATTTATCAAGATGGGTAATTTTGTCTAAAATTAGTAATACTACTTGCAAAAAGTGCAGATCCTGATGAGACGGCTCGTTACGAGCCGGATCATCTGGATCTACACTTTTTGTAAGCCTATTTAGAGGTCTGCGGTGTTGAAAGGGTTAATGTAAAAGCTGCTTCATATCAATAGTTTATTGTCCATACTGGGTGATTATACACCAGATCCATTGTTGTCAGGACATTGATATAAATGTAATTTAAACTCAGGGGTTTTTCCTACCATCTTGAGAACATGGTCCTTACCTGTGGCATTGGAAATTTCGCAGTGTATTCATAAAAAAAATTAGGGATGGCAACGAATAGCGATTCTGCTATTCGAATATTCAATAGAATTCTATCAAAAACTCAAAATCACTCAAACTCTTATAAAAATTGCCAAATTAACCTAATTTTAGTTTAACGTCATCTTCTTCCTGTAAGGCCATGCAGATATGACGACGACTCGTTCAGTTATCGGCCACTGTACATTCATGGGCGTTTTCACAAATGAAGCTATTGTCACTTGAACTGCTTTCCGTTGAAGGATGTTTCTTTTTCAAATTATTATACAGATTGATGATGTACCCGAATATGTTAAATCCAATTTGCATAGATTACACTGAGCAGATTTCTTATTCTCGGAACGATTGAAGTCTTTCCAAACGTGTGACTGAGTGGGCGGCATATTTTAGGACAATATCATAAAAATCGTACTTTAAATAATACTTTTAGGTAATATTGAGCAGTTAATTAAATATTTAAGATACATATGGGTGGTGGATGTTGTTGCAAAGTGTCTGTAATATTTCAAAGGAATGTTCTCGTCTAAACAGTTTTGACATCATAATTAAACACTACCTACCTTAGCACCTACTGTAATTATCTGTTTGCATGGCAGAGTGTCAATTAAGACCTGCCATGGATGCAACCACAACATGGTTTATTTGCACATCCTCAAGCGATTTCTTTTGTATTGGAAGGTTTTATGATGGTTTCAAAAGAAAACAACGTATCTGATTTATGACATATTTCATTTTTGCAAATATATTTTTTCCTAATATTTTAATACTAGAATAGTATTCGGACGTTCGAACGAATATTCGTTGCCATCCCTAATAAAAATTGTTGCATTCCAGCAATCCGTGAAATGTGTGCCAGTATGCACCAGATATATGACGAGGCTGGTCTGTCACACACAGAGGAACATGGTCTGGTACCAGCCATGCCTACTACACCGGGAGTTCCAGCGACAGTCTCGGTATACCCTGGAGAATCGGATCAACCTGTAGCTGACAGCACTGATGGCTGGCAGTGTTATGATAAGACATTCCAAAAGCAGGAAGATACGCCCTATGGTATTTAGTTTAAACTTTATTTATTTTACAACTTATATTAATCACTTTCGTTGGCGCGGATGAAAGCGTATATGTGGTAATTCGTGTGGGAGATCTGGCGACCACCATACCATCTCACATACTTCCCAGTCCGAGAATCAAACCCGGGTTGCATTGGTGGGAAGCGAGCGCGCTAACAACTGCGCTAATCGGACAGCCAAACATTCTCAGATTTACGCATGTTATAAAGGCTGGCTACCCACCAGATGCTCACTGTATTGTCTACATGTCACTGTATGACCTAAGCTCTTTGTGAGACCGTAAACCACAAAAACAAACAAATAAATTGAAACTGCTTCCTACGGCTACCTGCGAGTATTGAGAAATGAGGACGAAGGGAGATTACTTCTCCCAAGTCTAGCTTTAGCCCCCGTCCATCATCTTAGTTGTGGAATAATTATGGTGGATAATGTTTACACGATATATCTATGTAGTCAAACTTTATTGCCTCAAACTCACTTAAATAGAATGCCCTTTATTTGCTCGAACATATCACCTGGTCCAGGCAATAATCTCTATATAATGCATATTGTTCTACCTTCGATAATTCGAACACGGAAAACTTGGACTCTCGAAACAGATCTCCGGTTCCGTGAGATTAATTACCACTTCAGCTACCTTGCCTCGAGCACAGTCAGCTGTGTGCCCGGCTCTGCATCACAGGAAATGTTAACAACAGTTTTACTTGCCTTTGATTGACAGCTCTTTTTATCGGTAGATGTTTATATTTTACAGGTAGTGGTATTGGAAATTCATATTCTATGAACAATTGAATATGTATTTAATTAATGATTTTCACTCTAGACAGTTATGTTTGGTATATTTGACTAGATAGTAATGTTTGGTATATTTGACTAGACAGTGATGTTTGGTATATTTGACTAGACAGTTATGTTTGGTATATTTGACTACACAGTGATGTTTGGTATATTTGACTAGACAGTTATGTTTGGTATATTTGACTAGACAGTTATGTTTGGTATATTTGACTAGACAGTTATGTTTGGTATATTTGACTAGACAGTTATGTTTGGTATATTTGACTAGACAGTGATGTTTGGTATATTTGACTAGACAGTTATGTTTGGTATATTTGACTAGACAGTTATGTTTGGTATATTTGACTAGACAGTTATGTTTGGTATATTTGACTAGACAGTTATGTTTGGTATATTTGACTAGACAGTGATGTTTGGTATATTTGACTAGACAGTGATGTTTGGTATATTTGACTAGACAGTGATGTTTGGTATATTTGACTAGACAGATATGTTTGGTATATTTGACTACACAGTTATGTTTGGTATATTTGACTACACAGTGATGTTTGGTATATTTGACTAGACAGTGATATTTGGTATATTTGACTAGACAGATATGTTTGGTATATTTGACTAGACAGTGATGTTTGGTATATTTGACTAGACAGTGATGTTTGGTATATTTGACTAGACAGTTATGTTTGGTATATTTGACTAGACAGTTATGTTTGGTATATTTGACTAGACAGTTATGTTTGGTATATTTGACTAGACAGTTATGTTTGGTATATTTGACTAGACAGTTATGTTTGGTATATTTGACTAGACAGTTATGTTTGGTATATTTGACTAGACAGTTATGTTTGGTATATTTGACTAGACAGTTATGTTTGGTATATTTGACTAGACAGTGATGTTTGGTATATTTGACTAGACAGTTATGTTTGGTATATTTGACTACACAGTTATGTTTGGTATATTTGACTAGACAGTGATATTTGGTATATTTGACTAGACAGTGATGTTTGGTATATTTGACTAGACAGTGATGTTTGGTATATTTGACTAGACAGTGATGTTTGGTATATTTGACTAGACAGTTATGTTTGGTATATTTGACTAGACAGTTATGTTTGGTATATTTGACTAGACAGTGATGTTTGGTATATTTGACTAGACAGTGATGTTTGGTATATTTGACTAGACAGTTATGTTTGGTATATTTGACTAGACAGTTATGTTTGGTATATTTGACTAGACAGTTATGTTTGGTATATTTGACTAGACAGTGATGTTTGGTATATTTGACTAGACAGTGATGTTTGGTATATTTGACTAGACAGTGATGTTTGGTATATTTGACTAGACAGTTATGTTTGGTATATTTGACTAGACAGTTATGTTTGGTATATTTGACTAGACAGTGATGTTTGGTATATTTGACTAGACAGTGATGTTTGGTATATTTGACTAGACAGTTATGTTTGGTATATTTGACTAGACAGTTATGTTTGGTATATTTGACTAGACAGTGATGTTTGGTATATTTGACTAGACAGTGATGTTTGGTATATTTGACTAGACAGTGATGTTTGGTATATTTGACTAGACAGATATGTTTGGTATATTTGACTACACAGTTATGTTTGGTATATTTGACTACACAGTGATGTTTGGTATATTTGACTAGACAGTGATATTTGGTATATTTGACTAGACAGATATGTTTGGTATATTTGACTAGACAGTGATGTTTGGTATATTTGACTAGATAGTGATGTTTGGTATATTTGACTAGACAGTTATGTTTGGTATATTTGACTAGACAGTTATGTTTGGTATATTTGACTAGACAGTTATGTTTGGTATATTTGACTAGACAGTTATGTTTGGTATATTTGACTACACAGTGATGTTTGGTATATTTGACTAGACAGTGATGTTTGGTATATTTGACTAGACAGTGATGTTTGGTATATTTGACTAGACAGTTATGTTTGGTATATTTGACTAGACAGTTATGTTTGGTATATTTGACTAGATAGTGATGTTTGGTATATTTGACTAGACAGTGATGTTTGGTATATTTGACTAGACAGTGATGTTTGGTATATTTGACTAGACAGTGATGTTTGGTATATTTGACTAGACAGTTATGTTTGGTATATTTGACTAGACAGTTATGTTTGGTATATTTGACTAGACAGTTATGTTTGGTATATTTGACTAGACAGTTATGTTTGGTATATTTGACTAGACAGTTATGTTTGGTATATTTGACTAGACAGGGATGTTTGGTATATTTGACTAGACAGTGATGTTTGGTATATTTGACTAGACAGTGATGTTTGGTATATTTGACTAGACAGATATGTTTGGTATATTTGACTACACAGTTATGTTTGGTATATTTGACTACACAGTGATGTTTGGTATATTTGACTAGACAGTGATATTTGGTATATTTGACTAGACAGATATGTTTGGTATATTTGACTAGACAGTGATGTTTGGTATATTTGACTAGATAGTGATGTTTGGTATATTTGACTAGACAGTTATGTTTGGTATATTTGACTAGACAGTTATGTTTGGTATATTTGACTAGACAGTTATGTTTGGTATATTTGACTACTAGACAGTTATGTTTGGTATATTTGACTAGACAGTTATGTTTGGTATATTTGACTAGACAGTTATGTTTGGTATATTTGACTAGGACAGTGATGTTTGGTATATTTGACTAGACAGCACTTGATGTTTGGTATATTTGACTAGACAGTTATGTTTGGTATATTTGACTACACAGTTATGTTTGGTATATTTGACTAGGACAGTGATATTTGGTATATTTGACTAGACAGTGATGTTTGGTATATTTGACTAGACTGTTATGTTTGGTATATTTGACTAGACAGTGATGTTTGGTATATTTGACTAGACAGTGATGTTTGGTATATTTGACTAGACAGTGATGTATGGTATATTTGACTAGACAGTTATGTTTGGTATATTTGACTAGACAGTTATGTTTGGTATATTTAACTAAGACAATTGTGTTTAGTATATTTGACTAGACAGTGATGTTTGGTATATTGACTAGACAGTTATGTTTGGTATATTGACTAGACAGTGATGTTTGGTATATTTGACTAGACAGTGATGTTTGGTATATTTGACTAGACAGTTATGTTTGGTATATTTGACTAGACAGTTATGTTTGGTATATTTGACTACACAGTGATGTTTGGTATATTTGACTAGACAGTGATGTTTGGTATATTTGACTAGATAGTGATGTTTGGTATATTTGACTAGACAGTGATGTTTGGTATATTTGACTAGACAGTGATGTTTGGTATATTTGACTAGACAGTTATGTTTGGTATATTTGACTAGACAGTTATGTTTGGTATATTTGACTAGACAGTTATGTTTGGTATATTTGACTAGACAGTGATGTTTGGTATATTTGACTAGACAGTTATGTTTGGTATATTTGACTACTAGACAGTTATGTTTGGTATATTTGACTAGACAGTTATGTTTGGTATATTTGACTAGGACAGTTATGTTTGGTATATTTGACTAGACAGTTATGTTTGGTATATTTGACTAGACAGTTATGTTTGGTATATTTGACTAGACAGTGATGTTTGGTATATTTGACTAGACAGTTATGTTTGGTATATTTGACAACATAATTCTGTCCAGTAATACAGTTATGTTTGACAGGGTCCATGAAGCAGTGTGGGCAGCTAGGTGTGAGAGTGAAGACCGAGCGACTGAGTGAGAACTGTGTATCCGAGACCGTCCAGATACTACACACAAAGCAGGAAAGGCTGGACACCGACTACGGTATGTAAATATCACCAATACAAAGCAGGAAAGGCTGACTATGGTATGTAAATATCACTAATACAAAGCAGGAATGGCCGGACACCGACTACGGTATGTAAATATCACTAATACAAAGCAGGAAAGGCTGGACACCGACTATGGTATGTAAATATCACTAATACAAAGCAGGAAAGGTCGGACACCGACTATGGTATGTAAATATCACTAATACAAAGCAGGAAAGGCTGGACACCGACTATGGTATGTAAATATCACTAATACAAAGCAGGAAAGGCTGGACACCGACTATGTTATGTAAATATCACTAATACAAAGCAGGAAAGGCCGGACACCGACTACGGTATGTAAATATCACTAATACAAAGCAGGAAAGGCCGGACACCGACTATGGTATGTAAATATCACTAATATAAAGCAGGAAAGGCTGGACACATAGTGCGTGTTTTACGTTTATTTATCGTCGCTACCAGTTGCCCATATGAGCGACACCTCCTGAAGAGATTAGTCATTTTAGATTTTTGGAGGATAGTGCGATATGCAATGATACAGAGACCCATTCCAGAGTCTCCTCTGGTTCTTTTACGTGCACGGTGTACAGCACCGACACGATACCTCGGTTTAACGTCCCATCTGAAAGACTGTTAATTTTATTAGGGTCAGATGGGGGATCGAACGTGCGATCCCTGGATTACCAGTCCAACGTGTTACCACTAGACTACAGATCCATCAGATTTGTTTATTGCCCCGATTCACGATTTTAAACAGTTTATATAAATTATGCATTCACTCTCACAACCATGTGCAATTGTTCTCATTTTTAGGTAATATTGACCAGCTTCCTCCGACTATTGATCAGTCGCTGTTGGGCTTCGGTTGTCGGACACTACAGGATCTGCAGTGTGTAAAGTTAGAAATGTCGCCATTAGAAACCACCATCAATTCAACATCTATATCTAGTACGGTTGCCTCGGAACCTGCTCCATCAGTTGTACCTGCGTCGGTGCATAGCTCGAAACATTCAGCGAGCAATCGGAATCAAGTTCATGTTGTTACCGCCTTACCTTCGTGTAGTACGCCTCTGAGTAACTTAGCCCAGTATGGAATCGTGGAAACTTTGCCAGATGGTAAAACTGTAATGATGGAAAGTCTAATATCTGGACTCCTCATACCAAAGTCAAAGGTTCCAACTACATGTACATATACACCCACCAACAGTATCTATACACCCAGCAACAGTTGTGTTGTACCAAATTGTGCGCAGGAACAGGCTGCTCTGTTTCAGAGTTCAACAGGAGCGTCCCCAAGTGCGCATGCACCATCCCGAATATCTGACGGGAATCTTGGGATACAAACCAAACGTGTTAACACCCCGAGTCTGAATATGGTGATAGGGCAGGAGAACGTAGGTGGAGCATGCGGTAGGGGAGATACAAGATATAGTCAGCCACGAACAAACAATAATAGACTGCCAAAAGGCAAGAAAAGAGATAGTCGTACAAATCTCTCTCTGTCCCAGAGTTCACCTGCCGCCACAACGGTCACGCCTCCTGTGATCAAGACAGAGCCAGTATGTAGTGGTGTTTATGGAAGAGTGAAGTATCGTATGTATTACTTTAGTTTATACAAATTTATTTTAACTCGATTGCGAAACAAGTTCTTTCAACTTATATTAATCACTCTCGAGACCTCATTCCGGTGGAATCCATTGTCACGAAGGAGAGAGCAGAGGCAACGTGGAATTTAAATGCCTTGCCTAAGGGCACAATCGTAACGGCTCCAGCGGGGCTCGAACTCTGGACCTTTCGCACCTGAAGTGACCGCTCATCCACTGCGCTATCACGACTTCCACAATGTATTACTTTGTAGGATAGTTGTATTTTGTTTAATTACGCCCAACTCTGATGTAAGCTACATTATTTAATTTTCTTGGTTCATCAAGTTTGTTTGTTTATGACATCGCACCAACAGCTTACCAGTTGTTATTGGAGGAAGACCCGCCAGGCGGCCCTTCAAGCAGTATTCAGGCCAGGTAGAAGGACCGAACTTTCGCAAGGCAGCTGGATAGCTGCCTCACATGAAATAATTCTACACCCTCGGTGGGATTCAAACCAGTAGCGATGAGGTTGAAATGATTGCACAAAGACTACAATTGGGTGCCACTCAGTCGCCAAGAATGAAGTGGGTGGAGGGGGTGTAATCAATATGTAGTCTATTCAAATTTAGTTTAGCCCGATTGCCATGATGAGGGAGAGAGGAGGCAATGTGGAATTTCAAGTACCTTGCCTCTTCTCTCTCCCTCATGGCAATGAGATTCCATCAGGAATGAGGTCTCGAGAACAAATAATCTAATGTTGTAAGAACTTGTTTCGTTTAACTAAATTTACATAGACTGTACAAACATTGATTTCATCCCCGCCCCACCCACTTTGATCTTTGCGTTTTCACCAAACCGTGAGTATATGTTGATTTGCTATAAGTTTGTCCACCTCCGTGGTCGAGTGGTTAAGGTCGCTGACTTGTATACCACTGTAACCTATCATCACTGATGGTCACGGGTTCGAGCCCCGCTCAGGCCGTGTCTCATTTATATGAAAAAGTTGGCAGTTTCTTACGGAGGTTGGTGCACCCAAGTACTGGTTAACCGCTGGAGCCTGCCCAGGAAAGGTGTTGTTAGGTAAACTGCCCGCCGGCGATATAGCCCGAAATGGTGCTGATGCAGGCGTAAAACCCGAAATATAACATAATATTGCTATAAGTTTGAGCTTTCAAGAATAATATTTTTCTTGCAGTGGGAACAATAGATCTTACTGATGATTGACGAGAACTGTTGATATGAAGCAATCAAATCGTGATACGGAGTGAAGCTGGGGACTTTGTGGGTGAAACATGGCAAGCCTGTAGTTATTGTGGTTTTCCTGGGAAAATTTCACAATCCTGAAGTTACTTTTGAATAGCAGATTGTGTAATTGTGCAACCATTGATATAAAAAAAAGAAACTGATGCCAAATCTGTGTGAAGTATATCGGAATGTATTTTTAGAACTGTATGGGAACATGTTTTTATCAATATTGATTTATGCAAATTATTTTGTTTTACCAATTTGTATTTTTACCTTTATAAGTAGATTTAGTTTATTATGTATCGTTCATTCTAACACGACTCAAAGAAGGAATTTACCGTGTTTAAATTGGCAATGAAGCATTGTTCAACGTAGGACATCAGTTTACGAGCAAATTTTGAACTTTTGTGATGTCATAATTATATGCATTCTAAAAAAATAACCTTTTTTTCGCTTTTTAGATATTTTGGTTGTTATTCATAGTGTAATAAAACATTAGTTTATACAAATTTATTTTAGCTCGATTGCGAAACAAGTTCCTATAACTTATATTAATCACTCTCGAGACCTCATTCCTGATGGAATCCATCGCCACGAGGGAGAGAGAAGAGGCAACGTGGAAATTAAATGCCTTGCCTAAGGGCACAATCGTAACGGCTCCAGCGGGGCTCGAACTCCGGACCTTTCGCACCTGAAGCGAACGCGCATCCACTGCGCTATCACGACATCCACAAAACATTGTTTGTTATGAGCACTGGAATTAACCACTTGGGTATATGGTATGCATGGTTAATTCCTACACGTCCGAACTGCAAACCTTGTTTTATTCGCCAATAAATAACTGGATACACTCGAGGTATTGTGATTGGTGTTTTATTGTCTGTCGTCCGGGTGGGTGGGTACTTGTTACCTTGTAATTACCATTATTTTGTAAAGCCCCTGTTGGGTATTATTAACATGAGAAATATCTAGTCAAATCTCCATGTGGAAGCACAGCCATCAACATTTACTTTATAAAGATTGTTTTTTTTAAACTATTTATTTTACAACGATTGCGAAGCAAGTTTTAACAACTTATATTAATCACTCTCATTGGCGCAGATGAAAGCGAAAATGTGGTTATTCGTGTGGGAGGAAACCGGAATACTCGGGGAAAAAACCCACCTGTCTGATCTGGCGACCACCGTACCATCTCACATACTTCCTGGTGCGAGGATTGAACCCGGGTTGCATTGGTGAGAAGCGAGCCCGCTAACCACTGCGCTAATTGGACAAAGCTTTTTCATTGGGCACTGAGAAACCCAGGGTTGCAAGTTATGTGTTTAATTCTTAAAGCTCAATTCCTGCCAATAATCAGCCATTTTTATTCAGTTTATAATTTTACTTCAGAAATCAAAAAATCTGCTTCGCACTGTTGATGTGCTCCTTGCTTAGATATCTGGGACGAGAACTCTCGATGTATTATCTTGTAGCTTATTATCATTACTGATTACATTGTGTAAGCTAGTCCTTACCTCTGGACACACAATTTAGCAGTTCTGATATTATGAACTAAATGTAGGGTTAGGCAGTGCATGTAACTGTCATTGGGTGGGGGCATTCAGTGTCACAGACACTGAAAGGTTGGTTGATCCACGGGCATGTTCAGTGTATGATTGTCATTGGGTTGTACACGGTGTATGTCACAGATACTAACGTTGGTTGATCTACGGGCATGTTCAGTGTACGATTGTCATTGGGTTGTACACTGTATGTCACTAGTATAACGTTGGTTGATCTACGGGCATGTTCAGTATATGATTGTCATTGGGTTGTACACTGTATGTCACAGATACTACCGTTGGTTGATCTACGGGCATGTTCAGTGTATGATTGTCATTGGGTTGTACACTGTATGTCACTAGTATAACGTTGGTTGATCTACGGGCATGTTCAGTGTATGATTGTCATTGGGTTGTACACTGTATGTCACAAGTATAACGTTGGTTGATCTACGGGCATGTTCAGTGTATGATTGTCATTGGGTTGTGCACTGTATGTAACAGATACTAACGTTGGTTGATCTACGGGCATGTTCAGTGTATGATTGTCATTGGGTTGTACACTGTATGTAACAGATACTAACGTTGGTTGATCTACGGGCATGTTCAGTGTATGATTGTCATTGGGTTGTACACTGTATGTAACAGATACTAACATTGATTGATCTACGGGCATGTTCAGTGTACGATTGTCATTGGGTTGTACACTGTATGTAACAGATACTAACATTGATTGATCTACGGGCATGTTCAGTGTATGATTGTCATTGGGTTGTACACTGTATGTCACAGATACTAACGTTGGTTTATCTACGGGCATGTTCAGTGTATGATTGTCATTGGGTTGTACACTGTATGTAACAGATACTACCGTTGGTTGATCTACGGGCATGTTCAGTGTATGATTGTCATTGGGTTGTACACTGTATGTAAATGATACTACCGTTGGTTGATCTACGGGCATGTTCAGTGCATGATTGTCATTGGGTTGTACACTGTATGTAACAGATACTAACGTTGGTTGATCTACGGGCATGTACAGTGTATGATTGTCATTGGGTTGTACACTGTATGTAACAGATACTACCGTTGGTTGATCTACGGGCATGTTCAGTGTATGATTGTCATTGGGTTGTACACGGTATGTCACAGATACTACCGTTGGTTGATCTATTGGCATGTTCAGTGTACGATTGTCATTGGGTTGTACACTGTATGTAACAGATACTAACATTGATTGATCTACGGGCATGTTCAGTGTACGATTGTCATTGGGTTGTACACTGTATGTAACAGATACTAACATTGATTGATCTACGGGCATGTTCAGTGTACGATTGTCATTGGGTTGTACACTGTATGTCACAGATACTAACGTTGGTTGATCTACGGGCATGTTCAGTGTATGATTGTCATTGGGTTGTACACTGTGTATGTCACAGATACTACGTTGGTTGATCTACGGGCATGTTCAGTATATGATTGTCATTGGGTTGTACACGGTGTATGTCACAGATACTACGTTGGTTGATCTACGGGCATGTTCAGTGTACGATTGTCATTGGGTTGTATGTACACTGTATGTCACAGATACTAACGTTGGTTGATCTACGGGCATGTTCAGTGTATGATTGTCATTGGGTTGTATGTACACTGTATGTAACAGATACTAACGTTGGTTGATCTACGGGCATGTTCAGTGTACGATTGTCATTGGGTTGTACACTGTATGTAAATGATACTACCGTTGGTTGATCTACGGGCATGTTCAGTGTATGATTGTCATTGGGTTGTACACGGTATGTCACAGATACTACCGTTGGTTGATCTACGGGCATGTTCAGTGTATGATTGTCATTGGGTTGTACACTGTATGTCACAGATACTAACGTTGGTTGATCTACGGGCATGTACAGGGCAGGAGCTAGAGGTTGATCGGAAGGAAGATTCACCCCCCTGAGCTGCCCCACTTCTCCCATTTTGAAGGCCTAACTAGCTGTAGTCCTCTGTGGCTATAGTAAGCTGTGCTCTATTCTTGCATATATTTACTCCAGATGTAATACTAATCTATTTTCTACATACAGATTAAACTAAAAAAAGTACTGAATTACAAATATCAGATTTTCACCACAAAGATTAGTTTTTTACCACCAGATTATGGCTTCAAAGTGGCTTCTTATAAGTTAGTTCTAAACAAATGATGTATTAAACTCTTGACACTGAAAATGTCTTCAACTTGCACTGGCCAAACACGCAATTTATACTTGTGTCAGGTGTCCATTTTATCTTATATGCGAGTGCATGGCAAAACGAACACATTTCAGGACGAAAGTAGATGGGGTCGTCTTGTAGGCGAGTACGGACGGAATTGTTTTATTATAACCCATTCAACACCAAGTAACTCACATGGACTGGTCCATGATATTCATAAACCAATAAATGAATCGGAAAATCACATTTGGACAAGTTCATTTATTAAAATGGGTAATTATGTCTAAAAATAGGGGTAATTATGTCTAAAAATAGTCATATCACTGGCAAAAAGTGCAGATCCTGATGAGACGGCTCGTCACGAGCCAGCTCATCTGGATCTACACTTTTTGTAAGCCTATTTAGAGGTATGTGGTGTTGAAAGGGTTAACGGCACCAATCGGACACTCTTCAGTCACTGATTCTGGTGCGTCTGCTGCCCTCCCCCTAGAATAGGGTTATTATTTTAGCTGCATTTGTGTATATAGATGGTTGGCCTAGGAGGAAGTGATTTGATTGTGCGAGTCTGTCGAGGCCTGTGGTCAGCTAAGTCTACACTATTATTATTTCCTTCTATAGCAAACTATCCATGCCTGTAAGCTTAGGAACAAAGCAAGATCGACACAGCTCCAATGCCAACCTCAAAAAATGGATTTTATGGATTTTTAATAGCTCCAATGCCAACCTAAAATAATGTATTTTATAGATTTTTAATAGCTCCAATGCCAACCTAAAAAAATGTAATTTTATGGATTTTTAATAGCTCCAATGCCAACCTCAAAAAATGTAATTTTATGGATTTTTTAATGAAATCATATTTAACCCTTTCCCTCATAGGCACCTCTTGCCGCCTTTACAAATACGACATACATTGACAATTTAGTAGCCAAACCAATGTTCATAATAAAGGTCAAAATCTGATGTAGTTCCAGTAAAATCTATGGAGGTGTGATAGATATGGCGACTACTTATCCACTGCATGATAGCTATATGAATGTCGTTTGTATGGAGATTTAAAGTATATTAACCTAAATCTCTATGTAGTCCCAGTAAAATCTATGGAGGTGTGATAGATATGGCGACTACTTATCCACTGCATGATGGCTATATGAATGTCGTTTGTATGGAGATTTAAAGTATATTAACCTAAATC
>CM026395.1:15050153-15119916 GCA_014843695.1 Archivesica marissinica | reverse complement strand
TAATTTAACAAGCTCCATGACTACGGTCGTTGGCTTCAAATCACTTTACACTTTAGGCTAGAAACCCACCATGTGGTGTAGAATGCATTTATGCGGCGAAGCTATCAACATGACTTGTGGAAGGTCTGTGGTTCTACCTGGAATACTGCCCAAAGGGGCGCATGGATTCCTCGCCAATAAACGGCAAGAAATTCGCCATTAAGGTCATGGTGCCACCTTAAACCCCAAAACCAACAAATGAACAAATGACATGTTTTAGGAATGGTTTGATGAGCTGCAAATACTACTGAAGGATCTGACAGGGCTGGACGGCACAGTGAGGAATGGGCCTCCTAAGACCAACTCCAACACGTTTGTATCTTACTGTAAGGTGAAGGCTGTGTACGGACGGATTGACAGGTTTGAGGTTCTCTCCAGGCTCACTACAGTGACACAATGGCTGGGAACGGTCAAGGTCATCACATCAACAAAGGTAAATTACTGTACTATGCACATTTGTTTCGTACGTCGTGGTATATGTGTTCCAAATGGCTTCATTTACCTGTTACAAAGCTTGCTTATAGACTTGAAAGTTTCAGATGTCCAATTAGCGCAGTGGTTAGCATGTTCGCTCCTCACCAAGGCATTCCGGGTTCGATACTTAAGATGTCAGCAGTATATTTTTGCTTCCATTTTCCTGCATCTAGTTTTCATGAGCAGCATTTACTGGAAACATTTAATCTAGTGGTCTTAATCCATATTTAAAACCCAAATTCATGTATCCATCAAGACCGACATACATATTTAAAACCCATATTCATGTATCCATCAAGACCGACATACATATTTAAAACCCAAATTCATGTATACATCAAGACCGACATACATATTTAAAACCCAAATTCATGTATACATCAAGACCGACATACATATTTAAAACCCATATTCATGTATCCATCAAGACCGACATACATATTTAAAACCCAAATTCATGTATACATCAAGACCGACATACATATTTAAAACCCAAATTCATGTATACATCAAGACCGACATACATATTTAAAACCCATATTCATGTATCCATCAAGACCGACATACATATTTAAAACCCAAATTCATGTATACATCAAGACCGACATACATATTTAAAACCCAAATTCATGTATACATCAAGACCGACATACATATTTAAAACCCATATTCATGTATCCATCAAGACCGACATACATATTTAAAACCCATATTCATGTATCCATCAAGACCGACATACATATTTAAAACCCAAATTCATGTATACATCAAGACTGACATACATATTTAAAAGCAACTAAGTTTGTGAAACCTGACTATTTGCTAGATGACTTTTAGATGTAGAAATACAGGAGTAAGCTTAGTTCAATACAGCAGGGATCATTCTAGAGGGCGATGTGGGCGAAATTGTCGCTCTAGGGACCCTGACTTCGCCCTCTGGGGGCCCCACTTCTCCCTACAAAAAAAAAAGGAATTATGTTTTGGTTTTTACGATTTTGCAACAAAATGTTGTCTAGTAAGATACACTTGCCCATTATAAAGCACTCCTTCTATTCAAATGTTGTATTTAATGGTTGTACTGTGCATTTTAACCCTATTTTGCAGAACTATATTAAAGAACACCATTTAAGGAAGCGATCACGCGCTTTCTCACTTCTCCCAAAAATTCTGACCTAGAATGAACCCTGATACAGGATAACCCATTTGTTCTGATTAAATGATAACTTTTACGCAACAGCTCGAGGACTTCCGACACGAGGTGGCGAAATACATCGAGACACAGGACCCTGGTGCTGATGAACAGTACTGGCCCATAGTGAAGCGTGTGTGTCTGAGAATGCCAAATTGTGACGTGTGCAGCAGTGGAGCGGCTCTGGTCGATCTACCTGGAGTCAGAGATTCAAATGCAGCCAGAGATAAAATTGCCATGGATGTATGTATTTTTTATATTACTGGCAAAGTAAATCTCATAAAGCAGGGCTCATTCTAGAGGGCGACTTGGGCGAAATAGTCACCCTAGGGACCCCATTTCTACCTAAAATGTCGGCGAATACGGTATGTGTTTATAAGTGATAAGATACTATATTTAGAACAGACAGTTTGGCAAAGATGGCCATTTCCACTTCTAAGAAATGGAAGAAGTCTTAACTGAAAACCGAATCAGCTTAGATTAAGCAGATAAATCATAACCTAGCTAGCCACCCACCCATCTCTTTTACAGTACCTAAAGAACTGCACAGCAGTGTGTGTTGTGTCCAGCACCCATCGTGCCATCGATGACAAAACGGATAATCATAACCTAGCCATCCACCCATCTCTTTTACAGTACCTAAAGAACTGCACAGCAGTGTGGGTTGTGTCCAGCACCCATCATGCCATCGATGACAAAACAGATAATCATAACCTAGCCACCCACCCATCTCTTTTACAGTACCTAAAGAACTGCACAGCAGTGTGGGTTGTGTCCAGCACCCATCGTGCCATCGATGACAAAACAGATAATCATAACCTAGCCATCCGCCCATCTCTTTTACAGTACCTAAAGAACTGCACAGCAGTGTGGGTTGTGTCCAGCACCCATCGTGCCATCGATGACAAAACAGATAATCATAACCTAGCCATCCACCCATCTCTTTTACAGTACCTAAAGAACTGCACAGCAGTGTGGGTTGTGTCCAGCACCCATCATGCCATCGATGACAAAACAGATAATCATAACCTAGCCACCCACCCATCTCTTTTACAGTACCTAAAGAACTGCACAGCAGTGTGGGTTGTGTCCAGCATCCATCGTGCCATCGATGACAAAACGGCCAAAGAGCTCCTTGGAGAGAACTTCCGGCGTCAGCTGCTCATGGATGGGCATTACGGCAGCATTGCATTCATATGTACCAAGACGGACATACTCACGCCATCGGAGATTATCAGGTAAGCTTATTGGTGGAGTTATTGTCAAGCGCATTTGTAGATCAGAAAATTGTTTGCCAGGCTTCTTATCATCACTGATGGTCACAGGTTCGAACCCCGCTCAGGCCTTGTCTCATTTATATGAAAAAGTTGGCAGTTTCTTACGGAGGTTGGTGCACCCAAGTACTGGTTAACTGCTGGAGCCTGCCCAGGAAAGGTGTTGTTAGGTAAACTGCCTGCCGGCGATATAGCCCAAAATGGTGCTGATGCAGGCGTAAAACCCGAAATATAACATAACTTTCTTCCTTGATTGACGGGATAATCCATTGTGCATTTGCAACACATACTAATGTATTTTTGAATCCCTCACTCCTAAATATATTTAAAATACAAAACATGTATGATATGTATTAACTACATTGACACAAATTTAGTCCTAAGTCACCCAGTGCAAATCCATATATACATTGAATGATAATCTCTCACTTGCCGCTCTTCGCTGCCAGTCTGAGCCCAGATTATTTCAAGTGAGGAAACCTTATAGCCGGCTTGCAGAAGATCAGTGATTCTACCTGGGACCTAGCATGAAACAATGTCCGAAAGGGAAACTACAGTTAAACCTGTATTAGTGGTCACCTCCATTAAGCAGCCAGTTTCCAGATCCCCAAGCGGTTGTTTTATTTTATAGTTGACCTCTATTAAGCAGCCACCTGTGCTAAGCAGCCACTTTAACTGACTCCCTTGGCTGGCTGCTTAAGACAGGTTTGACTGTATAGTCTTCCACCACCACTTAATTAAAGTTGAAGAGTTGCTTTATGGTATTGCTTTGACACTTTGCATTCACATCCGAGGGCTAATTCTGAACACCAACAATATGTCCCCACCCTTAGTACCACTGACAGTGAACTTTGGCAATTACAGTCAAACCTGTGTTAGTGGTCACCTCCATTAAGCAGCCAACCTGTATTAAGCAGCCAGTTGCCAGATTCCCAATTTGTTATACATTTGACCTCTATTAAGCAGCCACCTGTGCTAAGCAGCCACTTTCTGTGATACCCTTGGATGGCTGTTTAAGACAGGTTTGACTGTAGTTGGAAAGCAGAAAGACATTTATTTTGCTGAACCAGCACTTATACAGTCAGTCGCTCGTTGCGAGACACCCTGTGGACTGTCGCCTTGTATATCCATATTTTCATGTCAGTCTTTCTTTTTCACATGATATTTATAGCTTCTTTCACCTTACTCTTTCATATAATGTTAGTGGAAGTCGTGATAGCTCAGTGGTAGTGCGTTCGCTTCACGTGCGAAAGGCCCGGAGTTCGAGCCGCGCTGGAGCCGTTACGATTGTGTCCTTAGGCAAGGCATTTAAATTCCACATGCCTCTTCTCTCTCCCTCGTGGCAATGAATTCCATCAGGAATGAGGTCTCGAGAGTGATTAGTATAAGTTATAAGAACTTGTTTCGCAATTGAGCTAAAATAAATTTGTATAAACTATATAATGTTATAGCTATATTTTCACTTTATAGTTATATTTTCACTTTATAGCTATATTTTCACTTTATAGCCATATTTTCACTTTATTGCTATATTTTCACTTTATAGCCATATTTTCACTTTATAGCCATATTTTCACTTTATAGCTATATTTTCACTTTATTGCTATATTTTCACTTTATAGCCATATTTTCACTTTATAGCTATATTTTCACTTTATTGCTATATTTTCACTTTATAGCCATATTTTCACTTTATAGCCATATTTTCACTTTATAGCTATATTTTCACTTTATTGCTATATTTTCACTTTATATTTTCACTTTATAGCCATATTTTCACTTTATAGCCATATTTTCACTTTATTGCTATATTTTCACTTTATATTTTCACTTTATAGCCATATGTTCACTTTATAGCCATATTTTCACTTTATAGCCATATGTTCACTTTATAGCCATATTTTCACTTTATATTTTCACTTTATTGCTATATTTTCACTTTATAGCTATATTTTCACTTTATAGCTATATTTTCACTTTATAGCCATATTTTCACTTTATATTTTCACTTTATTGCTATATTTTCACTTTATTGCTATATTTTCACTTTATATTTTCACTTTATAGCCATATTTTCACTTTATAGCCATATTTTCACTTTATAGCTATATTTTCACTTTATTGCTATATTTTCACTTTATATTTTCACTTTATAGCCATATTTTCACTTTATAGCTATATTTTCACTTTATAGCCATATTTTCACTTTATAGCCATATTTTCACTTTATAGCCATATTTTCACTTTATAGCTATATTTTCACTTTATAGCTATATTTACACTTTATAGCCATATTTTCACTTTATAGCTATATTTTCACTTTATAGCTATATTTTCACTTTATAGCTATATTTTCACTTTATAGCTATATTTTCACTTTATAGCTATATTTTCACTTTATAGCTATATTTTCACTTTATAGCTATATTTTCACTTTATAGCTATATTTTCACTTTATAGCTATATTTTCACTTTATAGCTATATTTTCACTTTATAGCTATATTTTCACTTTATAGCTATATTTTCACTTTATAGCTATATTTTCACTTTATAGCTATATTTTCACTTTATAGCATATTTTCACTTTATAGCCATATTTTCACTTTATAGCCATATTTTCACTTTATAGCTATATTTTCACTTTATAGCTATATTTTCACTTTATAGCTATATTTTCACTTTATAGCTATATTTTCACTTTATAGCTATATTTTCACTTTATAGTATATTTTCACTTTATAGCCATATTTTCACTTTATAGCTATATTTTCACTTTATAGCTATATTTTCACTTTATAGCATATTTCACTTTATGCATATTTCACTTTATAGCATATTTTCACTTTATAGCTATATTTTCACTTTATTGCTATATTTTCACTTTATATTTTCACTTTATAGCCATATTTTCACACTTTATAGCTATATTTTCACTTTATAGCTATATTTTCACTTTATAGCTATATTTTCACTTTATTGCTATATTTTCACTTTATATTTTCACTTTATAGCTATATTTTCACTTTATAGCCATATTTTCACACTTTATAGCTATATTTTCACTTTATAGCTATATTTTCACTTTATAGCTATATTTTCACTTTATAGCTATATTTTCACTTTATAGCTATATTTTCACTTTATAGCATATTTTCACTTTATAGCTATATTTTCACTTTATAGCTATATTTTCACTTTATAGCTATATTTTCACTTTATAGCTATATTTTCACTTTATAGCTATATTTTCACTTTATAGCCATATTTCACTTACTTTATAGCTATATTTTCACTTTATAGCATATGTTCACTTTATAGCTATATTTTCACTTTATAGCTATATTTTCACTTTATAGCTATATTTTCACTTTATAGCCATATTTTCACTTTATAGCTATATTTTCACTTTATAGCTATATTTTCACTTTATGTTTGCATATTTTCACTTTATATTTCACTTTATAGCATATTTTCACACTTTATAGCTATATTTACTTTATGCTATATTTTCACTTTATATATATTTTCACTTTATGCTATATGTTCACTTTATAGCATATTTTCACTTTATAGCCATATTTTCACACTTTATAGCCATATTTTCACTTTATAGCTATATTTTCACTTTATAGCTATATTTTCACTTTATTGCTATATTTTCACTTTATATTTTCACTTTATAGCCATATTTTCACACTTTATAGCTATATTTTCACTTTATAGCTATATTTTCACTTTATAGCTATATTTTCACTTTATTGCTATATTTTCACTTTATATTTTCACTTTATAGCCATATTTTCACACTTTATAGCTATATTTTCACTTTATAGCTATATTTTCACTTTATAGCTATATTTTCACTTTATTGCTATATTTTCACTTTATATTTTCACTTTATAGCTATATTTTCACTTTATAGCCATATTTTCACACTTTATAGCTATATTTTCACTTTATAGCTATATTTTCACTTTATAGCAATATGTTCACTTTATAGCTATATTTTCACTTTATAGCAATATGTTCACTTTATAGCCATATTTTCACTTTATAGCTATATTTTCACTTTATAGCAATATGTTCACTTTATAGCTATATTTTCACTTATAGCTATATTTCACTTTATAGCTATATTTTCACTTTATCCATATTTTCACACTTTATAGCTATATTTTCACTTTATAGCTATATTTTCACTTTATAGCAATATGTTCACTTTATAGCTATATTTTCACTTTATAGCTATATTTTCACTTTATAGCTATATTTTCACTTTATAGCCATATTTTCACTTTATAGCTATATTTTCACTTTATAGCAATATGTTCACTTTATAGCTATATTTACACCTTTCTCTTTCATATGATTCTATACAGGCAGCTTGGACTCGAGGGTAAAACAAAGGAGCATGAAGATCGGGTTAGTGAAATAGAATCGGAGAAGATTGAGCTAGATCGCACAGTATCCGGTGCCACAAGAAAGTTGAACACACTGACAAAGAAAGTGAAGAGTTTGAAGAAGGAGGCACAGGAACTTCGAGACAGTCAGGTTGGTGTGGATCGTGTACATGTATTGTCTCCTTTCGTAATTTAGTAGTTGGTAATGGTAACTTAGTATAAGTGGTGGAAGTCGTGATAGCGCAGTGGTAGTACGTTGGCTTCAGGTGCGAAAGGTCCGGAGTTCGAGCCCGGCTGGAGCTGTTACGATTGTGCCCTTAGGCAAGGCATTTAAATTCCATGTTGCCTCTTCTCTCTCCATCGTGGCGATGGATTCCATCAGGAATGAGGTCTCGGGAGTGAATAATATAAGTTATAAGAACTTTTTTCGCAATCGAGTTAAAATAAATTTGTATAAACTAACTTAGTATACAGGCTTAAAATTAAATTAATCAGGACTCGTTCTCGGTCAAAATTGAGTTATTTATGAAATGTCAACAAAATAAGGTTAAAAGTCACAATTTGACAATTTTAAACACAAGTGTGTTATAATGGGCCAGTGTATCTTACTGGACAATATTTTGTATGAAGTCAGGGTCCCTAGGACGACTATTTTGCCCATTCTAGAGGGCGATGTGGGCAAAATTGTCGCCCTAGGGACCCTGACTTCGCCCGGTGGGGACCCCACTTCTCCCTAAAAAAATATTTTTTTAAATAAAGCACTCCTTCTATTCAAATGTTGTATTTAATGGTTGTATTGTGCAATTTAACCCTATTTTGCAGAAGTATATTAAAGAACACCATTTACGCGCTTTCTCACTTCTCCCAAAAATTCTGACCTAGAATGAACCATGTGCTTTAATCACATGATAACACTAAGGAACCTAGTTGGCGCAGTGTTCCATGCTAATGACACAGTGCATGTCTGCTTTATAATTCCCATCAGTAAATAAGTAAGCGATAAATTCTGCAAATTTGCTAAAATATTTGGCGCCATAATATTTTGTCTGTAATTAACATTTTATCAGTGCTGTAAGCGGCTGAATATCCTAATTATGTTAGGTGTAATGATTTGTCCGTAACATGATCACAGATGAACCAGGTTTTGTGAATGGCCACACAAAGCTGTTAATTGGGGGATTATAAACTGGGAAAGTTGTGTTGATAAGAAACTGGTCGATATTTGTTAATTTATTTTTATTTTTATTTTTTTTATTTGTTAATTACTGTGCAACATTTAGTAAACGTCGCCTCTGCTAATTGACCTACAAAATTCACGCCCCGTAGATTTGTCACATGTAAATGTGCAATGCATATCTTGACTATTGTCCATTGGTTTAAATGTAAACAAACATGTTGACATAGCAATCCGGCTTCCATTTTTAACAGAGTATTAATCTTCCGTCTGCAGACATAGTTGCAAGACATGGTCAGGTTACAGTGACCAATGTAATACCGCTGACATACATACTTTATAGACTTGTGTCAAATATATTTGTCCGTTATTGCATGTGAGCACAGTTATTGCATGTGTGTGCAGTTATTGCATGTGTGCGCAGTTATTGCATGTGTGTGCAGTTATTGCATGTGTGCGCAGTTATTGCATGTGTGTGCAGTTATTGCATGTGAGCACAGTTATTGCATGTGTGCACAGTTATTGCATGTGAGCACAGTTATTGCATGTGTGCGCCGTTATTGCATGTGTGTGCAGTTATTGCATGTGAGCACAGTTATTGCATGTGAGCACAGTTATTGCATGTGAGCACAGTTATTGCATGTGAGCACAGTTATTGCATGTGAGTATAGTTATTGCATGTGAGCACAGTTATTGCATTTGAGCACAGTTATTGCATGTGAGCACAGTTATTGCATGTGTGCACAGTTATTGCATGTGTGCACAGTTATTGCATGTGTGCGCAGTTATTGCATGTGAGCACAGTTATTGCATGTGAGCACAGTTATTGCATGTGAGCACAGTTATTGCATGTGTGCGCAGTTGTTGCATGTGAGCACAGTTATTGCATGTGAGCACAGTTATTGCATGTGAGTATAGTTATTGCATGTGAGCACAGTTATTGCATGTGTGCGCAGTTATTGCATGTGTGCGCAGTTATTGCATGTGAGCATAGTTATTGCATGTGTTCGCAGTTATTGCATGTGAGCACAGTTATTGCATGTGAGCACAGTTATTGCATGTGAGCACAGTTATTGCATGTGTGCACAGTTATTGCATGTGAGCACAGTTATTGCATGTGTGCGCAGTTATTGCATGTGTGTGCAGTTATTGCATGTGAGCACAGTTATTGCATGTGAGCACAGTTATTGCATGTGAGCACAGTTATTGCATGTGAGCACAGTTATTGCATGTGAGTATAGTTATTGCATGTGAGCACAGTTATTGCATTTGAGCACAGTTATTGCATGTGAGCACAGTTATTGCATGTGTGCACAGTTATTGCATGTGTGCACAGTTATTGCATGTGTGCGCAGTTATTGCATGTGAGCACAGTTATTGCATGTGAGCACAGTTATTGCATGTGAGCACAGTTATTGCATGTGAGCACAGTTATTGCATGTGTGCGCAGTTGTTGCATGTGAGCACAGTTATTGCATGTGAGCACAGTTATTGCATGTGAGTATAGTTATTGCATGTGTGCGCAGTTATTGCATGTGTGCGCAGTTATTGCATGTGAGCACAGTTATTGCATGTGTTCGCAGTTATTGCATGTGAGCACAGTTATTGCATGTGAGCACAGTTATTGCATGTGTGCACAGTTATTGCATGTGTGCACAGTTATTGCATGTGAGCACAGTTATTGCATGTGTGCGCAGTTATTGCATGTGAGCACAGTTATTGCATGTGAGCACAGTTATTGCATGTGAGCACAGTTATTGCATGTGAGTATAGTTATTGCATGTGAGCACAGTTATTGCATGTGTGCGCAGTTATTGCATGTGTGCGCAGTTATTGCATGTGAGCACAGTTATTGCATGTGTTCGCAGTTATTGCATGTGAGCACAGTTATTGCATGTGAGCACAGTTATTGCATGTGTGCACAGTTATTGCATGTGTGCACAGTTATTGCATGTGAGCACAGTTATTGCATGTGAGCACAGTTATTGCATGTGTGCGCAGTTATTGCATGTAAGTGCACAGTTATTGCATGTGTGCACAGTTATTGCATGTGTGCACAGTTATTGCATGTGTGCACAGTTATTGCATGTGAGCACAGTTATTGCATGTGTGCACAGTTATTGCATGTGAGCACAGTTATTGCATGTGAGCACAGTTATTGCATGTGAGCACAGTTATTGCATGTGTGCACAGTTATTGCATGTGTGCACAGTTATTGCATGTGAGCACAGTTATTGCATGTGTTCGCAGTTATTGCATGTGAGCACAGTTATTGCATGTGAGCACAGTTATTGCATGTGTGCGCAGTTATTGCATGTAATTGCATGTGTGCACAGTTATTGCATGTGTGCACAGTTATTGCATGTGTGCACAGTTATTGCATGTGTGCACAGTTATTGCATGTGAGCACAGTTATTGCATGTGAGCACAGTTATTGCATGTGAGCACAGTTATTGCATGTGAGCACAGTTATTGCATGTGAGCACAGTTATTGCATGTGTGCGCAGTTATTGCATGTGTGCACAGTTATTGCATGTGAGCACAGTTATTGCATGTGTGCGCAGTTATTGCATGTGAGCACAGTTATTGCATGTGAGCACAGTTATTGCATGTGTGCACAGTTATTGCATGTGTGCGCAGTTATTGCATGTGTGCACAGTTATTGCATGTGTGCGCAGTTATTGCATGTGTGCACAGTTATTGCATGTGAGCACAGTTATTGCATGTGAGCACAGTTATTGCATGTGTGCGCAGTTATTGCATGTGTGCGCAGTTATTGCATGTGTGCGCAGTTATTGCATGTGTGCACAGTTATTGCATGTGAGCACAGTTATTGCATGTGTGCGCAGTTATTGCATGTGTGCACAGTTATTGCATGTGAGCACAGTTATTGCATGTGAGCACAGTTATTGCATGTGAGCACAGTTATTGCATGTGTGCAGTTATTGCATGTGAGCACAGTTATTGCATGTGAGCACAGTTATTGCATGTGTGCGCAGTTATTGCATGTGTGCGCAGTTATTGCATGTGTGCACAGTTATTGCATGTGAGCACAGTTATTGCATGTGTGCGCAGTTATTGCATGTGTGCGCAGTTATTGCATGTGAGCACAGTTATTGCATGTGTGCACAGTTATTGCATGTGTGCGCAGTTATTGCATGTGTGCGCAGTTATTGCATGTGAGCACAGTTATTGCATGTGAGCACAGTTATTGCATGTGAGCGCAGTTATTGCATGTGTGCGCAGTTATTGCATGTGTGCACAGTTATTGCATGTGTGCGCAGTTATTGCATGTGTGCACAGTTATTGCATGTGTGCAGTTATTGCATGTGAGCGCAGTTATTGCATGTGTGCGCAGTTATTGCATGTGTGCACAGTTATTGCATGTGTGCACAGTTATTGCATGTGAGCACAGTTATTGCATGTGTGCGCAGTTATTGCATGTGTGCGCAGTTATTGCATGTGAGCACAGTTATTGCATGTGTGCGCAGTTATTGCATGTGAGCGCAGTTATTGCATGTGTGCGCAGTTATTGCATGTGTGCACAGTTATTGCATGTGAGCACAGTTATTGCATGTGAGCACAGTTATTGCATGTGTGCGCAGTTATTGCATGTGTGCGCAGTTATTGCATGTGAGCACAGTTATTGCATGTGTGCACAGTTATTGCATGTGAGCACAGTTATTGCATGTGAGCACAGTTATTGCATGTGTGCACAGTTATTGCATGTGTGCGCAGTTATTGCATGTGTGCGCAGTTATTGCATGTGTGCACAGTTATTGCATGTGAGCACAGTTATTGCATGTGAGCACAGGTATTGCATGTGAGCACAGTTATTGCATGTGTGCAGTTATTGCATGTGAGCACAGTTATTGCATGTGAGCACAGTTATTGCATGTGTGTGCAGTTATTGCATGTGTGCGCAGTTATTGCATGTGCACACAGTTATTGCATGTGAGCACAGTTATTGCATGTGTGCGCAGTTATTGCATGTGTGCGCAGTTATTGCATGTGAGCACAGTTATTGCATGTGTGCGCAGTTATTGCATGTGTGCGCAGTTATTGCATGTGTGCGCAGTTATTGCATGTGAGCACAGTTATTGCATGTGAGCGCAGTTATTGCATGTGAGCTCAGTTATTGCATGTGTGCGCAGTTATTGCATGTGAGCACAGTTATTGCATGTGAGCACAGTTATTGCATGTGAGCACAGTTATTGCATGTGTGCGCAGTTATTGCATGTGTGCACAGTTATTGCATGTGAGCACAGTTATTGCATGTGAGCACAGTTATTGCATGTGAGTATAGTTATTGCATGTGAGCACAGTTATTGCATGTGTGCGCAGTTATTGCATGTGTGCGCAGTTATTGCATGTGTGCGCAGTTATTGCATGTGTGCACAGTTATTGCATGTGTGCAGTTATTGCATGTGAGCGCAGTTATTGCATGTGTGCGCAGTTATTGCATGTGTGCGCAGTTATTGCATGTGTGCACAGTTATTGCATGTGAGCACAGTTATTGCATGTGCGCGCAGTTATTGCATGTGTGCGCAGTTATTGCATGTGAGCACAGTTATTGCATGTGTGCGCAGTTATTGCATGTGTGCGCAGTTATTGCATGTAATTGCATGTGTGCACAGTTATTGCATGTGTGCACAGTTATTGCATGTGAGCACAGTTATTGCATGTGTGCACAGTTATTGCATGTGTGCACAGTTATTGCATGTGTGCACAGTTATTGCATGTGAGCACAGTTATTGCATGTGAGCACAGTTATTGCATGTGAGTATAGTTATTGCATGTGAGCACAGTTATTGCATGTGTGCGCAGTTATTGCATGTGTGCGCAGTTATTGCATGTGAGCACAGTTATTGCATGTGTTCGCAGTTATTGCATGTGAGCACAGTTATTGCATGTGAGCACAGTTATTGCATGTGTGCACAGTTATTGCATGTGTGCACAGTTATTGCATGTGAGTGCAGTTATTGCATGTGTGCACAGTATTGCATGTGTGCGCAGTTATTGCATGTGTGCACAGTTATTGCATGTGTGCAGTTATTGCATGTGAGCGCAGTTATTGTATGTGTGCGCAGTTATTGCATGTGTGCACAGTTATTGCATGTGAGCACAGTTATTGCATGTGTGCGCAGTTATTGCATGTGTGCGCAGTTATTGCATGTGAGCACAGTTATTGCATGTGTGCGCAGTTATTGCATGTGTGCGCAGTTATTGCATGTGTGCGCAGTTATTGCATGTGTGCGCAGTTATTGCATGTGTGCACAGTTATTGCATGTGTGCACAGTTATTGCATGTGTGCGCAGTTATTGCATGTGTGCGCAGTTATTGCATGTGAGCGCAGTTATTGCATGTGAGCGCAGTTATTGCATGTGTGCACAGTTATTGCATGTGAGCACAGTTATTGCATGTGTGCGCAGTTATTGCATGTGTGCACAGTTATTGCATGTGAGCACAGTTATTGCATGTGTGCGCAGTTATTGCATGTGTGCACAGTTATTGCATGTGAGCACAGTTATTGCATGTGAGCACAGTTATTGCATGTGAGCACAGTTATTGCATGTGAGCACAGTTATTGCATGTGTGCGCAGTTATTGCATGTGTGCACAGTTATTGCATGTGTGCACAGTTATTGCATGTGAGCACAGTTATTGCATGTGTGCACAGTTATTGCATGTGTGCACAGTTATTGCATGTGTGCACAGTTATTGCATGTGAGCACAGTTATTGCATGTGAGCACAGTTATTGCATGTGAGTATAGTTATTGCATGTGAGCACAGTTATTGCATGTGTGCGCAGTTATTGCATGTGTGCGCAGTTATTGCATGTGAGCACAGTTATTGCATGTGTTCGCAGTTATTGCATGTGAGCACAGTTATTGCATGTGAGCACAGTTATTGCATGTGTGCACAGTTATTGCATGTGTGCACAGTTATTGCATGTGAGCACAGTTATTGCATGTGTGCGCAGTTATTGCATGTGAGCACAGTTATTGCATGTGAGCACAGTTATTGCATGTGAGCACAGTTATTGCATGTGAGTATAGTTATTGCATGTGAGCACAGTTATTGCATGTGTGCGCAGTTATTGCATGTGTGCGCAGTTATTGCATGTGAGCACAGTTATTGCATGTGTTCGCAGTTATTGCATGTGAGCACAGTTATTGCATGTGAGCACAGTTATTGCATGTGTGCACAGTTATTGCATGTGTGCACAGTTATTGCATGTGAGCACAGTTATTGCATGTGAGCACAGTTATTGCATGTGTGCGCAGTTATTGCATGTAATTGCATGTGTGCACAGTTATTGCATGTGTGCACAGTTATTGCATGTGTGCACAGTTATTGCATGTGTGCACAGTTATTGCATGTGAGCACAGTTATTGCATGTGAGCACAGTTATTGCATGTGAGCACAGTTATTGCATGTGAGTATAGTTATTGCATGTGAGCACAGTTATTGCATGTGTGCGCAGTTATTGCATGTGTGCACAGTTATTGCATGTGAGCACAGTTATTGCATGTGTTCGCAGTTATTGCATGTGAGCACAGTTATTGCATGTGAGCACAGTTATTGCATGTGTGCGCAGTTATTGCATGTAATTGCATGTGTGCACAGTTATTGCATGTGTGCACAGTTATTGCATGTGTGCACAGTTATTGCATGTGTGCACAGTTATTGCATGTGAGCACAGTTATTGCATGTGAGCACAGTTATTGCATGTGAGCACAGTTATTGCATGTGAGTATAGTTATTGCATGTGAGCACAGTTATTGCATGTGTGCGCAGTTATTGCATGTGTGCACAGTTATTGCATGTGAGCACAGTTATTGCATGTGTTCGCAGTTATTGCATGTGAGCACAGTTATTGCATGTGAGCACAGTTATTGCATGTGTGCACAGTTATTGCATGTGTGCGCAGTTATTGCATGTGTGCACAGTTATTGCATGTGTGCGCAGTTATTGCATGTGTGCACAGTTATTGCATGTGTGCACAGTTATTGCATGTGAGCACAGTTATTGCATGTGTGCGCAGTTATTGCATGTGTGCGCAGTTATTGCATGTGTGCGCAGTTATTGCATGTGTGCACAGTTATTGCATGTGAGCACAGTTATTGCATGTGTGCGCAGTTATTGCATGTGTGCACAGTTATTGCATGTGAGCACAGTTATTGCATGTGAGCACAGTTATTGCATGTGAGCACAGTTATTGCATGTGTGCAGTTATTGCATGTGAGCACAGTTATTGCATGTGAGCACAGTTATTGCATGTGTGTGCAGTTATTGCATGTGTGCGCAGTTATTGCATGTGTGCACAGTTATTGCATGTGAGCACAGTTATTGCATGTGTGCGCAGTTATTGCATGTGTGCGCAGTTATTGCATGTGAGCACAGTTATTGCATGTGTGCACAGTTATTGCATGTGTGCGCAGTTATTGCATGTGTGCGCAGTTATTGCATGTGAGCACAGTTATTGCATGTGAGCGCAGTTATTGCATGTGAGCGCAGTTATTGCATGTGTGCGCAGTTATTGCATGTGTGCACAGTTATTGCATGTGTGCGGAGTTATTGCATGTGTGCACAGTTATTGCATGTGTGCAGTTATTGCATGTGAGCGCAGTTATTGTATGTGTGCGCAGTTATTGCATGTGTGCACAGTTATTGCATGTGTGCACAGTTATTGCATGTGAGCACAGTTATTGCATGTGTGCGCAGTTATTGCATGTGTGCGCAGTTATTGCATGTGAGCACAGTTATTGCATGTGTGCGCAGTTATTGCATGTGAGCGCAGTTATTGCATGTGTGCGCAGTTATTGCATGTGTGCACAGTTATTGCATGTGAGCACAGTTATTGCATGTGAGCACAGTTATTGCATGTGTGCGCAGTTATTGCATGTGTGCGCAGTTATTGCATGTGAGCACAGTTATTGCATGTGTGCACAGTTATTGCATGTGAGCACAGTTATTGCATGTGAGCACAGTTATTGCATGTGTGCACAGTTATTGCATGTGTGCGCAGTTATTGCATGTGTGCGCAGTTATTGCATGTGTGCACAGTTATTGCATGTGAGCACAGTTATTGCATGTGAGCACAGGTATTGCATGTGAGCACAGTTATTGCATGTGTGCAGTTATTGCATGTGAGCACAGTTATTGCATGTGAGCACAGTTATTGCATGTGTGTGCAGTTATTGCATGTGTGCGCAGTTATTGCATGTGCACACAGTTATTGCATGTGAGCACAGTTATTGCATGTGTGCGCAGTTATTGCATGTGTGCGCAGTTATTGCATGTGAGCACAGTTATTGCATGTGTGCGCAGTTATTGCATGTGTGCGCAGTTATTGCATGTGTGCGCAGTTATTGCATGTGAGCACAGTTATTGCATGTGAGCGCAGTTATTGCATGTGAGCTCAGTTATTGCATGTGTGCGCAGTTATTGCATGTGAGCACAGTTATTGCATGTGAGCACAGTTATTGCATGTGAGCACAGTTATTGCATGTGTGCGCAGTTATTGCATGTGTGCACAGTTATTGCATGTGAGCACAGTTATTGCATGTGAGCACAGTTATTGCATGTGAGTATAGTTATTGCATGTGAGCACAGTTATTGCATGTGTGCGCAGTTATTGCATGTGTGCGCAGTTATTGCATGTGTGCGCAGTTATTGCATGTGTGCACAGTTATTGCATGTGTGCAGTTATTGCATGTGAGCGCAGTTATTGCATGTGTGCGCAGTTATTGCATGTGTGCGCAGTTATTGCATGTGTGCACAGTTATTGCATGTGAGCACAGTTATTGCATGTGCGCGCAGTTATTGCAT
This sequence comes from Archivesica marissinica, assembly GCA_014843695.1. Lineage (NCBI taxonomy): Eukaryota > Metazoa > Mollusca > Bivalvia > Venerida > Vesicomyidae > Archivesica > Archivesica marissinica. The sequence continues at coordinate 15,102,530 of CM026395.1, read as the reverse complement.
GTGTGCGCAGTTATTGCATGTGAGCACAGTTATTGCATGTGTGCGCAGTTATTGCATGTGTGCGCAGTTATTGCATGTAATTGCATGTGTGCACAGTTATTGCATGTGTGCACAGTTATTGCATGTGAGCACAGTTATTGCATGTGTGCACAGTTATTGCATGTGTGCACAGTTATTGCATGTGTGCACAGTTATTGCATGTGAGCACAGTTATTGCATGTGAGCACAGTTATTGCATGTGAGTATAGTTATTGCATGTGAGCACAGTTATTGCATGTGTGCGCAGTTATTGCATGTGTGCGCAGTTATTGCATGTGAGCACAGTTATTGCATGTGTTCGCAGTTATTGCATGTGAGCACAGTTATTGCATGTGAGCACAGTTATTGCATGTGTGCACAGTTATTGCATGTGTGCACAGTTATTGCATGTGAGTGCAGTTATTGCATGTGTGCACAGTTATTGCATGTGTGCGCAGTTATTGCATGTGTGCACAGTTATTGCATGTGTGCAGTTATTGCATGTGAGCGCAGTTATTGTATGTGTGCGCAGTTATTGCATGTGTGCACAGTTATTGCATGTGAGCACAGTTATTGCATGTGTGCGCAGTTATTGCATGTGTGCGCAGTTATTGCATGTGAGCACAGTTATTGCATGTGTGCGCAGTTATTGCATGTGTGCGCAGTTATTGCATGTGTGCGCAGTTATTGCATGTGTGCGCAGTTATTGCATGTGTGCACAGTTATTGCATGTGTGCACAGTTATTGCATGTGTGCGCAGTTATTGCATGTGTGCGCAGTTATTGCATGTGAGCGCAGTTATTGCATGTGAGCGCAGTTATTGCATGTGTGCACAGTTATTGCATGTGAGCACAGTTATTGCATGTGTGCGCAGTTATTGCATGTGTGCACAGTTATTGCATGTGAGCACAGTTATTGCATGTGTGCGCAGTTATTGCATGTGAGCACAGTTATTGCATGTGAGCACAGTTATTGCATGTGAGCACAGTTATTGCATGTGAGCACAGTTATTGCATGTGAGCACAGTTATTGCATGTGTGCGCAGTTATTGCATGTGTGCGCAGTTATTGCATGTGTGCACAGTTATTGCATGTGAGCGCAGTTATTGCATGTGTGCACAGTTATTGCATGTGTGCACAGTTATTGCATGTGTGCGCAGTTATTGCATGTGAGCACAGTTATTGCATGTGTTCGCAGTTATTGCATGTGAGCACAGTTATTGCATGTGAGCACAGTTATTGCATGTGTTCGCAGTTATTGCATGTGAGCACAGTTATTGCATGTGTGCGCAGTTATTGCATGTGAGCGCAGTTATTGCATGTGTGCACAGTTATTGCATGTGTGCACAGTTATTGCATGTGTGCGCAGTTATTGCATGTGAGCACAGTTATTGCATGTGTTCGCAGTTATTGCATGTGAGCACAGTTATTGCATGTGAGCACAGTTATTGCATGTGTTCGCAGTTATTGCATGTGAGCACAGTTATTGCATGTGTGCGCAGTTATTGCATGTGAGCGCAGTTATTGCATGTGTGCACAGTTATTGCATGTGTGCACAGTTATTGCATGTGTGCGCAGTTATTGCATGTGAGCACAGTTATTGCATGTGTTCGCAGTTATTGCATGTGAGCACAGTTATTGCATGTGAGCACAGTTATTGCATGTGTGCGCAGTTATTGCATGTGTGCGCAGTTATTGCATGTGAGCACAGTTATTGCATGTGTGCACAGTTATTGCATGTGTGCACAGTTATTGCATGTGTGCACAGTTATTGCATGTGTGCGCAGTTATTGCATGTGTGCACAGTTATTGCATGTGTGCGCAGTTATTGCATGTGTGCACAGTTATTGCATGTGTGCAGTTATTGCATGTGAGCACAGTTATTGCATGTGTGCGCAGTTATTGCATGTGTGCGCAGTTATTGCATGTGTGCGCAGTTATTGCATGTGTGCACAGTTATTGCATGTGAGCACAGTTATTGCATGTGTGCGCAGTTATTGCATGTGTGCGCAGTTATTGCATGTGTGCGCAGTTATTGCATGTGTGCACAGTTATTGCATGTGAGCACAGTTATTGCATGTGAGCACAGTTATTGCATGTGAGCACAGTTATTGCATGTGAGCACAGTTATTGCATGTGTGCACAGTTATTGCATGTGTGCGCAGTTATTGCATGTGTGCGCAGTTATTGCATGTGTGCACAGTTATTGCATGTGAGCACAGTTATTGCATGTGTGCACAGTTATTGCATGTGAGCGCAGTTATTGCATGTGTGCGCAGTTAGTGTGCGCAGTTATTGCATGTGTGCACAGTTATTGCATGTGAGCACAGTTATTGCATGTGTGCGCAGTTATTGCATGTGTGCACAGTTATTGCATGTGTGCGCAGTTATTGCATGTGTGCGCAGTTATTGCATGTGTGCACAGTTATTGCATGTGTGCGCAGTTATTGCATGTGTGCACAGTTATTGCATGTGAGCACAGTTATTGCATGTGAGCACAGTTATTGCATGTGAGCACAGTTATTGCATGTGAGCGCAGTTATTGCATGTGTGCGCAGTTATTGCATGTGAGCACAGTTATTGCATGTGTGCGCAGTTATTGCATGTGTGCGCAGTTATTGCATGTGTGCGCAGTTATTGCATGTGTGCGCAGTTATTGCATGTGTGCGCAGTTATTGCATGTGAGCACAGTTATTGCATGTGTGCACAGTTATTGCATATGAGCACAGTTATTGCATGTGTGTGCAGTTATTGCATGTGTGTGCAGTTATTGCATGTGTGCGCAGTTATTGCATGTGTGCACAGTTATTGCATGTGAGCACAGTTATTGCATGTGAGCACAGTTATTGCATGTGAGCACAGTTATTGCATGTGTGCAGTTATTGCATGTGAGCACAGTTATTGCATGTGTGCGCAGTTATTGCATGTGTGCGCAGTTATTGCATGTGTGCGCAGTTATTGCATGTGAGCACAGTTATTGCATGTGTGTGCAGTTATTGCATGTGTGCGCAGTTATTGCATGTGAGCACAGTTATTGCATGTGTGCGCAGTTATTGCATGTGTGCGCAGTTATTGCATGTGTGCACAGTTATTGCATGTCAGCACAGTTATTGCATGTGTGCGCAGTTATTGCATGTGTGCGCATTTATTGCATGTGAGCACAGTTATTGCATGTGTGCGCAGTTATTGCATGTGTGCGCAGCTGTTAGATGGTTACTGGTAAGAGCGTTGGTTTAAATAGTATTTATTGCAAATTTGAGATCCAGTGCTTTGTTACATTCCTGAAACATTTCAGAATTATCTCGTTAGCTAATGAGCATACGTCAGTATACCATCACGAACATGCGAAATAACGACATCCGTATGTTTTATGTTTTCGACAGTCTGAAGAGAAGAAAACCATCAATGAGTACCAGCAGGAACTGACACTAAAAGAAGAGGAATTAACGGAAGCAGGGAACCAGGTAGAGCAGCTACATGATGAGAAGGAAGAGGCCACCCGGAAGGTACCGGCAATCCATTTCTGTTATGTTTTGTTTATGTGAAATTTAATGGGTGTAAATTGACTATAAAATAACCAACATTCCAAAGACAGGACCCCATTATTAAGCTGTTACTGGGTGTGACTGTGTATGGATTATTAATCTGTTACTGGATGTGACTGTGTTTGGATTATTGGTCTATTACTGGATGTGACTGTGTATGGATTATTAATATGTTACTGGGTGTGACTGTATGGATTATTAATCTGTTACTGGGTGTGACTGACTGTATGGATTATTAATATGTTACTGGATGTGACTGTGTATGGATTATTAATATGTTACTGGGTGTGACTGTATGGATTATTAATCTGTTACTGGGTGTGACTGACTGTATGGATTATTAATATGTTACTGGATGTGACTGTGTATGGATTATTAATATGTTACTGGGTGTGACTGTATGGATTATTAATCTGTTACTGGGTGTGACTGACTGTATGGATTATTAATATGTTACTGGATGTGACTGTGTATGGATTATTAATATGTTACTGGGTGTGACTGTATGGATTATTAATCTGTTACTGGGTGTGACTGTGTATGGATTATTAATATGTTACTGGATGTGACTGTGTATGGATTATTAATATGTTACTGGGTGTGACTGTATGGATTATTAATCTGTTACTGGGTGTGACTGACTGTATGGATTATTAATATGTTACTGGATGTGACTGTGTATGGATTATTAATATGTTACTGGATGTGACTGTGTATGGATTATTAATATGTTACTGGATGTGACTGTGTATGGATTATTAATATGTTACTGGATGTGACTGTGTATGGATTATTAATCTGTTACTGGATGTGACTGTGTATGGATTATTAATATGTTACTGGATGTGACTGTGTATGGATTATTAATCTGTTACTGGATGTGACTGTGTATGGATTATTAATATGTTACTGGATGTGACTGTGTATGGATTATTAATATGTTACTGAATGTGACTGTGTATGGATTATTAATATGTTACTGGATGTGACTGTGTATGGATTATTAATATGTTACTGGATGTGACTGTGTATGGATTATTAATATGTTACTGGATGTGACTGTGTATGGATTATTAATATGTTACTGAATGTGACTGTGTATGGATTATTAATATGTTACTGGATGTGACTGTGTATGGATTATTAATATGTTACTGGATGTGACTGTGTATGGATTATTAATATGTTACTGGATGTGACTGTGTATGGATTATTAATCTGTTACTGGATGTGACTGTGTATGGATTATTAATATGTTACTGAATGTGACTGTGTATGGATTATTAATCTGTTACTGGATGTGACTGTGTATGGATTATTAATCTGTTACTGGATGTGACTGTGTATGGATTATTAATATGTTACTGGATGTGACTGTGTATGGATTATTAATATGTTACTGGATGTGACTGTGTATGGATTATTAATCTGTTACTGGATGTGACTGTGTATGGATTATTAATATGTTACTGAATGTGACTGTGTATGGATTATTAATATGTTACTGGATGTGACTGTGTATGGATTATTAATCTGTTACTGGATGTGACTGTGTATGGATTATTAATATGTTACTGGATGTGACTGTGTATGGATTATTAATATGTTACTGGATGTGACTGTGTATGGATTATTAATCTGTTACTGGATGTGACTGTGTATGGATTATTAATATGTTACTGAATGTGACTGTGTATGGATTATTAATCTGTTACTGGATGTGACTGTGTTTGGATTATTAATCTGTTACTGGATGTGACTGTGTATGGATTATTAATATGTTACTGGATGTGACTGTGTATGGATTATTAATATGTTACTGGATGTGACTGTGTATGGATTATTAATCTGTTACTGGATGTGACTGTGTATGGATTATTAATATGTTACTGAATGTGACTGTGTATGGATTATTAATCTGTTACTGGATGTGACTGACTGTGTTTGGATTATTAATATGTTACTGGATGTGACTGTGTTTGGATTATTAATCTGTTACTGGATGTGACTGTGTATGGATTATTAATCTGTTACTGGATGTGACTGACTGTGTTTGGATTATTAATATGTTACTGGATGTGACTTGTGTATGGATTATTAATCTGTTACTGGATGTGACTGTGTATGGATTATTAATCTGTTACTGGATGTGACTGTGTATGGATTATTAATCTGTTACTGGATGTGACTGTGTATGGATTATTAATCTGTTACTGGATGTGACTGTGTATGGATTATTAATCTGTTACTGGATGTGACTGTGTATGGATTATTAATCTGTTACTGGATGTGACTGTGTTTGGATTATTAATCTGTTACTGGATGTGACTGTGTATGGATTATTAATCTGTTACTGGATGTGACTGTGTATGGATTATTAATCTGTTACTGGATGTGACTGTGTATGGATTATTAATCTGTTACTGGATGTGACTGTATATGGATTATTAATCTGTTACTGGATGCGACTGTGGACAGGTTGTATATTATCTTGAGTGGTCATGTATTTTCAGACATGTATATTATCTTGAGTGGTCATGTATTTTCAGACAGGTTGTATATTATCTTGAGTGGTCATGTATTTTCAGACATGTATATTATCTTGAGTGGTTGTGATTTTGCACGGTTTATTTATCTTGAGTGGATGTTAATCTTGAGTGGATGTGACTCTGTTGTATATTATCTTGAGTGGATGTATTTTCAGACATGGTTGTATATTATCTTGAGTGGTCATGTATTTTCAGACTTGTTGTATATTATCTTGAGTGGTCATGTATTTTCAGACATGTATATTATCTTGAGTGGTCATGTATTTTCAGACATGTATATTATCTTGAGTGGTCATGTATTTTCAGACCATGTCATATATTATCTTGAGTGGTCATGTATTTTCAGACATGGTCGTATATTATCTTGAGTGGTCGTGTATTTTCAGACATGGTCGTATATTATCTTGAGTGGTCATGTATTTTCAGACATGGTCGTATATTATCTTGAGTGGTCATGTATTTTCAGACTTGGTCGTATATTATCTTGAGTGGTCATGTATTTTCAGACATGGTCGTATATTATCTTGAGTGGTCATGTATTTTCAGACATGGTCGTATATTATCTTGAGTGGTCATGTATTTTCAGACTCGGTCGTATATTATCTTGAGTGGTCATGTATTTTCAGACTCTGTTGTATATTATCTTGAGTGGTCATGTATTTTCAGACATGGTCGTTTATTATCTTGAGTGGTCATGTATTTTCAGACCCTGTCATATATTATCTTGAGTTGTCATGTATTTTCAGACATGGTCATATATTATCTTGAGTGGTCATGTATTTTCAGACATGGTCGTATATTATCTTGAGTGGTCATGTATTTTCAGACATGGTCATATATTATCTTGAGTGGTCGTGTATTTTCAGACATGGTCGTATATTATCTTGAGTGGTCATGTATTTTCAGACATGGTCGTATATTATCTTGAGTGGTCTGTATTTTCAGACTGGTCATATTATCTTGAGTGGTCGTGTATTTTCAGACTGGTCATATTATTTGAGTGGTCTGTATTTTCAGACTTGGTCGTATATTATCTTGAGTGCTGTATTTTCAGACGGTTTTTGGTGGTGTTTTGTGGTGTTTTTGGGGGTTTGGTTTTTGGGTTTGGGGTGTTGGTTTTTTGGGTTTTGGTTTTGGTGGTTTGGGTTTTTTTGAGTGGTATGTATTTTCAGACATTCTAATTATCTTGAGTGGTCGTGTATTTTCAGACATGTATATTATTTGGTGGTCTGTATTTTCAGACATGTATATTATCTTGAGTGGTCGTGTATTTTCAGACATGTATATTATCTTGAGTGGTCGTGTATTTTCAGACATGGTCGTATATTATCTTGAGTGGTCATGTATTTTCAGACATGGTCGTATATTATCTTGAGTGGTCGTGTATTTTCAGACATGGTCGTATATTATCTTGTGTGGTCATGTATTTTCAGACATGGTCGTATATTATCTTGAGTGGTCATGTATTTTCAGACATGGTCGTATATTATCTTGAGTGGTCATGTATTTTCAGACATGGTCGTATATTATCTTGAGTGGTCGTGTATTTTCAGACATGGTCGTATATTATATTGAGTGGTCATGTATTTTCAGACTCTGTCGTATATTATCTTGAGTGGTCATGTATTTTCAGACACTAGCGTTAGATAAGCAACTGAACGTACACCGTAAAGCTATAGCCGCAATCTGTGCGCGGGCAAGGAATGAGTATTCCAAGTCTCAGATCAAACGAGATTTCAAGGCAGGATTGAAGGTAAGAAAATTTACTAAAGTGAGCCTGTTATTTGAGGTAGAGCCCAAGCTGGTAGCAGGTCAACATAACCGACTAAAATAAAAGTAAGACTAAACTAATCTGAACACAAGCGTTATACTAAGTACAAAGCTTATATAAATTAATTTCCATGGTAACCATAATGACTTTTATACAAATTTATTTTAGCTTGATTGCAAAACAAGTTCTTTCAACTTATATATTAATCACTCTCGAGACCTCATTCCTGATGGAATCCATCACCATGAAGGAGAAAGAAGAGGCAATGTGCAATTTAAATGCCTTGCCTAAGGGCACAATCGTAACGGCTCCAGCGAGGCTCGAACTGCGGGCCTTTCGCATCTGAAGCGAATGCCTACCACTGCGCTATCACCATAATTATTAAGTATCTGATTAAAGAAATTATATGCATTATGAAATAAATACTTTAATGTAAAATAATAATAACGTATGTTTTAAACAATATGTTATATATTTCGGGTTTTACGCCTACATCAGCACCATTTCGGGCTATATCGCCAGCGGGCACTTTACTTAGCTACACCTTTCCTGGGCAGGCTCCAGCGGTTAACCAGTAATTGGGTGCACCAACCTCCGTAAGAAACTGCCAACTTTTTCATATAAATGAGACACGGCCTGAGCGGGGCTCGAACCCGTGACCATCAGTGATGATAGGTTACAGTGGTATACAAGTCAGCGACAGTAACCACTCGACCACAGAGGCGGACTATGTTTTAAACAAAATGATAGTCCATAAAGTCAGACAATAAGTGAAAAATGCTGCAAAGTATTTGAATAATACAAGTTCTGTTATCTACAATGTACTTGATATAGATTTACACGTTGTTGTTGGCAGGAAATGAAGAGAAGGGCTGGAATGATGAACAGCGATGGTGCTACTGAGGAGGAGGATATTTACAGTGATGATGATGATGATGATGATGATGGTGTTGGAAGCAGTGCTGAAAACTTAAAGGTCTTCTGTTGTAGCTCAACGGAATATCAAAAGATGAAGAACTTGTTGACGGATGACGGTCCACCACAGGTATTGTACACCACTATCAGTAGTTGAGAACATTGCTGCATGGCCATTTATCTGTAGAATGGTTTGGGGGATTGCAGATTAGTACAATGTATTGTCAATCACCCTGTTTTCGAATTTCTTTGCAAATGAAGCCATCGCTGTCAGTAGCAGGTACTTGTTTTGGCTTCAAAATACTGATTTTAAGCTGGATCCTGGTCGATGGTACTTTTTGACGTATAACATGACAACGGTTTTTTCTCTCATTTTTGAATGAAACTGAACTAAATTTGAGATATCTAGTTGACTTTATTCCATTACAAATCATAAAAACATACACTGATGCAAAGCAATAAATTTATGAAGATTCTTAATCAGATTTTCAATTAAATTCAACTTTTATTTTCAACCAATTTAATATTGCTTGTTTCTTGTCGATAAGTTGACCTCGTACTTCATCCCATTTCTGGATGAGAAAAAGGTCGACTTATGGCCGGGAAGATGCGGTACCTATTTATTGTTTACCTTGCAGGTGTTCAGTTCCCTAGACGACACCCAGATTCTGAGCCTGAGATACTATGTGCACGAGATGACGAGCATTACACGTAAACAGTTTATGGAGAGATTTATACGTCTTCTCAGCAGATTCGTGTTTGATCTTCAGATGCATATCTGTGAAGGCAGAGATATGGTAGGTGTATATCTGTGAAGGAAGAGATATGTAGGTGTATATCTGTGAAGGCAGAGATATGGTAGGTATATATCTGTGAAGGCAGAGATATGGTAGGTGTATATCTGTGAAGACAGAGATATGGTAGGTGTATATCTGTGAAGGCAGAGATATGGTAGGTGTATATCTGTGAAGGCAGATATATGGTAGGTGTATATCTGTGAAGGCAGAGATATGGTAGGTATATATCTGTGAAGGCAGAGATATGGTAGGTGTATATCTGTGAAGGCAGAGATATGGTAGGTGTATATCTGTGAAGGCAGAGATATGGTAGGTGTATATCTGTGAAGGCAGAGATATGGTAGGTGTATATCTGTGAAGGCAGAGATATGGTAGGTGTATATCTGTGAAGGCAGAGATATGTAGGTGTATATCTGTGAAGGCAGAGATATGTAGGTGTATATCTGTGAAGGCAGAGATATGGTAGGTGTATATCTGTGAAGACAGAGATATGGTAGGTGTATATCTGTGAAGACAGAGATATGGTAGGTGTATATCTGTGAAGACAGAGATATGGTAGGTGTATATCTGTGAAGGCAGAGATATGGTAGGTGTATATCTGTGAAGGCAGAGATATGTAGGTGTATATCTGTGAAGGCAGAGATATGGTAGGTGTATATCTGTGAAGGAAGAGATATGGTAGGTGTATATCTGTGAAGGAAGAGATATATAGGTGTATATATGTGAAGGCAGAGATATGTAGGTGTATATCTGTGAAGGCAGATATATGTAGGTGTATATCTGTGAAGGCAGATATATGTAGGTGTATAGCTGTGAAGACAGAGATATGTAGGTGTATATCTGTGAAGGCAGATATATGTAGGTGTATATCTGTGAAGGCAGATATATGGTAGGTGTATATCTGTGAAGGCAGAGATATGGTAGGTGTATATCTGTGAAGGCAGAGATATGGTAGGTGTATATCTGTGAAGGCAGAGATATGGTAGGTGTATATCTGTGAAGGCAGAGATATGGTAGGTGTATATCTGTGAAGGCAGAGATATGGTAGGTGTATATCTGTGAAGGCAGAGATATGTAGGTGTATATCTGTGAAGGCAGAGATATGTAGGTGTATATCTGTGAAGGCAGAGATATGGTAGGTGTATATCTGTGAAGACAGAGATATGGTAGGTGTATATCTGTGAAGACAGAGATATGGTAGGTGTATATCTGTGAAGACAGAGATATGGTAGGTGTATATCTGTGAAGGCAGAGATATGGTAGGTGTATATCTGTGAAGGCAGAGATATGTAGGTGTATATCTGTGAAGGCAGAGATATGGTAGGTGTATATCTGTGAAGGAAGAGATATGGTAGGTGTATATCTGTGAAGGAAGAGATATATAGGTGTATATATGTGAAGGCAGAGATATGTAGGTGTATATCTGTGAAGGCAGATATATGTAGGTGTATATCTGTGAAGGCAGATATATGTAGGTGTATATCTGTGAAGACAGATATGTAGGTGTATATCTGTGAAGGCAGATATATGTAGGTGTATATCTGTGAAGGCAGAGATATGGTAGGTGTATATCTGTGAAGGCAGAGATATGGTAGGTGTATATCTGTGAAGGCAGAGATATGTAGGTGTATATCTGTGAAGGCAGAGATATGGTAGGTGTATATCTGTGAAGGAAGAGATATGGTAGGTGTATATCTGTGAAGGAAGAGATATATAGGTGTATATATGTGAAGGCAGAGATATGTAGGTGTATATCTGTGAAGGCAGATATATGTAGGTGTATATCTGTGAAGGCAGATATATGTAGGTGTATATCTGTGAAGACAGAGATATGTAGGTGTATATCTGTGAAGGCAGATATATGTAGGTGTATATCTGTGAAGGCAGATATATGGTAGGTGTATATCTGTGAAGGCAGAGATATGGTAGGTGTATATCTGTGAAGGCAGAGATATGGTAGGTGTATATCTGTGAAGGCAGAGATATGGTAGGTGTATATCTGTGAAGGCAGAGATATGGTAGGTGTATATCTGTGAAGGCAGAGATATGGTAGGTGTATATCTGTGAAGGCAGAGATATGGTAGGTGTATATCTGTGAAGGCAGATGTAGGTGTATATCTGTGAAGGCAGAGATATGTAGGTGTATATCTGTGAAGGCAGAGATATGGTAGGTGTATATCTGTGAAGACAGAGATATGGTAGGTGTATATCTGTGAAGACAGAGATATGGTAGGTGTATATCTGTGAAGACAGAGATATGGTAGGTGTATATCTGTGAAGGCAGAGATATGGTAGGTGTATATCTGTGAAGGCAGAGATATGTAGGTGTATATCTGTGAAGGCAGAGATATGGTAGGTGTATATCTGTGAAGGAAGAGATATGGTAGGTGTATATCTGTGAAGGAAGAGATATATAGGTGTATATATGTGAAGGCAGAGATATGTAGGTGTATATCTGTGAAGGCAGATATATGTAGGTGTATATCTGTGAAGGCAGATATATGTAGGTGTATATCTGTGAAGACAGAGATATGTAGGTGTATATCTGTGAAGGCAGATATATGTAGGTGTATATCTGTGAAGGCAGAGATATGGTAGGTGTATATCTGTGAAGGCAGAGATATGGTAGGTGTATATCTGTGAAGGCAGATATGTAACAGGATGGACCGACGGAATCGTTACGTCAATAGCCAACCAGAACTCATCAACAACTCGATACAATATTTACAAGTTTATATACATACAAAATGATGGATTTACAAGATGATACATAATTGATGAATAAACAGCAATCAAGATGGTTGGATGGATCTTAAGATCCCGATAGTCTGTTGAGTGGTGACCTGAGTCACTGTAAAAGTTCGGATTTCTCTGCCGATATATCAGAGAGTTTATACACGGTTGAGTATGTCTCCTGACAAAACTATTACGATTACAACTGTCTGTGAGATTCACACTGCGTCTATAGTTTAGACCACTGACAAATGACACTGTTCCATTTTACACCACTAATGGAGTTACACACAACAATAAACAAAATGACTCCATTAAATATGACTGGAGTGTACCGAGTACAAAATATACTTTGAGTACTACGTCCCTTTATTGCCCAATCCTGACCGCGTTGTTCCCGTTTTGGCTCCCGGTGGTGTTGGTTTCGCTGAGCGTACTCCAGTTCTACCAAGAACAACGTGGTGAGGGTTGCGGCGACACACCTAAAGGGGTTCTACTCCGGCCTGGTCGGGCACTGCATACTGGTCCCGCACAAAAGACAAAAGGCCGATCCGGGAATCACTGGCATCCGGTAAAACAACAATCTCCACTCCCGAGAATATACGTCGGGGTAGGAACTACAATATAGATATATAACACATGGACAACCCCATGGCTCACAACAATCGGCAAGTGCAATCTACTTATATGATATGGACGAATAATACATCACTCATAGACTAGGTACAATGACTCCTGTCTCGTCAAGTTAATAATTAAAAGAACCATGAAAGAACCATAACTCTGGTGGTTTCTTTCCACTACGTACCTCATACACCAGGTATAGGTATAGTCGGGCTGGACTGACCAGTCTACATTCTATGTACAAACATAATTAAGTTATAACAAAATACTCTTGAACCGACCCCTAGTTAATTCGTTATAACATTTTAACCATTTAATTGCCGTAATATTTAAACTTGCCAAATATACAATCGTCTTTACTGTAAGTTACAAGCCTGTCTAAATCAACATAATAGACATAAACGTACTTTGAATATCCAAGTAACAATTAAATAAAACTTCAAAAACAATATCCCTCTCTCTAGAGGTAACTGTGGTGTGCGATGTTTCGTATTACACACTAGACTTTATGGAAACACAAATGCGAAAACCATGATTTGTCCGTGATTTTCATCACGCGACATGTTTGACCAGCTAATCTGTACCGAGGCCCTGGGTAGTGTATACTCGATAAATCGGTCTTTAAAACCTAATGACCAAATACTAACTTTGTTGATTTTGCACCAAACGATTTTTGCGTGGTTATTCACGGTATTGAATGTCGAACAACATGGACTTGATTAAAAGATTGCATTAAAACAAATAATTCGACAAATGCAAAAGTTCCCATAAACAATTTATATTTGGTACTATATAACTCAATGCAAATAGAGGCCCGTGCCTCAACTTTGTGACACACGTCCCACCTAAATAAGAAAATGTATCATTTTCTTGAAAACACAAAGTTCACACTGTCGGTTCACTATATAATACACCTACTAAAATCATCTTATACTAGAGTCATCTATTCTATCCTACTCAAATAATCTGCTCCCACATTTTCTCTACCTGGAATTGCTTTGATTCTCATTCTATATGGCTGTAACGCTAATGCCCACCTCATCAATCTAGAATTGCTTAGCCTGGCTTTGTTCAGGTAAGTCAATGGTTGATGGTCTGTTTCTAAATTAAACTCCTTTCCGAACAGATACCGGTGAAATTTAGACACTGCCCACACTATTGCTAAACACTCCTTTTCTATCACAGAGTAATTTTGCTCTCTTGGTAGCAATTTCCGACTAGCATACGCTACAGGCAATTTCTCTCCCTCCTGCTCTTGGAGTAATACTGCTCCTAAACCTACATCTGACGCATCTACTCTAAGAATAAATATCTTATCTAAATCTGGTAATTTCAGAATAGGCGGTCCCGTCAAACTAGTCTTTAAAGACTGGAAAGCCTTCTCTTGACTTTCTCCCCACTCTACATGATTTGGCTGACACTTTTTAGTCAAGTCTGTAAGTGGCACTGCTATAGCCGAAAAATTCGGGATAAACTTTCTGTAGAACCCAACTACACCTAAAAATGAGCGGATTGCCTTCTTAGTCTTGGGGCGGTCGGCACTTTGGATCGCCTTTACCTTACTCAATACAGGTTCCAGGGTTTGGAACTCTCCTATCAAGTGTCCTAAGCATTCTAACTTCTGAAACCCTATGATACACTTAGTAGGTCTAGCCGTAAGCTTAGCCTCCCTAAGATTGGTAAACAACTCTCCCAGCGCAACGACATGCTCTGGCCAGGTTACCGTCGACACCAAGATATCATCTATAAAGCTATCTGAGTGATCCAGGTCCTTTAAGACCTTTCTCATCAGTCATGAGATATGGTAGGTGTATATCTGTGAAGGCAGAGCTATGGTAGGTGTATATCTGTGAAGGCAGAGATATGGTAGGTGTACATCTGTGAAGGAAGAGATATGGTAGGTGGCAGAGATATGGTAGGTGTATATCTGTGAAGGCAGAGATATGGTAGGTGTATATCTGTGAAGGAAGAGATATGGTAGGTGGCAGAGATATGGTAGGTGTATATCTGTGAAGGCAGAGATATGGTAGGTGTATATCTGTGAAGGCAGAGATATGGTAGGTGTATATCTGTGAAGGCAGAGATATGTAGGTGTATATCTGTGAAGGCAGATATATGGTAGGTGTATATCTGTGAAGGCAGAGATATGGTAGGTGTATATCTGTGAAGGCAGATATATGGTAGGTGTATATCTGTGAAGGCAGATATATGGTAGGTGTATATCTGTGAAGGCAGAGATATGGTAGGTGTATATCTGTGAAGGCAGAGATATGGTAGGTGTATATCTGTGAAGGCAGAGATATGGTAGGTGTATATCTGTGAAGGCAGAGATATGGTAGGTGTATATCTGTGAAGGCAGAGATATGGTAGGTGTATATCTGTGAAGGCAGAGATATGGTAGGTGTATATCTGTGAAGGCAGAGATATGGTAGGTGTATATCTGTGAAGGCAGAGATATGGTAGGTGTATATCTGTGAAGGCAGAGATATGGTAGGTGTATATCTGTGAAGGCAGAGATATGGTAGGTGTATATCTGTGAAGGCAGAGATATGTAGGTGTATATCTGTGAAGGCAGAGATATGGTAGGTGTATATCTGTGAAGGCAGAGATATGGTAGGTGTATATCTGTGAAGGCAGAGATATGGTAGGTGTATATCTGTGAAGGCAGAGATATGGTAGGTGTATATCTGTGAAGGCAGAGATATGGTAGGTGTATATCTGTGAAGGCAGAGATATGGTAGGTGTATATCTGTGAAGGCAGAGATATGGTAGGTGTATATCTGTGAAGGCAGAGATATGGTAGGTGTATATCTGTGAAGGCAGAGATATGGTAGGTGTATATCTGTGAAGGAAGAGATATGGTAGGTGGCAGAGATATGGTAGGTGTATATCTGTGAAGGCAGAGATATGGTAGGTGTATATCTGTGAAGGCAGAGATATGGTAGGTGTATATCTGTGAAGGCAGAGATATGGTAGGTGTATATCTGTGAAGGCAGAGATATGGTAGGTGTATATCTGTGAAGGCAGAGATATGGTAGGTGTATATCTGTGAAGGCAGAGATATGGTAGGTGGCAGAGATATGGTAGGTGTATATCTGTGAAGGCAGAGATATGGTAGGTGTATATCTGTGAAGGCAGAGATATGGTAGGTGGCAGATATATGGTAGGTGTATATCTGTGAAGGCAGAGATATGGTAGGTGTATATCTGTGAAGGCAGAGATATGGTAGGTGTATATCTGTGAAGGCAGAGATATGTAGGTGTATATCTGTGAAGGCAGAGATATGGTAGGTGTATATCTGTGAAGGCAGAGATATGGTAGGTGTATATCTGTGAAGGCAGAGATATGGTAGGTGTATATCTGTGAAGGCAGAGATATGGTAGGTGTATATCTGTGAAGGCAGAGATATGGTAGGTGTATATCTGTGAAGGAAGAGATATGGTAGGTGTATATCTGTGAAGGCAGATATATGGTAGGTGTATATCTGTGAAGGCAGATATATGGTAGGTGTATATCTGTGAAGGAAGAGATATGGTAGGTGTATATATGTGATGGCAGAGATATGGTAGGTGTATATCTGTGAAGGCAGAGATATGGTAGGTGTATATCTATGAATGCAGGTAGGTGTATATCTGTGAAGGCAGATATATGGTAGGTGTATAGCTGTGAAGGCAGAGATATGATATGTGTATATCTGTGAAGGCAGAGATATGTAGGTGTATATCTGTGAAGGCAGGTAGGTGTATATCTGTGAAGGCAGAGATATGGTAGGTGTATATCTGTGAAGACAGAGATATGTAGGTGTATATCTGTGAAGGCAGAGATATGGTAGGTGTATATCTGTGAAGACAGAGATATGGTAGGTGTATATCTGTGAAGGCAGAGATATGGTAGGTGTGCATCTGTGAACTCAGAGATATGGTAGGTATATATCTGTGATGGCAGAGATATGGTAGGTGTGTATCTGTGAAGGCAGAGATATGGTAGGTGTGTATCTGTGAAGACAGAGATATGGTAGGTGTGTATCTGTGAAGACAGATATATGGTAGGTATATATCTGTGAAGGCAGAGATATGGTAGGTGATTAGTTTACATATTTCAGATTACCATAGTAACGGATCGGGATGTGTTTTGTCCGATCTTTCGGTTTTATTTTCTATGATAATTGGTAAATGTTGGGAGAGGTGAAAAACTGAGAGGATAAAGCCTCTCTCAATATGGGTATGCCCCCAGGACTCGCATTTTGCAAGTAGAAATACAAAAATGCGAGTTGCACTTTCTGGCATTAGCAATATTTTGCGAGCTCAATATAAAACCTGTGAAATGTACAATTTACGTTCCTATTTGTCTACTTTTTATTTACGTTCATGTTTGTCTACTTTTATTTACGTTCCTGTTTGTCTACTTCTATTTACGTTCATGTTTGTCTACTTTTTATTTACGTTCCTGTTTGTCT
The DNA here is from genome assembly GCA_014843695.1 of Archivesica marissinica. NCBI lineage: Eukaryota > Metazoa > Mollusca > Bivalvia > Venerida > Vesicomyidae > Archivesica > Archivesica marissinica. The sequence goes on along the minus strand of CM026395.1, from coordinate 15,085,123 downwards.
ACTTTTTATTTACGTTCCTGTTTGTCTACTTCTATTTACATTCATGTTTGTCTACTTTTTATTTACGTTCCTGTTTGTCTACTTCTATTTACGTTCATGTTTGTCTACTTTTTATTTACGTTCATGTTTGTCTACTTTCTATTTACGTTCATGTTTGTCTACTTTCTATTTACGTTCATGTTTGTCTACTTTCTATTTTTGATTGTAAACACACATAAAACTATGACATAGAACACAACTGTTTGACTGGTTTTTCGTTTTGTGCCAATTGGCGTGGGTTTTTTGAAAATTCGAGTCAATAATGAAATCCAGTCTGCATAATATTTCTAGCAGTAGATATTCCAAGACGAAATGTTCAAAATAACCAATTTTTTTAATGTTGGTAACAGTGGTGAGAGGAGGCAACAATCGCAAGTGCATGCTGAGTCTAGTTGGGCGATTCTGTCCGTAAAAAGACAATTTGCTCATCTCCAAAAACAATAATTCCGACAGTCGGAGCCAATAGATCTAATTGAAAAATAAAATGACATTTTATAAAAATTGCGAGAAGAATTCAACTGTGCCAATGCACAAAAAGTTAAATTCTAGCCCTAACTGTGTAACGCATCTTTTTGTGCCACCCACTGTCAGACCCCCCCCCCATCTGTCTGATTTGGCAACCATGGTACAATCTCATATACTTTGCAGTCTGGTGATTGAACCTGAGTTGCGTTGTTGAGTAGCGAGCAAGTATTGCTCTAGCTGTGAGGCAGGCTCCTGGCAAAAACCTGTTTCTGTTCAAATGCATGCAATATATTGGTATACTATCCCCTTTACCTCGTCACAAACCTAATAACTTGGGGTGAGATGTGTGTGTGTATGTCGACAGATACCTTACAGTATATCCAATGGGTAAAACATTGATTTGGATTTATCATAACGCAACATCTGGTTAGAGAACAACTGTAAAAACAAAGGATTCCAAATGAAAGGACCGCTATACACTTTGGGATAAATCAGACTTTATCTACCAAGGGAGGTAATAGAAAAACAAGCGAGGTCTCCCATGTGCCCCTCCTCGTGAAAAGCAATCTGATCTACAGACAGCAGCGAATGACTCCGATATATTTGGAATTTAAACAACTTTTCTAAATTACATTTTGCAGAAAACTGGAAATCGCCAATGGGCGAAGTCTGCCATAGATGCTGAAATACAGAATTTTGACACGACCCTCACGCCTGTCGTAGAGCAGTTGATGGGCGATATTGATGCTGTGTTTGATGGTAGTATCCGACCTAAAATGGAGGAAGGATCATCAAACGCCTCCAGCGAGGCAAATACAACTTGTGCAAAATGGGGCTCTCCAGTAGGTATTCTTGCAGACATCTTCTTTCTAAGCTAACACTGTGTATATGAATAGAAACAAGGTGTGTTATCTGTATCAGTGTAGTAATCTGTATATTCCTTGTTTTTTGCAGAGGGAGCAAGCTACCAGTACAAATGTGTTTTACGTTTATTTATCGTCGCTACCGGTTACGCATATGAGCGACGCCTCCTGAAGAGATTAGTCATTTTTGAACGATAGTGCAATGATATGGACAGAGACCCATTCCAGAGTCGCCTTTGGTTCTTTTACGTGCATGTTGTAAAGCACCGACACAAGACCTCGGTTTAAAGTCCCATCTGAAAGACTGTTAATTTTATTACAGTCAGACGGAGAATCGAACCTGCGATCCTAGATTACCAGTCCAGCGTGTTAACCACTGGACTACATATCCGTCTGTTACCAGAACAAATATTGTTTTAGTGTGATATATCTTCCATTCAATTAGACTGCTTCCGTTTAAGGTGAATCGAGACCCAAACAAGGACAAACAGTCGAGCGGTCTATATTGGTGTACCTACAGAGCTACTGTAATAAGGCACGGCATATTTACATCATCGAGTTATGCGGTTGATTTTAACGAAGATCTGGCTGAGCCGATGTTCCGCAGTATGATTATTGTGTGGGATAGAGCTTTCAGGTAATATAAAGTTTAGACTCTTTACAGCGATTGCGAAGCAAGTTTTAACAACTTATATTAATCACTCTCGTTGGCGCGGATGAAAGCGTATATGTGGTCATTCGTGTGGGAGGAAACCGGAGTACCCGAAGAAAACCCACCTGTCCGATCTGGCGACCATCGTACCATCTCACATACTTCCCGGTCCGAGGATCAAACCCGGGTTGCATTGGTGAGAAGCGAGCAGGTAATATGGATACCACAGTATGACTATTGTGTGGGATAGAGCTTTCAGGTAATATGGATACCACAGTATGACTATTGTGTGGGATAGAGCTTTCAGGTAATATGGTTACTCGGAAAAATTCACATATTTCTGAAAACTTGAGTTATTTACTTACCCCTAATTGATGGGGGTAGAGCATTTAGATGATATATCGTCCATTGTTTGGAGTAGTGCATTTAGATGATATATCTTCCATTGTTTGGGGTAGAGCATTTAGATAATGTATCTTCCATTGTTTGGGGTAGAGCATTCAGATGCTATATCTTCCATTGTTTGGGGTAGAGCATTCAGATGCTATATCTTCCATTGTTTGGGGTAGAGCATTTAGATGATATATCTTCCATTGTTTGGGGTAGAGCATTTAGATGATATATCTTCCATTGTTTGGGGTAGAGCATTTGGGCGATATATCTTCCATTGTTTGGGGTAGAGCATTTTGGCGATATATCTTCCATTGTTTGGGGTAGAGCATTTAGATGATATATCTTCCATTGTTTGGGGTAGAGCATTTGGGCGATATATCTTCCATTATTTGGGGTAGAGCATTTGGGCGGTATATCTTCCATTGTTTGGGGTAGAGCATTTGGGCGATATATCTTCCATTGTTTGGAGTAGAGCATTCAGATGATATATCTTCCATTATTTGGGGTAGAGCATTTGGGCGATATATATCTTCCATTGTTTGGGGTAGTGCATTTGGGCGATATATCTTCCATTGTTTGGAGTAGAGCATTCAGATGATATATCTTCCATTATTTGGGGTAGAGCATTTGGGCGATATATATCTTCCATTGTTTGGGGTAGTGCATTTGGGCGATATATCTTCCATTGTTTGGGGTAGAGCATTTGGGCGATATATCTTCCATTGTTTAGGGTAGTGCATTTGGGCGATATATCTTCCATTGTTTGGGGTAGAGCATTTGGGCGATATACCTTCCATTGTTTGGGGTAGAGCATTTGGGCGATATACCTTCCATTGTTTGGGGTAGAGCATTTGGGCGATATATCTTCCATTGTTTGAGGTAGAGCATTCAGATGATATATCTTCCATTGTTTGGGGTAGAGCATTTGGGCGATATATCTTCCATTGTTTAGGGTAGAGCATTTGGGCGATATATCTTCCATTGTTTGGGGTAGAGCATTTGGGCGATATATCTTCCATTGTTTGGGGTAGAGCATTTAGATGATATATCTTCCATTGTTTGGGGTAGAGCATTTGGGCGATATATCTTCCATTATTTGGGGTAGAGCATTTGGGCGGTATATCTTCCATTGTTTGGGGTAGAGCATTTGGGCGATATATCTTCCATTGTTTGGAGTAGAGCATTCAGATGATATATCTTCCATTATTTGGGGTAGAGCATTTGGGCGATATATATCTTCCATTGTTTGGGGTAGTGCATTTGGGCGATATATCTTCCATTGTTTGGGGTAGAGCATTTGGGCGATATATCTTCCATTGTTTAGGGTAGTGCATTTGGGCGATATATCTTCCATTGTTTGGGGTAGAGCATTTGGGCGATATACCTTCCATTGTTTGGGGTAGAGCATTCAGATGATATATCTTCCATTGTTTGGGGTAGAGCATTTGGGCGATATATCTTCCATTGTTTAGGGTAGAGCATTTGGGCGATATATCTTCCATTGTTTGGGGTAGAGCATTTGGGCGATATATCTTCCATTGTTTGGGGTAGTGCATTTGGGCGATATATCTTCCATTGTTGGGGTAGAGCATTTGGGCGATATATCTTCCATTGTTTGGGGTAGTGCATTTGGGCGATATATCTTCCATTGTTGGGGTAGAGCATTTGGGCGATATATCTTCCATTGTTTGGGGTAGAGCATTTGGGCGATATATCTTCCATTGTTTGGGGTAGAGCATTTAGATGATATATCTTCCAACTGTAGCATATTCCTTTAACCATTTCATACTAAACACTGTAGCATATCCCTTTAACCATTTCATACTATACACTGTAGCATATTCCTTTAACCATTTCATACTAAACACTGTAGCATATTCCTTTAACCATTTCATACTATACACTGTAGCATATTCCTTTAACCATTTCATACTATACACTGTAGCATATTCCTTTAACCATTTCATACTAAACACTGTAGCATATCCCTTTAACCATTTCATACTATAAACTGTAGCATATTCCTTTAACCATTTCATACTATACACTGTAGCATATCCCTTTAACCATTTCATACTATACACTGTAGCATATCCCTTTAACCATTTCATACTATACACTGTAGCATATCCCTTTAACCATTTCATACTATAAACTGTAGCATATCCCTTTAACCATTTCATACTATAAACTGTAGCATATCCCTTTAACCATTTCATACTATACACTGTAGCATATCCCTTTAACCATTTCATACTATAAACTGTAGCATATCCCTTTAACCATTTCATACTATAAACTGTAGCATATCCCTTTAACCATTTCATACTATACACTGTAGCATATCCCTTTAACCATTTCATACTATACACTGTAGCATATTCCTTTAACCATTTCATACTATACACTGTAGCATATCCCTTTAACCATTTCATACTATACACTGTAGCATATCCCTTTAACCATTTCATACTATACACTGTAGCATATCCCTTTAACCATTTCATACTATACACTGTAGCATATCCCTTTAACCATTTCATACTATACACTGTAGCATATCCCTTTAACCATTTCATACTATACACTGTAGCATATCCCTTTAACCATTTCATACTATACACTGTAGCATATCCCTTTAACCATTTCATACTATACACTGTAGCATATCCCTTTAACCATTTCATACTAACACTGTAGCATATTCCTTTAACCATTTCATACTATAACTGTAGCATATCCCTTTAACCATTTCATACTATACACTGTAGCATATCCCTTTAACCATTTCATACTATACACTGTAGCATATCCCTTTAACCATTTCATACTATACACTGTAGCATATCCCTTTAACCATTTCATACTATACACTGTAGCATATCCCTTTAACCATTTCATACTATACACTGTAGCATATCCCTTTAACCATTTCATACTATACACTGTAGCATATCCCTTTAACCATTTCATACTATACACTGTAGCATATCCCTTTAACCATTTCATACTATACACTGTAGCATATCCCTTTAACCATTTCATACTATACACTGTAGCATATCCCTTTAACCATTTCATACTATACACTGTAGCATATCCCTTTAACCATTTCATACTATACACTGTAGCATATCCCTTTAACCATTTCATACTATAAACTGTAGCATATCCCTTTAACCATTTCATACTATAAACTGTAGCATATCCCTTTAACCATTTCATACTATAAACTGTAGCATATCCCTTTAACCATTTCATACTATACACTGTAGCATATCCCTTTAACCATTTCATACTATACACTGTAGCATATCCCTTTAACCATTTCATACTATACACTGTAGCATATCCCTTTAACCATTTCATACTATACACTGTAGCATATCCCTTTAACCATTTCATACTATACACTGTAGCATATCCCTTTAACCATTTCATACTATACACTGTAGCATATCCCTTTAACCATTTCATACTATACACTGTAGCATATCCCTTTAACCATTTCATACTATACACTGTAGCATATCCCTTTAACCATTTCATACTATACACTGTAGCATATCCCTTTAACCATTTCATACTATACACTGTAGCATATCCCTTTAACCATTTCATACTATACACTGTAGCATATCCCTTTAACCATTTCATACTATACACTGTAGCATATCCCTTTAACCATTTCATACTATACACTGTAGCATATCCCTTTAACCATTTCATACTATACACTGTAGCATATCCCTTTAACCATTTCATACTATACACTGTAGCATATCCCTTTAACCATTTCATACTATACACTGTAGCATATCCCTTTAACCATTTCATACTATACACTGTAGCATATCCCTTTAACCATTTCATACTATACACTGTAGCATATCCCTTTAACCATTTCATACTATACACTGTAGCATATCCCTTTAACCATTTCATACTATACACTGTAGCATATCCCTTTAACCATTTCATACTATACACTGTAGCATATCCCTTTAACCATTTCATACTATACACTGTAGCATATCCCTTTAACCATTTCATACTATACACTGTAGCATATCCCTTTAACCATTTCATACTATACACTGTAGCATATCCCTTTAACCATTTCATACTATACACTGTAGCATATCCCTTTAACCATTTCATACTATACACTGTAGCATATCCCTTTAACCATTTCATACTATACACTGTAGCATATCCCTTTAACCATTTCATACTATACACTGTAGCATATCCCTTTAACCATTTCATACTATAAACTGTAGCATATCCCTTTAACCATTTCATACTATACACTGTAGCATATCCCTTTAACCATTTCATACTATAAACTGTAGCATATCCCTTTAACCATTTCATACTATACACTGTAGCATATCCCTTTAACCATTTCATACTATACACTGTAGCATATCCCTTTAACCATTTCATACTATACACTGTAGCATATTCCTTTAACCATTTCATACTATACACTGTAGCATATTCCTTTAACCATTTCATACTATACACTGTAGCATATCCCTTTAACCATTTCATACTATACACTGTAGCATATCCCTTTAACCATTTCATACTATACACTGTAGCATATCCCTTTAACCATTTCATACTATAAACTGTAGCATATCCCTTTAACCATTTCATACTATACACTAGCATATCCCTTTAACCATTTCATACTAATACACTGTAGCATATCCCTTTAACCATTTCATACTATAACTGTAGCATATCCCTTTAACCATTTCATACTATACACTGTAGCATATCCCTTTAACCATTTCATACTATACACTGTAGCATATCCCTTTAACCATTTCATACTATACACTGTAGCATATCCCTTTAACCATTTCATACTATACACTGTAGCATATCCCTTTAACCATTTCATACTATACACTGTAGCATATCCCTTTAACCATTTCATACTATAACACTGTAGCATATCCCTTTAACCATTTCATACTATAAACTGTAGCATATCCCTTTAACCATTTCATACTATACACTGTAGCATATCCCTTTAACCATTTCATACTATAAACTGTAGCATATCCCTTTAACCATTTCATACTATACACTGTAGCATATCCCTTTAACCATTTCATACTATAAACTGTAGCATATCCCTTTAACCATTTCATACTATACACTGTAGCATATCCCTTTAACCATTTCATACTATAAACTGTAGCATATCCCTTTAACCATTTCATACTATACACTGTAGCATATTCCTTTAACCATTTCATACTATACACTGTAGCATATTCCTTTAACCATTTCATACTATACACTGTAGCATATCCCTTTAACCATTTCATACTATAAACTGTAGCATATTCCTTTAACCATTTCATACTATACACTGTAGCATATCCCTTTAACCATTTCATACTATACACTGTAGCATATTCCTTTAACCATTTCATACTATACACTGTAGCATATCCCTTTAACCATTTCATACTATACACTGTAGCATATCCCTTTAACCATTTCATACTATACACTGTAGCATATCCCTTTAACCATTTCATACTATAAACTGTAGCATATCCCTTTAACCATTTCATACTATACACTGTAGCATATCCCTTTAACCATTTCATACTATAAACTGTAGCATATCCCTTTAACCATTTCATACTATACACTGTAGCATATCCCTTTAACCATTTCATACTATACACTGTAGCATATCCCTTTAACCATTTCATACTATACACTGTAGCATATCCCTTTAACCATTTCATACTATACACTGTAGCATATCCCTTTAACCATTTCATACTATACACTGTAGCATATCCCTTTAACCATTTCATACTATACACTGTAGCATATCCCTTTAACCATTTCATACTATACACTGTAGCATATCCCTTTAACCATTTCATACTATAAACTGTAGCATATCCCTTTAACCATTTCATACTATAAACTGTAGCATATCCCTTTAACCATTTCATACTATAAACTGTAGCATATCCCTTTAACCATTTCATACTATACACTGTAGCATATCCCTTTAACCATTTCATACTATAAACTGTAGCATATCCCTTTAACCATTTCATACTATACACTGTAGCATATCCCTTTAACCATTTCATACTATACACTGTAGCATATCCCTTTAACCATTTATACTATAACTGTAGCATATCCCTTAACATTTCATACTATACACTGTAGCATATCCCTTTAACCATTTCATACTATACACTGTAGCATATCCCTTTAACCATTTCATACTATACACTGTAGCATATCCCTTTAACCATTTCATACTATAAACTGTAGCATATCCCTTTAACCATTTCATACTATACACTGTAGCATATCCCTTTAACCATTTCATACTATACACTGTAGCATATCCCTTTAACCATTTCATACTATACACTGTAGCATATCCCTTTAACCATTTCATACTATACACTGTAGTGTATATTTCAAGCCCCGCTCAGGTCGTGTTTCATTTATATGAAAAAGTTGGCAGTTTCTTACGGAGGTTGGTGCACCCAAGTACTGATTAACCGCTGGAGCCTGCCCAGGAAAGGTGTTGTTAGGTAAACTGCCCGCCGGCGATATCGCTAAAAAATGGTGCTGATGCAGACGTAAAACCCGAAATATAACATAATAATATATTTGAAATTGCTGTCATATCATATTCTTATTGTAGTTTTTTTGGCCTCTCGTAGAGAACAGCGTCTACTTGATTTCCTTGTCATGTTACATGTCTTACTATTCTTGACGATTTCAAGTTATGTTATGTTACAGTGGGATACTGTGGAAAGTTCTGGACAAACTGAAGGTGGATATTCTGGGAAAGTTGAACGAATTCATTGTTCAGCTTGTCTCCCAGTTAGAACAACTGAGTATTCCTCGAGATAGGATGCAGAGAGTCGGCATTCTGCTACACGGCAGTGTATCTAATAAGGTCAGTCCTTCATTTGGCTCTCTGTAACCAACATCTGGTATTTAGTTCTCTGTAACCAATATCTGACATTTAGCTGACAGGGTATTTACTGTGCGTTTTTAGCCGACAGGGTATTTACTGTGCGTTTTTAGCTGACAGGGTATTTACTGTGCGTTTTTAGCTGACAAGAGTATTTACTGTGCATATTTAGCTGACAGGGTATTTACTGTGCGTTTTTAGCTGACAGGGTATTTACTGTGCGTATTTAGCTGACAGGGTATTTACTGTGCGTATTTAGCTGACAGTCTATTTACTATGCGTTTTTAGCTGACAGGGTATTTACTGTGCATTTTTAGCCAACAGGGTATATACTGTGCATATTTAGCTGACAGTCTATTTACTATGAGTTTTTAGCTGACAGGGTATTTACTGTGCATTTTTAGCAGACAGGGTATTTACTGTGCGTTTTTAGCAGACAGGGTATTTACTATGCGTTTTTAGCTGACAGGGTATTTACTGTGCATTTTTAGCAGACAGGGTATTACTTGCGTTTTTAGCTGACAGTATCTACTATGCGTTTTTAGCTGACAAGGGTATTTACTGTGCGTTTTTAGCAGACAGGGTATTTACTGTGCGTTTTTAGCAGACAGTGTATTTACTGTGCGTTTTTAGCTGACGGGGTATTTACTGTGCGTTTTTAGCTGACAGAAATGGTGACACACTTGAAGGAGATGATTACGAGCAAGCAGCGGGACATCTCGCGTGTAATCACTCCTCATATACAGTCCACCCTGTTGCCAGAGTACACCATCTGTGCGGCGGAATGCGGATCGGGCATGTACGAGAGAATGAAGACTAGCATGGGTCAGGGGATCGATTCTAAGCGTACATCCATGTTTGACGAGGCCACCAAGTCATTGGTTTCAAAACTAATGGATTTACAGGTATGCCAGTGCTTCTTACATTAACCCATTCAACACCAAGTAACTGACATGGACTGGTCCATGATATTTTTAGACCAATAAATTAATAAGAAAATTACATTTGGATCAGTTCATTTATCAAAATGGGTAAAAAAAAATCCCTAAAAATAGTAGTATTACTGCAAAAAGTGCAGATCCTGATGAGACGGCTCGTCACGAGCCGGCTCATCTGGATCTACACTTTTTTGTAAGCCAATTTAGAGGTCTGTGGTGTTGAAAGGGTTAAACACAGAAGTTTATTGAAATATCCTTTGATTGCGAAATACAGTCGAACTTCATTGCCTAGAACTCGGTTAACTAGAACACCCCTTCTTTGCACGAACACGTCTAGTCTCGGCAATAATCTCGATATAAAGCATATTGTTCTACCTTCGAAGATTCGAACGCGGATGACTGGAACTCTCGAACCAGATCATTGGTCTCGCGAAATCAATTACTACGTAAATTAAAACCTTTGGGTGGAACACAATCAGCCGAGTGCCTCAGAATATAACAGTGTCCTCATCTTTCTCTAATTTGATTGACATCTCTTTTTATTGGTACACACTCGTAATTTACACGTCGTGAAATTGGCAATTACTATTCTATCAACCAGTATTCAACAGTAAGCTCCTAATACACGTAATTTCTAACTATCACATATAATGGAGATAATCACAATAAGCTTTAAGCTTCCGATTAAATCCATTTTCGTTTGTATAGCTATACAATAGATATGTACTATACATAATGAACGAATAAATATGTTTAAACCAACTATCATGTGTCATTCCAGACTGACATAATCTTGACTCGTACCACCCATGACTCAAACCATTATTCACGGACACAACAAGTTCGAGGCAATGAATTTGGTTTGCCAGAATCTCATTCCTGATGGAATCCATCACTGTGGGGAGAGAGGAGGCATGCTTGCTGTCAGAATCTCATTCCTGATGGAATCCATCACTATGGGGAGAGGGGAGGCATGCTTGCTGTCAGAATCTCATTCCTGATGGAATCCATCGCTATGGGGAGAGAGGAGGCATGCTTGCTGTCAGAATCTCATTCCTGATGGAATCCATCACTATGGGGAGAGAGGAGGCATGCTTGCTGTCAGAATCTCATTCCTGATGGAATCCATCACTATGGGGAGAGAGGAGGCATGCTTGCTGTCAGAATCTCATTCCTGATGGAATCCATCACTATGGGGAGAGAGGAGAGGAGGCATGCTTGCTGTCAGAATCTCATTCCTGATGGAATCCATCACTATGGGGAGAGAGGAGGCATGCTTGCTGTCAGAATCTCATTCCTGATGGAATCCATCACTATGTGGAGAGGGGAGGCATGCTTGCTGTCAGAATCTCATTCCTGATGGAATCCATCACTATGGGGAGAGAGGAGGCATGCTTGCTGTCAGAATCTCATTCCTGATGGAATCCATCGCTATGGGGAGAGAGGAGGCATGCTTGCTGTCAGAATCTCATTCCTGATGGAATCCATCACTATGGGGAGAGAGGAGGCATGCTTGCTGTCAGAATCTCATTCCTGATGGAATCCATCACTATGGGGAGAGAGGAGAGGAGGCATGCTTGCTGTCAGAATCTCATTCCTGATGGAATCCATCACTATGGGGAGAGAGAGAGGAGGCATGCTTGCTGTCAGAATCTCATTCCTGATGGAATCCATCACTATGGGGAGAGAGGAGGCATGCTTGCTGTCAGAATCTCATTCCTAATGGAATCCACCACTATGGGGAGAGAGGAGGCATGCTTTTTTTTTAATTTTGACTTTTTTCTGGACAGAGTACCAGTATCACAGCCTTGTGCATCTGTGTATACCTTCATACAGCTCATTTTATAACTGGGATCTCGAATATGTCCTACGTGGAAGTCATGATAGCACCGAGGTAGTGCATTCGCTTCACGTGAGAAAGGCCCGGAGTTCGCACCCAGCTGTAGCCGTTACAATTGTGTCCTCCGGCAAGGCATTTAATTTCCATATTGCCTCTTCTCTCTTTCGTGGCGGTGGATTCCATCAGAAATGTGGTCTCGAGAGTGATTAATATAAGTTGTAGGAACTTGTTTTGCAATCGAGCTAAATTAAATTTGTATAAACTAAATATGTCCTAGTCGAGAATGGGTTCAGACAGTTGTAGTAGCCCTGGCTGTGTCTGGTATATATATATATCTATTACAGAACGAGGTAGTGCAGTATGTGCGCCAGGCATGCCAAACCCTAATGCAGGACCTGAGAACAGCGTTTGAGCCTCTCTGGGAGGCACCAGCTAACTCGATCTCTATAAGATCTGCCTTCCAAACGCGTAAGTACATTGTGCATGGGTCCTCTGTGACCATGTGGTTATGGTCGTTGAATTCAAATCATTGGGGTGTCGATATCTTTCATGTCAGGAAGCTATCCATCTACCGGTAGCTTGTAGAAGATCGGTGATTCTACACGGGTGCCAATTAGGAATAATAGCTGGAGATTGAGTGTGTATAAAATATTGTCATGGTTAATGTAAAAACTGCTTCACATCAATATTTCAATACCGTATTTAGCTATGTATAGTGTGCTATCGTGTATAATGCGCACGAAAATCGGGGGGAAAAACTGAGTTCCGATGTATACTGTGCACGTGAAAAATGCAATTTTCCAAGTCAAAATTTAACTCAAGAATCGCTAAAAATTGTGCTCCGTGATTTTTACAACTTATATTAATCACTCGAGATACCTCATCGAGGAACGGTAACGCACTCAGGCATGATTTCATGAAAATTACATGCATATCGTTCTCAAACATCTCAACACGTTCTCAAACATGTCAGCAGATGCTCAAACTTCTCAACACGTGTAGCCTACCTAATTAACTGGGACCCATTGTGAATGGTTTGTCGAAATTAATTATCGCTACAAACAATTGAAATACTGCAGCCAAAAAAAGTTTTTTTTTTATGCAATGCATTTTAACCAACACATCGTGTCTTTAATCATGTCGTATTTAAAAACATACGGTATATTAAATCAAATAAACTATAATTACAAAGTTTCTTTACCTCTATGATATCGTACGAAGGCAGCGTCGCTTTATGCGGTGAAGTATGCGAAAAGTACGGGAAATATTACATACGATAAAACCACGTGATGTTATCAAATCGCCATTTTTTATGCATTTAGTAATTTCAATTAAATTCTTCAAAGTTTGCCAAAATAAATGCAATATATGCTAATTTTGTGGTCTTATTCATTTCATTTATTTATATAGACTATCGGCAACTGGTTTTAATAGCTAGTTTATAACGTTTGTCGAATGTAACAAATTATAGAATGACTGTGGGGCCGGGCCGTTCGGGTCGAATTTCATGAAATATTGGTCAATTTTGGTCCGGAAAAAAATGACCAGATGTCTGTACTGGTGTATAATGCGCAGTAGATAACATGGATGAGGATTTCAGTAAGAAATGTGCGCACTATACATAGCTAAATACGGTAGTTTATTGTCCAGACTGTATGATTATACACCAGATCCATTGTTATCAGGACATTGATATAAATGTAATTTAAACTCAGGGGTTTTTCCTACCATTTTGAGCACAGGGATTCGGCACGTTTGGGGGTACTAGTATATATATTTAAGTACAGGGATTCTACTCTGTGGGATGTCAGATTTCGCATCGATCAGTAAAATGGCCCTATCTGAAACAATTTTGTACAAAGCTGTCCAAATATAACGCCTATCCCGAGTCTTTATATTGTTCTTCAAATAAAACACAACTTTAAGCTGCATGCATGTATACTTTGCAAACAATTGCCACAAACATTGGCCATAGCAGGTCACATTTCCGTACTAGGACACGGGTTCTGTCAGCAACAAAAAAAAATCTTCGTCGGGAGAGTTTTAACTGTGAATAACATTATCAATAAAATGTGTTTCCACTAACGTGTAGGTTTATTCGGCCAAAATGTACGTCAAAAAGAGATTTCGCAGCATTTTCAATTCGTTTTGAAAAATTCTAAAGCGGTGCAATTCGCGTCGAAACGAGCGTTCTGATTGGATTATTAGAATGTAATAAGATGTTTTTTATATATGAAGACTAATCATAATCCAATCAGAACGCTCGTTTCAACGCTCGTTTCGACGACTCGTTCAGTTAATGGCCGTTTTCACAAATGAAGCTATTGTCACTTGAACTGCTTTCCATTGAAGGGTGTTTCTTTTTCAAATTATTATACAGATTGATGATGTACCCGAATATGTTAAATCCAATTTGCATAGATTACACCTAGCAATTTTCTTATTCTCGGAACGATTGAAGGCTTTCCAAAGTGTGACTGAGTGGGTGGCATTTTTTAGGACAATATCATAAAAATTGTACTTTAAATAATACTTTTAGGTAATATTGAGCAGTTAATTAAATATTTAAGATACATGGGGGTGGATGTTGTTGCAAAGTGTCTGTAATATTTCAAAGGAATTTTCTCTTCTAAACAGTTTTGACATCATAATTAAACACTACCTACCTTAGCACCTACTGTAATTATCTGTTTGCATGGCAGAGTGTCAATTAAGACCTGCCATCGATGCGACCACAACATGGTTTATTTGCACATCCTCAAGCGATTTCTTTTGTATTGGAAGGTTTTATGATGGTTTCAAAAGAAAACAACGTACATGTATCTGATTTACGACATATTTCGTATTTGCAAATATATTTTTTCCGAATATTTGAATACTAGAATAGTATTCGGACGTTCGAATATTCGTTGCCATCCCTAATAAAAATTGTTGCATTCCAGCAATCCGTGAAATATGTGCCAGTATGCACCAGATATATGACGAGGCTGGTCTGTCACACACAGAGGAACGTGGTCTGGTACCCGCCATGCCTACTACACCAGGAGTTCCAGCGACAGTCTCGGTATACCCTGGAGAATCGGATCAACCTGTAGCTGACAGCACTGATGGCTGGCAGTGTTATAAGAAGACATTCCAAAAGCAGGAAGATACGCCCAATGGTATTTCGTATTCTCAGTTTTAGTTTAAACTTTATTTATTTTACAACTTATATTAATCACTTTCGTTGGCGCGGATGAAAGCGTATATGTGGTAATTCGTGTGGGAGATCTGGCGACCACCGTACCATCTCACATACTTCCCGGTCCGAGAATCAAACCCAGGTTGCATTGGTGGGAAGCGAGCGCGCTAACAACTGCGCTAATCGGACAGCCAAACATTCTCAGTTTTAGGCATGGCTGGCTACCCACCAAATGCTCACTGTACATGCCGCTGTATGACCTAAGCTCTTTGTGAGACCGTAAACCCCCACAACAAACAAATAAAATGAAACTGCTTCCTACGTCTACCTGCGAGTATTGAGAAATGAGGACGAAGGGAGATTACTTCTCCCAAGTCTAGCTTTAGCCCCCGTCCATCATCTTAGTTGTGGAATAATTATGGTGGATAATGTTTACATCTATGTAGTCAAACTTTGTTGCCTCAAACTCGCTTAAATAGAACAGCCATTATTTGCTCGAACATGTCACCTGGTCTTGGCAATAATCTCTATATAATTCATATTGTTCTACCTTCGATAATTCGAACACGGATAACTTGAACTCTCGAAACAGATCTCTGGTTCCTTGAGATTAATTACCACTTCAGCTACCTTGCCTCGAGCACAGTCAGCTGTGTGCCCGGCTCTGCATCACAGGAAATGTTAACAACAGTTTTACTTGCCTTTGATTGACAGCTCTTTTTATTGGTAGATGTTTGTATTTTACAGGTAGTGGTATTGGAAATTCATATTCCGGTAATTAATGATTTTCACTCTAGACAGTTGTGTTTGGGATATTTGACTAGACAGTTATGTTTGGTATATTTGACTAGACAGTGATGTTTGGTATATTTGACTAGACAGTTATGTTTGGTATATTTGACTAGACAGTTATGTTTGGTACGGTATATTTGACTAGACAGTTATGTTTGGTATATTTGACATTATGTTTGGTATATTTGACTAGACAGTGATGTTTGGTATATTTCACTAGACAGTTATGTTTGGGATATTTGACTAGACAGTGATGTTTGGTATATTTCACTAGACAGTTATGTTTGGTATATTTGACTAGACAGTTATGTTTGGTATATTTGACTAGACAGTTATGTTTGGTATATTTGACTAGACAGTTATGTTTGGTATATTTGACTAGACAGTGATGTTTGGTATATTTAACTAAGACAGTGATGTTTGGTATATTTAACTAAGACAGTTATGTTTGGTATATTTGACTAGACAGTGATGTTTGGTATATTTCACTAGACAGTTATGTTTGGTATATTTCACTAGACAATTATGTTTAGTATATTTGACAACATAATTCTGTGTTATGTTTATGTTTAACAGGGTCCATGAAGCAGTGTGGGCAGCTAGGTGTGAGAGTGAAGACCGAGCGACTGAGTGAGAACTGTGTATCCGAGACAACAGAGACCGTCCAGATACTACACACAAAGCAGGAAAGGCTGGACACCGACTACGGTATGTAAATATCACCAATACAAAGCAGGAAAGGCTGGACGCCGACTATGGTATGTAAATATCACTAATACAAAGCAGGAAAGGCCGGACACCGACTATGGTATGTAAATATCACTACACACAAAGCAGGAAAGGCTGGACACCGACTATGGTATGTAAATATCACTACACACAAAGCAGGAAAGGCTGGACACCGACTACGGTATGTAAATATCACTACACACAAAGCAGGAAAGGCCGGACACCGACTATGGTATGTAAATATCACTAATACAAAGCAGGAAAGGCCGGACACCGACTACGGTATGTAAATATCACTACACACAAAGCAGGAAAGGCCGGACACCGACTATGGTATGTAAATATCACTAATACAAAGCAGGAAAGGTCGGACACCGACTACGGTATGTAAATATCACTACACACAAAGCAGGAAAGGCTGGACACCGACTATGTTATGTAAATATCACTACACACAAAGCAGGAAAGGCTGGACACCGACTATGTTATGTAAATATCTACACACAAAGCAGGAAAGGCTGGACACCGACTATGTTATGTAAATATCTACACACAAAGCAGGAAAGGCCGGACACCGACTATGGTATGTAAATATCACTAATACAAAGCAGGAAATGCCGGACACCGACTATGGTATGTAAATATCACTAATACAAAGCAGGACACCGACTATGGTATGTAAATATCACTAATACAAAGCAGGAAAGGCTGGACACCGACTATGGTATGTAAATATCACTAATACAAAGCAGGAAAGGCTGGACACCGACTATGGTATGTAAATATCACTAATACAAAACAGGAAAGGCTGGACACCGACTACGGTATGTAAATATCACTAACACAAAGCAGGAAAGGCTGGACACCGACTATGGTATGTAAATATCACTAATACAAAACAGGAAAGGCTGGACACCGACTACGGTATGTAAATATCACTAATACAAAGCAGGAAAGGCTGGACACCGACTAAGGTATGTAAATATCACTAATACAATGTGCGTGTTTTACGTTTATTTATCGTTGCTACCGGTTGCCCATATGAGCGACACCTCCTGAAGAGATTAGTCATTTTAGATTTTTGGAGGATAGTGCGATATGCAATGATACAGAGAGAGAGACCCATTCCAGAGTCTCCTCTGGTTCTTTTACGTGCACGGTGTACAGCACCGACACGAGACCTCGGTTTAACGTCCCATCTGAACGACTGTTAATTTTATTAGCGTCAGACGGGGGATCGAACCTGCAATCCCTGGATTACCAGTCCAGCGTGTTACCACTAGACTACAGATCCATCAGATTTGTTTATTGCCCAGATTCACGATTTTAAACCGTTTATATAAATTATGCATATGTAACCATGTGCAAATGTTCTAATTTTTAGGTAATATTGACCAGCTTCCTCCGACTATTGATCAGTCGCTGTTGGGCTTCGGTTGTCGGACACTACAGGATCTGCCGTGTGTAAAGTTAGAAGTGTCGCCATTAGAAACCACCATCAATTCAACATCTATATCTAGTACGGTTGCCTCGGAACCTGAACCTGCTCCATCAGTTGTACCTGCGTCAGTGCATAGCTCGAAACATTCAGCGAGCAATCGGAATCAAGTTCATGTTGTTACCACCTTACCTTCGTGTAGTACGCCTCTGAGTAACTTACCCCAGTATGTAATCGTGGAAACTTTGCCAGAGGGTAAAACTGTATTGAAAAGTCTAATATATGGACTCGTCATACCAAAGTCAAAGGTTCCAACTACATGTACATATACACCCACCAACAGTATCTATACACCCAGCAACAGTTGTATTGTACCAAATTGTGCGCAGGAACAGGCTGCTCTGTTTCAGAGTTCAACAGGAGCGTCCCAAAGTGCGCATGCACCATCCCGAATATCTGACGGGAATCTTGGGATACAAACCAAACGTGTTAACACCCCGAGTCTGAATATGGTGATAGGGCAGGAGAACGTAGGTGGAGCATGCGGTAGGGGAGATACAAGATCTAGTCAACCACGAACAAACAATAATAGACTGCCAAAAGGCAAGAAAAGAGATAGTCGTACAAATCTCTCTCTGTCCCAGAGTTCACCTGCCGACACGACGGTCCCGCCTCCTGTGATCAAGACAGAGCCAGTATGTAGTGGCGTTTATGGAAGAGTGAAGTATCGTATGTATTACTTTAGTTTATACAAATTTATTTTAGCTCGATTGCGAAACAAGTTCTTTCAACTTATATTAATCACTCTCGAGACCTCATTCCTGTGGAATCCGAGAGACCTCATTCCTGTGGAATCCATCGTCACGAAGGAGAGAGAAGAGGCAACGTGGAATTTAAATGCCTTGCCTAAGGGCACAATCGTAACGGCTCCAGCGGGGCTCGAACTCTGGACCTTTCGCACCTGAAGCGAACGCTCATCCACTGCGCTATCACGACTTCCACAATGTATTACTTTGTAGGATAGTTGTATTTTGTTTAATTACGCCCAACTCTGATGTAAGCTACATTATTTAATTTTCTTGGTTCATCAAGTTTGTTTGTTTATGACGTCGCACCAACAGCTTACCAGTTGTTATTGGAGGAAGACCCCCGGGCGCCCCTTCAAGCAGTATTCAGGCCAGAACTTTCGCAAGCCAGCTGGATAGCTTCCTCACATGAAATAATTCTACACCCTCGGTGGGATTCAAACCAGTAGCGATGAGGTTGAAATGATTGCACAAAGACTACAATTGGGTGCCACTCAGTCGCCAAGAATGAAGTGGGTGTAGGGGGTGTAATCAATATGTAGTCTATTCAAATTTAGTTTAGCCCGATTGCCATGATGAGGGAGAGAGGAGGCAATGTGGAATTTCAAGTACCTTGCCTCTTCTCTCTCCCTCATGGCAATGAGATTCCATCAGGAATGAGGTCTCGAGAGCAAATAATCTAATGTTGTAAGAACTTGTTTCGTTTAACTAAATTTACATAGACTGTACAAACATTGATTTCATCCCCACCCCACCCACTTTGTTCTTTGCGTTTTCACCAAACCGTGAGTATATGTTGATTTGCTATAAGTTTGTCCGCCTCCGTGGTCGAGTGGTTACGGTCGCTGACTTGTATACCACTGTAACCTATCATCACTGATGGTCACGGGTTCAAGCCCCGCTCAGGCCGTGTCTCATTTATATGAAAAAGTTGGCAGTTTCTTACGGAGGTTGGTGCACCCAAGTACTGGTTAACCGCTGGAGCCTGCCCAGGAAAGGTGTTGTTAGGTAAACTGCCCGCCGGCGATATAGCCCGAAATGGTGCTGATGCAGGCGTAAAACCCGAAATATAACATAATATTGCTATAAGTTTGAGCTTTCAAGAATAATATTTT
This sequence comes from Archivesica marissinica, assembly GCA_014843695.1. Lineage (NCBI taxonomy): Eukaryota > Metazoa > Mollusca > Bivalvia > Venerida > Vesicomyidae > Archivesica > Archivesica marissinica. The sequence continues at coordinate 15,064,884 of CM026395.1, read as the reverse complement.
TCTTGCAGTGGGAACAATAGATCTTACTGATGATTGACGAGAACTGTTGATATGAAGCAATCAAATCGTGATACGGAGTGAAGCTGGGGACTTTGTGGGTGAAACATGGCAAGCCTGTAGTTACTGTGGATTTCCTGTGAAAATTTCACAATCCTGAAGTTACTTTTGAATAGCAGCTTGTGTAATTGTGCAACCATTGATATAAAAAAAAGAAACTGATGCCAAATCTGTGTGAAGTATATCGGAATGTATTTTTAGAACTGTATGGGAACATGTTTTTATCAATATTGATTTTAATATGCAAATTATTTTGTTTTACCAATTTGTATTTATACCTTTATAAGTAGATTTAGTTTTTTATGTATCGTTCATTCTAACACGACTCAAAGAAGGAATGTACCGTGTTTAAATTGGCAATGAAGCATTGTTCAACGTAGGACATCAGTTTACCAGCAAATTTTGTACTTTTGTGATGTCATAATTATATGCATTCTAAAAAATAACATAACCTTTTTTTCGCTTTTTAGATATTTTGGTTGTTATTCATAGTGTAATAAAACATTAGTTTATACAAATTTATTTTAGCTCGATTGCGAAACAAGTTCCTATAACTTATATTAATCACTCTCGAGACCTCATTCCTGATGGAATCCATCGCCACGAGGGAGAGAGAAGAGGCAACGTGGAAATTAAATGCCTTGCCTAAGGGCACAATCGTAACGGCTCCAGCGGGGCTCGAACTCCGGACCTTTCGCACCTGAAGCGAACGCGCATCCACTGCGCTATCACGACATCCACAAAACATTGTTTGTTATGAGCGCTGGAATTAACCACTTGGGTATATGGTATGCATGGTTAATTCCTACAAGTCCGAACTGCAAACCTTGTTTTATTTGCCAATAAATAACTGGATACACTCGAGGTATTGTGATTGGTGTTTTATTGTCTGTTGTCCGGGTGGGTGGGTACTTGTTGCCATGGAGACCTTGTAATTACCATTATTTTGTGACGCCCCTGTTGGGTATTATTAACATGAGAAATATCTCCATGTCAAATCTCCATGTGGAAGCACAGCCATCAACATTTACTTTATAAAGATTGTTTTTTTAAAACTATTTATTTTACAACGATTGCGAAGCAAGTTTTAACAACTTATATTAATCACTCTCATTGGCGCAGATGAAAGCGAAAATGTGGTTATTCGTGTGGGAGGAAACCGGAATACTCGGAGAAAACCCACCTGTCTGATCTGGCGACCACCGTACCATCTCACATACTTCCTGGTGCGAGGATTGAACCCGGGTTGCATTGGTGAGAAGCGAGCCCGCTAACCACTGCGCTAATTGGACAAAGCTTTTTCATTGGGCACTGAGAAACCCAGGGTTGCAAGTTATGTGTTTAATTCTTAAAGCTCAATTCCTGCCAATAATCAGCCATTTTTATTCAGTTTATAATTTTACTTCAGAAATCAAAAAATCTGCTTCGCACTGTTGATGTGCTCCTTGCTTAGATATCTGGGACGAGAACTCTCGATGTATTATCTTGTAGCTTATTATCATTACTGATTACATTGTGTAAGCTAGTCCTTACCTCCACACAATTTAGCAGTACTGATCATGTATCCACACAATTTAGCAGTTCTGATCATTTATCTACACAATTTAGCAGTTTTGATATTATTAACTAAATGTAGGGTTAGGCAGTGCATGTAACTGTCATTGGGTGGGGGCATTCAGTGTCACAGACACTGAAAGGTTGGTTGATCCACGGGCATGTTCAGTGTATGATTGTCATTGGGTTGTACACGGTGTATGTCACAGATACTAACGTTGGTTGATCTACGGGCATGTTCAGTGTACGATTGTCATTGGGTTGTACACTGTATGTCACAGATACTACTGTTGGTTGATCTACGGGCATGTTCAGTGTATGATTGTCATTGGGTTGTACACTGTATGTCACAGATACTACCGTTGGTTGATCTACGGGCATGTTCAGTGTATGATTGTCATTGGGTTGTACACTGTATGTCACTAGTATAACGTTGGTTGATCTACGGGCATGTTCAGTGTATGATTGTCATTGGGTTGTGCACTGTATGTAACAGATACTAACGTTGGTTGATCTGCGGGCATGTTCAGTGTACGATTGTCATTGGGTTGTACACTGTATGTAACAGATACTAACATTGATTGATCTACGGGCATGTTCAGTGTACGATTGTCATTGGGTTGTACACTGTGTAGGTCACAGATACTACCGTTGGTTGATCTACGGGCATGTTCAGTGTATGATTGTCATTGGGTTGTACACTGTATGTAAATGATACTACCGTTGGTTGATCTACGGGCATGTTCAGTGTATGATTGTCATTGGGTTGTACACGGTGTATGTCACAGATACTACCGTTGGTTGATCTACGGGCATGTTCAGTGTATGATTGTCATTGGGATGTACACTGTATGTCACAGATACTAACGTTGGTTGATCTATGGGCATGTTCAGTGTACGATTGTCATTGGGTTGTACACTGTATGTAACAGATACTAACATTGATTGATCTACGGGCATGTTCAGTGTACGATTGTCATTGGGTTGTACACTGTATGTAACAGATACTAACATTGATTGATCTACGGGCATGTTCAGTGTACGATTGTCATTGGGTTGTACACTGTATGTCACAGATACTAACGTTGGTTGATCTACGGGCATGTTCAGTGTATGATTGTCATTGGGTTGTACACTGTGTATGTCACAGATACTACCGTTGGTTGATCTACGGGCATGTTCAGTGTATGATTGTCATTGGGTTGTACACTGTATGTAAATGATACTACCGTTGGTTGATCTACGGGCATGTTCAGTGCATGATTGTCATTGGGTTGTACACTGTATGTAACAGATACTAACGTTGGTTGATCTACGGGCATGTACAGTGTATGATTGTCATTGGGTTGTACACTGTATGTAACAGATACTACCGTTGGTTGATCTACGGGCATGTTCAGTGTATGATTGTCATTGGGTTGTACACTGTATGTCACAGATACTACCGTTGGTTGATCTATTGGCATGTTCAGTGTACGATTGTCATTGGGTTGTACACTGTATGTAACATATACTAACATTGATTGATCTACGGGCATGTTCAGTGTACGATTGTCATTGGGTTGTACAGTATGTAACAGATACTAACATTGATTGATCTACGGGCATGTTCAGTGTACGATTGTCATTGGGTTGTACACTGTATGTCACAGATACTAACGTTGGTTGATCTACGGGCATGTTCAGTGTATGATTGTCATTGGGATGTACACTGTATGTCACAGATACTACCGTTGGTTGATCTACGGGCATGTTCAGTGTACGATTGTCATTGGGTTGTATGTACACTGTATGTAACAGATACTAACGTTGGTTGATCTACGGGCATGTTCAGTGTACGATTGTCATTGGGTTGTACACTGTATGTAAATGATACTACCGTTGGTTGATCTACGGGCATGTTCAGTGTATGATTGTCATTGGGTTGTACACGGTATGTCACAGATACTACTGTTGGTTGATCTACGGGCATGTTCAGTGTATGATTGTCATTGGGTTGTACACTGTATGTCACAGATACTAACGTTGGTTGATCTACGGGCATGTACAGGGCAGGAGCTAGAGGTTGATCGGAAGGAAGATTCACCCCCCTGAGCTGCCCCACTTCTCCCATTTTGAAGGCCTAACTAGCTGTAGTCCTCTGTGGCTATAGTAAGCTGTGCTCTATTCTTGCATATATTTACTCCAGATGTAATACTAATCTATTTTCTACATACAGATTAAACTAAAAAAAGTACTGAATTACAAATATCAGATTTTCACCACAAAGATTAGTTTTTTACCACCAGATTATGGCTTCAAAGTGGCTTCTTATAAGTTAGTTCTAAACAAATGATGTATTAAACTCTTGACACTGAAAATGTCTTCAACTTGCACTGGCCAAACACGCAATTTATACTTGTATCAGGTGTCCATTTTTATCTTATATGCGAGTGCATGGCAAAACGAACACATTTCAGGACGAAAGTAGATGGGGTCGTCTTGTAGGCGAGTACGGACGGAATTGTTTTATTATAACCCATTCAACACCAAGTAACTCACATGGACTGGTCCATGATATTCATAAACCAATAAATGAATCGGAAAATCACATTTGGACAAGTTCATTTATTAAAATGGGTAATTATGTCTAAAAATAGGGGTAATTATGTCTAAAAATAGTCATATCACTGGCAAAAAGTGCAGATCCTGATGAGACGGCTCGTCACGAGCCAGCTCATCTGGATCTACACTTTTTGTAAGCCTATTTAGAGGTATGTGGTGTTGAAAGGGTTAACGGCACCAATCGGACACTCTTCAGTCACTGATTCTGGTGCGTCTGCTGCCCTCCCCCTAGAATAGGGTTATTATTTTAGCTGCATTTGTGTATATAGATGGTTGGCCTAGGAGGAAGTGATTTGATTGTGCGAGTCTGTCGAGGCCTGTGGTCAGCTAAGTCTACACTATTATTATTTCCTTCTATAGCAAACTATCCATGCCTGTAAGCTTAGGAACAAAGCAAGATCGACACAGCTCCAATGCCAACCTCAAAAAATGGATTTTATGGATTTTTAATAGCTCCAATGCCAACCTAAAATAATGTATTTTATAGATTTTTAATAGCTCCAATGCCAACCTAAAAAAATGTAATTTTATGGATTTTTAATAGCTCCAATGCCAACCTCAAAAAATGTAATTTTATGGATTTTTTAATGAAATCATATTTAACCCTTTCCCTCATAGGCACCTCTTGCCGCCTTTACAAATACGACATACATTGACAATTTAGTAGCCAAACCAATGTTCATAATAAAGGTCAAAATCTGATGTAGTTCCAGTAAAATCTATGGAGGTGTGATAGATATGGCGACTACTTATCCACTGCATGATAGCTATATGAATGTCGTTTGTATGGAGATTTAAAGTATATTAACCTAAATCTCTATGTAGTCCCAGTAAAATCTATGGAGGTGTGATAGATATGGCGACTACTTATCCACTGCATGATAGCTATATGAATGTCGTTTGTATGGAGATTTAAAGTATATTAACCTAAATCTCTATGTAGTCCCAGTAAAATCTATGGAGGTGTGATAGATATGGCGACTACTTATCCACTGCATGATAGCTATATGAATGTCGTTTGTATGGAGATTTAAAGTATATTAACCTAAATCTCTATGTAGTCCCAGTAAAATCTATGGAGGTGTGATAGATATGGCGACTACTTATCCACTGCATGATAGCTATATGAATGTCGTTTGTATGGAGATTTAAAGTATATTAACCTAAATCTCTATGTAGTCCCAGTAAAATCTATGGAGGTGTGATGGATATGGCGACTACTTATCCACTGCATGATAGCTATATGAATGTCGTTTGTATGGAGATTTAAAGTATATTAACCTAAATCTCTATGTAGTCCCAGTAAAATCTATGGAGGTGTGATAGATATGGCGACTACTTATCCACTGCATGATAGCTATATGAATGTCGTTTGTATGGAGATTTAAAGTATATTAACCTAAATCTCTATGTAGTCCCAGTAAAATCTATGGAGGTGTGATAGATATGGCGACTACTTATCCACTGCATGATAGCTATATGAATGTCGTTTGTATGGAGATTTAAAGTATATTAACCTAAATCACATGCAGCTCCCAGGTATTTTGACGAGATGACCATTATAACGCACACACGATTGATCACGATTGGTATTTGAATTAGCTTTCTGTTACATTAAAATATATATCATTTGTTGATTGCATGAACAGTTTTGTGCCGCTTGTAAAAGAGAATAAAAGCTTAACATTGACTGATGGTATAAACATATATTGCATCTATTCAACCACTGCCACTTAGTAAAATGTTTGTTCGGCTTTTACGCCTTCATCAGCACCATTTTGGGGCCATATCGACGGCGTGCAGTCTAACAATACTTTCCTGGACAGACTCCAGCGGTTAACCAGTACTTGGTGCACCAACCTCCGTAAGAAACTGCCAAAGATCAACCTTGGTTGAGAGAAAATCATAACGAGCCGAGCGACCCAATTTGGAAAACAAATTGATATCTTGCTTTAGTACTAGAATGCGTTTTATGAAAAATACAACTGTAACCAGCTGCCCTTTGGAACATCTCTCTTTGTGTATTATATTCAACGTAAACACACAAATATGTAGCTAATATGTACTTGGTGTTGAACATGATTGGCAATGTATGTTCTATTTCTAAGAGTAACGGGACCAGATTTGTTCTACTGTTGGTTGAGAAATATTTATTGAATTGATTCTTTCATAATCTATAGATTTTGTGATTATACACAAATTGTCACAACTGATTGAAAACTGGTCACACTGTTGACACACTGTTGATATATTAATGGGAAGAAAATGGACTGATCAGTAGTCCAGTGGTAACACGCTGGACTGGTAATCCAGGGATTGCAGGTTCGATCCCCCGTCTGACCCTAATAAAATTAACAGTCTGTCAGATCTATGGGACGTTAAACCGAGGTCTTGTGTCGGTGCTTTGCACCGTGCACGTAAAAGAACCAGAGGAGACTCTGGAATGGGTCTCTCTCTGTATCATTGCACTATCCTCCAAAAATCTAAAATAACTAATCTCTTCAGGAGGCGTCGCTCATATGGGCAACCGGTAGCGACGATAAATAAACGTAAAAACACACTGATCAGAATTCTCTCAGCACTATTGTATTGCATGTAAGACCTGAATATCTTTTTTTTATATTTAAGTTTATTTAATGTCACTACGGTTGCCCATTTGAGAGACGGGCAGTTTACCTAACAACACCTTTCCTGGGCAGGCTCCCACGGGTTAACCAGTAATTGTTGCACCAACCTCCGTAAAAAACCCACCAACTTTTTCATTTAAGTTTATTTAATGTCACTACGGTTGTCCATTTGAGAGACGGGCAGTTTACCTAACAACACCTTTCCTGGGCAGGCTCCCACGGGTTAACCAGTAATTGTTGCACCAACCTCCGTAAAAAAACCACCAACTTTTTCATTTAAATGAAACACGGTCTGAGCGGGGCTCGAACCCGTGACCATCAGTGATTATAGGTTACAGTGGAATTCAACCACTCGTGGAAGTCATGATAGCGTTGTGGTAGCGCGTTCACTTCAGGTGCGAAAGGTTCAGAGTTTGAAACCCACTGGAGCCGTTACGATTGTGCCCTTAGGCAAGGCATTTAAATTCCACATTGCCTCTTCTCTCTCCCTCGTGGCGAATGATTCCATCAGGAATGAGATCTTGATTAATATAGGTTGTAAGAACTTGTTTCGCAATCGAGCAAAACTAAATTTGTATAAACTAAACCCAGGGATCAGTTTAGAGGGCGAAATTGTCGCCCTAGGGACCTTGACTTCGCCCTCTGGGGGCCCCACTTCTCCCTAAAAAAAAAATGTTGTCTAGTAAGATACACTGGCCCATTATAAAACACTCCTATTCAAATGTTGTATTTATTGGTTCTACTGTGCATTTTAACCTTATTTTGCAGAAGTATATTAAAGAACACCATTTAAGGAAGCGCGCTTTCTAACTTCTCCCAAAAATTAGGACCTTAGCAGAATGAACCCTGTAAACCACTCATGTGAGATCCTAGATATTATATATTTATATATAGAAAGAGTAAACAGAACAACATAAAAATCTATCTTATACAAAGAAATGCTTGTAGCAATTGTAATCTACGTTACCTTTAATTTAAGATAGATCTAGCAATCCATTCATTACACACGCAAATATCTTATCAGAAAACAGTTAAGATATTCGTGATTAAACAAGTAAGTATTAATTCCCTGAGAGCAAGTCCATATTTCTAGTTTAATGTGCTGTTAATAACAATGACTATTCATTAAGGTGACATAGAGCACAATTACTGATTCACACCACAATACAATGAATACGTCGATAAAATGCTTAAAATGGTAGATCAAATATTGACATGCTTTTTCAATGTATAAATCAATTTCTGGCGCACGGTGATACCGATTTAAAAAATAAATATTTTTATGAAATATTTAAGGAGTTGTGTCACAGAATTGGTTAGTTTATACAAGTTTATTTAAGCTCGATTGCGAAACAAGTTCTTTCAACTTATATTAATCACTCTCCAGACCTCATTCCTGATGGAATCCATCGCCATGAAGGAGAGAGGAGGCAATGTGGAATTTAAATGCCTTGCCTAAAGGCACAATCGTAATGGTTCCAGCAGGGTTCGAACCAAATTGGTTGATATACATGTATGACACACAACACAGGTGACATCAGGTATGTAGGTATAAGGCACTGAAGGCGCTGCTGGCTTGCAGATTAATTGTCCCAGAAAATGAAAACTCTAAAAAACCGAACATGCAATAAATGGCACACCACACAGGTGGTATCAGGTACGTAGCTACTATAAGGCACTGAAGGCCCGGGCCTGCAGATTGTCCCAGAAAATGAACTCTTAAAACAAAACCGAAAATGCAATAAAAACTGTAATGGGAAGGGGGCATGATGGGATACATCTCTGAAAATATCAACATTTGAATTTCGAAACGTATATTAAAATGCGTCAGAGTGCACCATTGATGTTCTAGGATTCAAAATTTTCCTGGAGGTGGGTGCCCCCAGACCTCTCCACCAACATTTCAATGTCGAATACGTACATTAAAATGCGTCAGAGTGCACAATTGACGTTCTAGGATTCAAAATTTTCCTGGGGGACCATGCCCCCAGACCCCTCTTGCAACATTGTATCTTCGGTGCTCAATTTATTAGTCGGGCCTGCATATTCAAAATCGCTAGCTACGCCGCTGGACATGTATCACACAGGTTGTTGCATGGATACTTACTACAAAACCAATTTATCCGGGTACTCCGGTTTCCTCCCACATGAATGACCACATATACGCTTTCATCCGAGCCAACGAGAGTGATTAATATAAGTTGTTAAAACTTGCTTCGCAATCGTTGTAAAATAAATAAAGAATAAAAAAACCAGTGCTTTGTAATGGGCCAGTGTATTTTACTAGACAACATTTGGTTTGAAAATCTTTTTTTTAGGGAGAAGTGGGGCCCCCAGAGGACAAAGTCAGGGTCAGCGACAATTTCGCCCACATCGCCCTCTAGAATGATCCCTGCACTGTGTCTCATTCCACATATATCAAGTATCACATGATTCCCTAGCATGCGTACAGACGGATCTGTAGTCCAGTGGTTAACACGCTGCACTGGTAATCCAGGGATCGCAGGTTCGATCCCCTGTGTGACCTTAATAAAATTAACAGTCTTTCAGATGGGACTTTAAACCGAGGTCTTGTGTAGGTGCTTTACACTGTGCACGTAAAAGAACCAGAGGAGACTCTGGAATGGGTCTGTATCATTGCACTATCATCCAAAGATCTAAAATGACTAATCTCTTCAAGTGTCACTCATATGGGCAACCGGTAGCGACGATAAATAAACGTAAAACACCACCACCTAGCCTGGGAACAGGCGATGATATAGTTTGCCTGGTCAGTCATATAAATATATTTTAATAACGAGATCATTAATTGGGCCATATTGAGTTTCTGATAATATCAACGTGTCATTTTGCCAGAAGTGAATTAGTGAAAAATTTGCAAAAGTGACTTTAGTAGTGATTGGCAGGTTACAGCCTTACAGGTTAAATTGCTTCTCATCAGCAAATTAGGTAAATGTGATTTATGTTAATTACAAGTAAACAAGTGAGTTAAGGCCATAATAAAATAAATCCTAGATTTTCATCCAAATTTTTGGGGGGTGAATTTTTATTTTATATTTTCAGGATATCGATATTTATGCTGATAAAATGGTGTTTTGACATTTTTTTTTTTTTTTTTTTTCAAATAGTAATAAAAAAAATCGGGGCGGGCCCTAAAAACGGGGGCGGGCGGGGATGAAAATCTAGGAAATATTTTATTATGGCCTAATACTAAGTTTGCACGAACCAAGTAAACACTCTTACATATTTGTCATACATCAATTACATAATTCTGACACTGTAGAATGCAAGTGAATAAACAATACGCAGTATTCCCTCAAGACTACATTTTAGATTTGAACCATAGACAGCCGATTGTATAGATATACCCCATGCAGCTCTGACATATATACGGTACATGTACCAAATATAGTGCAGAGTTAAACTACAGTCAAACCTGTGTTAGTGGTCACCTCTATTAAGCAGCCAACCTGCATTAAGCAGCCAGTTTCCAGATTCCCAATATATTACTTTGCTATACATGTGACCTCTATTAAGCAGCCACCTGTGCTAAGCAGCCACTTTATATGGTTCCCTTGGATGGCTGCTTAAGACAGGTTTTACTGTATATACATTTGCAATAATCTAATGAATAAAGATAGAATTATCACAGATACATGGATAGGTTATATGTTATATTTCGGGTTTTACGCCTGCATCAGCACCATTTTGGGCTATATCGCCAGCGGGCAGTTTACCTAACGACACCTTTCCTGGGCAGGCTCCAGCGGTTAACCAGTACTTGGGTGCACCAACCTCCGTAAGAAACTGCCAACTTTTTCATATAAATGAGACACGGCCCGAGCGGGGCTCGAACCCGTGACCATCAGTGATGATAGGTTACAGTGGTATACAAGTCAGCGACCTTAACCACTTGACCACGGAGGCGGACACATGGATAAGTACATGTACTTTAAAAGCATCCATTGTAATGCCCTCAGGGTTCCCTCCGTCACTTTTTGTCTGCGCCACTTCTGTCGCCAATTGAAAAACTTGGAGAAAACTAAGAGCAATATAGTTAGTTCACAGATAAATATTTGAAGCCCGTATATAAAAAAGAAATTAAAAAAAGTTGCACCAAATATTTTTTGCCAATTCACAATATTTTGCGCGAATATTTGTTTTTTGTCGCAATCGGTGAGCCTAGCAGGAACCGTGGGCCTCTTTTTCAGATAATGGGAGCAGGTTTCATTGATGCATTGTTCTGGAGTAAAAACGATTATTTATAGGTATCTTTGTCTGTTTGAATATAAATGTACTTGTAAGTAAAATGTTTGTTTATTATAGTGTCAACCCTATTGAAAGGGTCGGCCCATTCAGAAAAATGGTTAAACAGGCATACAATACGTCGACAAGAGATGGTTACTGAACAAATATGATATAATAAAGTCATCTAAAGTATTAAATATAACATGTGTTTGTCTTATATTGGCTTATTCCATCAAAAAAACTCAACACGATCAAACGCCGTCTTGACGGTCCGCCATACTGTAAAGGGACTTAACTCTGTCTGACCCAGCAGCCGACAAGAGAACAGGCACCTGTTCCCCTGTGCGTGTGTGTGTGAGCGCCAGAGGTTCCATGTACAACAAAACTGACCAAGTTTTACATTTATGGCCACGCATGTAATTATATACAACAAAGAACTCGTTAAAACCATACATATATAACTAAACAAACAAAGAATCATACATATAACTGAACAGTCAACAGGCAATACATTTGTTTATCACACACACCTATAGATGCGCGCGCGTACGCACACACACGCGCACAGGAGAACAGGTGTCTGTTCTCTTGTCGGCTGCTGGGTCAGACAGAGTTAAGTCCCTTTACAGTATGGCGGACCGACAAGACAGCATTTGATCGTGTTGAGTTTATTTGGATGGAATAAGCCAATATAAGACAAACACATGTTATATTTAATACTTTAGATGACTTTATTATATCATATTTGTTCAGTAACCATCTCTTGTCGACGTCTTGTATGCCTGTTTAACCATTTTTCTGCTCTTGATGATTCTTGACGATTCTTGTCACTTCTTCTTGTCGGTGAATAGGGAGACCCCCTCACAGTGTTTGACATCACTAGTTCTAACAGGAAAATACTCAAGTTGTAGCTAGCCAGGCTGATGTTCTACTAACTAAGACATGCACTACACTGTTCACCTATAACCTAAGACTGGGATTATATCTTGTACAAGTTATTATAATAATCAAACACATACTACATTTGAAATTAATACCAGCCTGCCCAGAATTTGGCAGAAATGTCATAAATTCAATGAACAAATGGGTGCGGTTTTTCACACTTATTTTTACACTACCCGTTTCTGGACAAGAATAATTAAATTTACAGTTTCTACATGCATCACCCTATTCAAACAACACTTTCTCAGTAGAAACACTAAATGACGATTTATCTCCTACTATATTTTTAACAGCCAATTGCAACAAGGGGCGTCACTCTAGAAATACCGAAAAGTGACATTAAACGCCCACCAATAATAATAACAAACATTCACGGGCGATTCCCCGCACATTCTTGGTTCAGTCAATAGAAAATTTACCCCCTACATTTCTTACTCGCATAATAAAGGTAGGGTTGGTTCTTTTTAACTGACTGAAACAAACGCCTGTGCGATTCCCTCATCATCATCATCATCACATCTAGTGATTGCATCACCCTGTCAAGAGAATACTGGCATTATATTGAAAGTACTATACACATGTAGCAGTCAGAACCAGTCAGTGACCAATAAAAGTACCTCTATGTACATTTATAATAAATACTACATAAAAGCGTCTCTCATATTTATAATAATAACTAATTTGATTGTCTGGATTTCCAGGACTAATTGGAAGCCCCCCATGGTACGTGGTCTGGCCATCCATGGCTACAGATATGTTGTTCCATAGTACGATGGTTGCTGGGAAGAAACTATTCTGGTAGATCATGCATAGTTCTTTGCGAGTTCCACTTCTTGATTGATTTTCCTGGTAATGGTTCAGGTACTTCGATATAATGACGTTGCACTAAGCAATAGTCTGGTAGTTTATATTTGAAACAATATATAAAAGTAAAGTAATGTGTGTGTTTACAATAGTGAAAGGGCCAGTCATCAGTACTTCCCGAATAATATCATTGTAGACCAGGGCCCGAGGTTATAAAACATTTCTCAGATCTCAAACTCGAGTTCAAGAAATTTGATTTGTTATTTGCTCTTGGCTCAACCAATCAGAAGCTCAAGACTGAGTTTGAGATTGGAGAAATGTTTTATAACACCCAGGCCATGCCAATAGGCAATACAGACGGATCTGTAGTCCAGTGGTAACACGCTGGATTGGTAATCCAGGGATCGCAGATTCGACCCATCTGACCCTAATACAATTAATAGTCTTTCAGATGGGACTTTAAACCGAGGTCTCGTGTCGATGCTTTACATCGTGCACGTAAAAGAACCAGAGGAAATTCTAGAATGGGTCTGTATCATTGCACTATCCTCCAAAATCTAAAATGACTAATCTCTTCAGGAGGCGCCGCTCCTATGGGCAACCGGTAGCGACGATAATTAAACGTAAACACACACAATAGGCAATAGGTAGTCATTATTTAACTAGCTGACGACTCATCAACCTACCACTTCAGCAGTAATAATCAGAAAATGAGAGGGATCTACATAAGTAGTCATACTTTACTCTCAATCTTGTTGACACACGGTATATTATAAAAGACACTCTATGTACATGTATATATTGAAATAGAATATTGCTTACTCAGTTCAAAAGCTCACACAGGGCTTGTGTTGTACTGTTGCTATCTTGCCGACTCAAAGTCAAATTTATCTTATCGTATCTTAAACGGGTGGCTTAATTTAACTGGTTAAATTAGGTTGCATTGTTGGTTTCAGAAATCAGGTAAATTAAGCCACCAGTTTGCTTGGGGAGGGTACTTGGTTCTACCCTGGATCTTCATCCACCTATAACAAATGGAGAGTCGTGATAGCGCAGTGGATGCGCGTTCGCTTCAGGTGCGAAAGGTCCGGAGTTCGAGCCCCACTGGAGCCGTTACGATTGTGCCCTTAGGCAAGGCATTTAAATTCCACATTGCTTCTTCTCTCTCCCTCGTGGCGATGGATTACATCAGGAATGAGGTCTCGAGAGTGATTAATATAAGTTGAAAGAACTTGTTTCGCAATCGAGCTAAAATAAATTTGTATAAACTAAATGGAAATACATGTATATATAATAATGTACCAGTCTGTGATCATGCAATTATCTTGGTGTAGGTAATTTATCTTGCCTGTAGTTTATTTGTCGCTTCTGCGCATGCTATGTGCCGACAAAACTAGCGCTAAAACATGTAAACAAATCAGAAACCGAGCTACAGTACAGGGTATTTGCCAAAAATGATTATGAAAATACCATGTCACAGTTCTTTATATTAGATATATAGTCGCTGTATCGATATATATTGTAAGTAAGCCGACTATATTTTTTTTACAGTTTCTCGGAAACGGCAGTGAATGATTAATTGAAAATGAAAGTAGAAATCGATGTCCAAAGTCCTGCCCAGTAACTAGAGTTTCTTCCCGGGAAATCCCGGGATTCCCGGCAATTTATTTTTCTCATTCCCCGGGATAAAAGTTATCGGGATCCCGGGAAATGATAGCTTTAGGAAATTGAATCTGAAAGTAGGCTTAATATAGCAACCACCACGCATCTTTACTGCGCATTATTGCGCAATCGGTGTTCCGATAAAAAACTGACCCCAAAATATGTCCTGTGTATTACGGTCTTGTATGAACAGAGCAACGGCTTTCCAATTGAAATATTTGCATAAGTGGAGT